>OY757187.1:61969248-62569248 GCA_963583895.1 Melanophora roralis | reverse complement strand
AAGCAGAAACTCTTAAAATCGATTTTGAAACTAATTTGGTGCTACGGTATACAATTATGGGGCACTGCTTCCGCATCCAACATAAAAAAAGTTCAACGCCGTCAAAACAAAATCCTAAGGATAAAACATAGTGTTTCATGGTATATTAAAAACAGCAACATCCACAAGGATCCACAAGTTGCACTAGTTAAATTGGAAATCTAAAACTATGTGAACAAGTAGTCAAATAAGCTTGAAAAACATTCAAATCCGCTCAGATCACTTCACTGTCGGCGAATATTCCCAAGTAAGATAGTTTTATAGTATTAAAAAAGTTTTGGACAATATTTTTTCTTCAAAACGGGGCTTCTGTTGTATTTTCTGGGCTTAATGGCATTATTGTTAATTGAAAAAGAGAGGTCATAGTTGTCAAATAATAAATAAACTCTACTGAGCCGTATCACAGCGGTACTTTTTGTGCTAAAGCTGGTAAGGAGATGATGATTCAATGTTGCAAATTGAGGAATCCAAATTATTTATTTTGTCCGTATTCAGGGTTGGGAAGTATTTCAAATACTTGTATTTGAAATACGTATTTGAAATACAAATACGTATTTTGTATTTGTATTTGAAATACCACCTTCTAATGTATTTTGTATTTCAAATACCTAACACTGAAGTATTTTGTATTTCAAATACTTATGATGGCAAAATACATTTTTGCAAAATACATTTTTTTGTTATACAAAAAGTTGTCATTAGAAAAATTGAAATTGAAATTAAGCAGATATTTAGAAATGTGAATTTCAAAAAAATTAAATTTTGTATAAAAATGAAAATTTTTTGACATTCCCACTTTTAAACACAACAATTAAGATCGCTATATTTGGCTGTGCCGAATCTTATATACCCTTCACATTGCTCTTTTAATATACCCAGCCGAGTTATTTTGTACTGCAAATAACATAATAAAAATACTTTGTGCCAGTTTTGAAGTCCATAGAAATCTTTACAAAATGTTAACGTTCGTATGGATAATAGAAATAGATGAAGAAGATTTAAGGCCGAGAGTTATAAAAGTTTTCGACATTATTCGTATTAAAAGTTTAATAAAAGTTGTTAATTTTTATGGGATCTTCTAGTCCCCCTGCTCCTCTTCAACCTTTTTTTCCAAAATGTAGGTCTTATCATCGAATTACTTTTTGTAGAACACTAACTAGAAGTCGATAGCTGTTATAGTTTCCGAGATATAGCGTATCGAAAATTTCATAAAAAGTGTTTATTTGTGTGGGAGCTAACCCTTCCCCTGCCCCTACCCAAAAAATGTTTTTTTTTCAAAGTGTAGGCCTTATCATACAATAGTTATGTTCAATAACTTTCCAGTAATTACTAGCAACGAGAGAGTAAAAAGAAATATTTTCAAAATTGCTCTCAAAAATATGAAAAAGTAAATAAGTGTGCTCATTTACAGAAAATTATCACTTATTTTCGATAATTATTGCTAGTAAGTGTTCACGTACACAAAAAATTAGCAGCTAGAGAGCCAAAGAAGAGCGTAATATGTTTAAAAACAAAAATGTTTCTGATAAATGTTGTGTTCAATAACTTTCCAGTAATCACTAGCAACGAGAGAGTAAAAAGAAATATTTTCAAAATTGCTCTCAAAAATATTCAAAAGTAAATGAACACTTTTACAGTCAAAACTTGCAAGCCAATGTATTTTGTTATTGTACACTTATAAAAATTTTAACCTTAAATTTTTTTTCAAAGCATAATGACAGAAAGACTGTTTGAATACTTTCTGATAGTAAAATTTTTACTAGTAGAAATTATCAGAAACATTTTTGTTTCTAAACATATTACGCTCTTTTTTGGCTCTCTAGCTGCTAATTTTTTGTGTACGTGAACACTTACTAGTAATAATTATCGAAAATAAGTGATAATTTTCTGTAAATGAACACACCTAATTACTTTTTGTAGAACACTAGAAGTCGATAGCTGTTATATTTTCCAAGATATAGCGTATCGAAAATTTCATAAAAATTGTTAATTTGTATGGAAGCTACAACTTCTCCTGCCCCCACTCAAAAAATGTTTTTACCAAAGTGTAGGTCGATAGCTGTTATAATTTAAAAGATTTAGCGCATGAAATATTTCACAAAATTTGTGCAATTGCAGAGAAAAAACCACTTCCTCTGATCCTATCTGAAAAAAAATTTTCCTTTTAAGGTCCCTATTTTTAGAGTATCCTTGCCAAGTTTTTTGGCAAGAATGACTTTATTCACTGAGATATACTTACATATGTTTAGGGATATATGCACGGATTTTGTCCTAAAAAATGGGACATTTTGATTTTTCGGTTACATCAACCGATTTTACTAATTTTATATAGCGATTGTCTCCAGGATATTTCCAAAAGTTTGACACCAATAACTGGTCCGTATCACTTTATTTAACTCCGGAAACTTGATTTCAACAGACGGACATGGCTATATCAACTTCCCTATTTATAAGGATCCAGAATATTAATACTTTATGGGGTCGCAAATGGATAATAAAGAAATTTCCAACGGAATGACAAACTGATATATGTATACCCTTATCACTATGTGAAGGGTATCCAAAAGAAATGCAGAGGGCGAATTTTTTAATTCGCCTTGATATTACTTTACTTTTAATTTAATTTGTTTTTTACATACAAGGCACATACAGAGAACCAAGGCACATTCAACCAGGGAATATTAAGAGCCAAGCTGATTAACATCAATTTGACATTTTCACGTTATAAAAATTAAATTTAATATATTAATGTATTTTGTATTTCAAATAAAAGATACTAAAATACTGTATTTTGTATTTGAAATAATCGACTTGAAAGTATTTGGTATTTTGTATTTGAAATACAAGCGGAACAAGTATTTTGTATTTCAAATACAGCAAAGCATGTATTTTGCCCAACTCTGTCCGTATTGTTAAGCAAAACTCCTTTATACGCCGCCCTAATACTACTGCACTTGTTATGTTGCATGTTGCTGTTTAGTTTTACTGTTTGTGTTTTTAGGCACGATATTTTTAATATGTTTCTGTTTCTTCATTTTTTTTTGTAAATAAAATCGAAATTTAAAACACTCTGTTAGTTATATTGATTGTTACTTAAAATAACTATTTGCACTTTAAAGCATACATTTCCCAACAAACCTTTTTGCAGTAAAATATGGCTTAATTGGAGAATCATCACTTAAAATATTTTAAACAGTAAGAACTTGTTAAAAACTAAAACGGTTTAAAATAATAATCTAATTGTCTTAATAAAGTATAAAAGTTTTAATAGAAATTTAACCATAGCAGTGATGTTTATTTGAAAATTCTTTAAAAGGGCAGTAATTTTGCATAGACATTTTTTAGTTTAACGCTTTTGTACCCAAGTTTTTTCAGGTATGCAACACTTTAAGCTGAGTTTATTAAAATAAAACAAACATAAGCGCTAATGTAAACAAAAGTTGTACCATGATATAAACAATAATTTAAACTTCAAAAACGCAATGTCTCTGTGGTATAGTTTTTAAAGACTCAGCCTGGCAATTAGAAGCTGCCAGGTTCAATCCTTAATTGGGTCAATAATTTTTTTTATTTTCCTATTTATTTTTTTGCTTTTCTGTTTTGTTGAATCTTTTTATACCCTTCACATAGTGATAAGGGTATATATCAAAAAAAGGGGTAGCTCCCATACAAATTAACGATTTTTATGAAACATTCGATACGCTATATCTCGGAAACTATAACAAATATCGAAATTAAATGTTCTACAAAAAGTAATTGGGCCATAAGGGCTACGCCTTAAATAAATAATTTTTTTGGTGGGGGCAAAAAAGGGGAAGCTCCCATACAAATTAACGATTTTTATGAAATGTTCGATACGCTATATCTCGGAAACTATAGCAAATATCGAAATGAAATGTTCTACAAAAAGTAATTGGGCCATAAGGGCTACGCCTTTAATAAATAATTTTTTGAGTGGGGGCAAAACAAGGGGTAGCTCCCATACAAATTAACGATTTTTATGAAATATTCGATATGCAATCGGAAACTATAACAGATATCGAAATGAAATGTTCTACAAAAAGTAATTGGGCAACAAGACCTACGCTTCAAAGAAAAAATTTTTTGAGTGGGGGCAAAACAGGGGGTAGCTCCCATACAAATTAACGATTTTTATGAAACATTCGATACGCTATATCTTAGAAACTATAACAGCTATCGACATCAAATGTTCTACTAAAAGTAAGTACATCAAGAACTATGTTTTAAGGAAAAAAATTTTTGGGTGGGGGGTGAACAACGGGTAGGTCCCATACAAATTAACAATTTTTATGAAATTTTCAATACGCTATATTTAGGAAACTATAACAGATATCAAAATCAAATGTTCTACAAAAAGTAATTCGACAACAAAGCCTACGAATTGAAGAAAAAATTTTTGGGGTGGAGGATGGACAAAGGGGATCTCCCATACAAATTAACAATTTTTATGAAATTTTCGATACGCTACATCTGTGAAACTATAACAGCTATCGACTTTGAATATTCTAAAAAGTAGTAATCAAATAATTCATACATTTTGGAAAAAAAAGTTGGAGAGGAGCAGGGAACATCCCAAAAAAATTAGCAAATTTTATTAACCTTTTAATATAAATAATGTCAAAAACTCTCATTACTGTCGACCTCAAACGTTCCTCATCTATTTCTATTATTCATACGAACGTAAAAATTTTGTAAAGTTTTCTATGGACTTCTTGATTTTTAGTTTGGCTTTAGTTCATATAATTTCTTTTTTTTATTAGAAGAAATTATTATTTTCCGTTAATGTTGAAAGAAACTTTCAATTTGAAAAAAGCTGATTCTTCTACCGCTACTAGCCGAGTAGAATGCATTTTCGAAAGCAGCTACGCAATTTCATCATCAGTACTCTTTGAACGGTAGTAGTGTATATGGTTGTAAACATCACCTATTTAACTTACATGTAACAGAGAAAAGTATACGGTATCAGTGTTTTCCTTCTGTTTTTATTTTGTAAGTTAGGACGAAGTTTATTTTTCATATAAACTATGCTTTTTTCCATTAAAAGTCTCTTTGGCAACACTTGACTAACGGACAAGCATTTGTCCATCTCTCAGATGGAACGAAACGCTTTTTATTATTGTATATCATACAATAGGGGTAATCACTTTTTAATTTCTTTTATTGTCAACGACAAATTGATAGAAATTATTATAGTCATTTTGCACCGTGCCATGTGTGAGTTATATGTTAATTTTTATTTATTGTTGAACTATTTGTTTTTAATACAAATTCTTGATTTTTAGTTTGGCTTTAGTTCATATAATTTCTTTTTTTTATTAGAAGAAATTATTATTTTCCGTTAATGTTGAAAGAAACTTTCAATTTGAAAAAAGCTGATTCTTCTACCGCTACTAGCCGAGTAGAATGCATTTTCGAAAGCAGCTACGCAATTTCATCATCAGTACTCTTTGAACGGTAGTAGTGTATATGGTTGTAAACATCACCTATTTAACTTACATGTAACAGAGAAAAGTATACGGTATCAGTGTTTTCCTTCTGTTTTTATTTTGTAAGTTAGGACGAAGTTTATTTTTCATATAAACTATGCTTTTTTCCATTAAAAGTCTCTTTGGCAACACTTGACTAACGGACAAGCATTTGTCCATCTCTCAGATGGAACGAAACGCTTTTTATTATTGTATATCATACAATAGGGGTAATCACTTTTTAATTTCTTTTATTGTCAACGACAAATTGATAGAAATTATTATAGTCATTTTGCACCGTGCCATGTGTGAGTTATATGTTAATTTTTATTTATTGTTGAACTATTTGTTTTTAATACAAATTCTTGATTTTTAGTTTGGCTTTAGTTCATATAATTTCTTTTTTTTATTAGAAGAAATTATTATTTTCCGTTAATGTTGAAAGAAACTTTCAATTTGAAAAAAGCTGATTCTTCTACCGCTACTAGCCGAGTAGAATGCATTTTCGAAAGCAGCTACGCAATTTCATCATCAGTACTCTTTGAACGGTAGTAGTGTATATGGTTGTAAACATCACCTATTTAACTTACATGTAACAGAGAAAAGTATACGGTATCAGTGTTTTCCTTCTGTTTTTATTTTGTAAGTTAGGACGAAGTTTATTTTTCATATAAACTATGCTTTTTTCCATTAAAAGTCTCTTTGGCAACACTTGACTAACGGACAAGCATTTGTCCATCTCTCAGATGGAACGAAACGCTTTTTATTATTGTATATCATACAATAGGGGTAATCACTTTTTAATTTCTTTTATTGTCAACGACAAATTGATAGAAATTATTATAGTCATTTTGCACCGTGCCATGTGTGAGTTATATGTTAATTTTTATTTATTGTTGAACTATTTGTTTTTAATACAAATTCTTGATTTTTAGTTTGGCTTTAGTTCATATAATTTCTTTTTTTTATTAGAAGAAATTATTATTTTCCGTTAATGTTGAAAGAAACTTTCAATTTGAAAAAAGCTGATTCTTCTACCGCTACTAGCCGAGTAGAATGCATTTTCGAAAGCAGCTACGCAATTTCATCATCAGTACTCTTTGAACGGTAGTAGTGTATATGGTTGTAAACATCACCTATTTAACTTACATGTAACAGAGAAAAGTATACGGTATCAGTGTTTTCCTTCTGTTTTTATTTTGTAAGTTAGGACGAAGTTTATTTTTCATATAAACTATGCTTTTTTCCATTAAAAGTCTCTTTGGCAACACTTGACTAACGGACAAGCATTTGTCCATCTCTCAGATGGAACGAAACGCTTTTTATTATTGTATATCATACAATAGGGGTAATCACTTTTTAATTTCTTTTATTGTCAACGACAAATTGATAGAAATTATTATAGTCATTTTGCACCGTGCCATGTGTGAGTTATATGTTAATTTTTATTTATTGTTGAACTATTTGTTTTTAATACAAATTCTTGATTTTTAGTTTGGCTTTAGTTCATATAATTTCTTTTTTTTATTAGAAGAAATTATTATTTTCCGTTAATGTTGAAAGAAATGTCTGAGAGATGGACAAATGCTTGTCCGTTAGTCAAGTGTTGCCAAAGAGACTTTTAATGGAAAAAAGCATAGTTTATATGAAAAATAAACTTCGTCCTAACTTACAAAATAAAAACAGAAGGAAAACACTGATACCGTATACTTTTCTCTGTTACATGTAAGTTAAATAGGTGATGTTTACAACCATATACACTACTACCGTTCAAAGAGTACTGATGATGAAATTGCGTAGCTGCTTTCGAAAATGCATTCTACTCGGCTAGTAGCGGTAGAAGAATCAGCTTTTTTCAAATTGAAAGTTTCTTTCAACATTAACGGAAAATAATAATTTCTTCTAATAAAAAAAAGAAATTATATGAACTAAAGCCAAACTAAAAATCAAGAATTTGTATTAAAAACAAATAGTTCAACAATAAATAAAAATTAACATATAACTCACACATGGCACGGTGCAAAACGACTATAATAATTTCTATCAATTTGTCGTTGACAATAAAAGAAATTAAAAAGTGATTACCCCTATTGTATGATATACAATAATAAAAAGCGTTTCGTTCCATCTGAGAGATGGACAAATGCTTGTCCGTTAGTCAAGTGTTGCCAAAGAGACTTTTAATGGAAAAAAGCATAGTTTATATGAAAAATAAACTTCGTCCTAACTTACAAAATAAAAACAGAAGGAAAACACTGATACCGTATACTTTTCTCTGTTACATGTAAGTTAAATAGGTGATGTTTACAACCATATACACTACTACCGTTCAAAGAGTACTGATGATGAAATTGCGTAGCTGCTTTCGAAAATGCATTCTACTCGGCTAGTAGCGGTAGAAGAATCAGCTTTTTTCAAATTGAAAGTTTCTTTCAACATTAACGGAAAATAATAATTTCTTCTAATAAAAAAAAGAAATTATATGAACTAAAGCCAAACTAAAAATCAAGAATTTGTATTAAAAACAAATAGTTCAACAATAAATAAAAATTAACGTTTTCTATGGACTTTAAAACTCACACAAGGATT
Organism: Melanophora roralis; assembly: GCA_963583895.1. Taxonomy (NCBI): domain Eukaryota; kingdom Metazoa; phylum Arthropoda; class Insecta; order Diptera; family Rhinophoridae; genus Melanophora; species Melanophora roralis. The sequence continues at coordinate 62,561,134 of OY757187.1, read as the reverse complement.
TTTATTATATTATTTGCAGTACAAAATTACTCGGCTGGGTATTTTTAAAGACCAATGTGAAGGGTATATAAGATTCGGCACAGCCGAATATAACGCTCTTACTTGTTTTCTGCTTCTATTGCCTTTACTTGTGATTAATGAGGCGCGTTGAGCTTAAATTAGTTGTGTTGAGTTTAGTTTAGTTTTTAGTATGGTGGTAAGTAAATAAAAGTAATATTAGGGCAATTCCATTGTGACTTATGTACAAAACTATATATAATATTCTTTAACAATATTTGCCATATACTTTTCAAAGTAATAGCTTAACAAGCACAATTCTAAACGAATTATGCCCATTACAGTTTATATCATGTTTTTACGGCCCTCTTAATATAGATTGAAAGCCTTGGTGTTTACACGATTGCTCTTGTTTTACTTTACCCATTACTTGTTACTGTTTTTTTTCTATTTTTATTTAAATATATATTTGAAAATTTGCACTTTTTATTTGTTGGATGTTTTTTATTTTTCTTTATTATCCACTTGCGACCCGTTATAGTTTATGTATATTTCGGATCCTTATAGAGAAGTCGATATAGCCATTTCCGTCTGGTGAAATTAAGTTTCCGTAGTCAAATAAAGTAATGCGGATCAGCTATTGATGTCAAACTATTAGAAATATTTTGGAGACAATCGCTATTTAAAATCGGCAAGATCGGTTAACTACCGACCGAGATATAGGCAAAATTGTGCGATTGCCTCAGTTTTTTTAGAACAAAATCACAAATACCATACAAAATATGTAACAAATGAAAACTGACAAGGCTGTTAAACACATACATACATATATGGATGGGCATAAAAAAAAATTTGCAAAAAGTTTCTTGTATGCTTGGACGTAGGTATGTGTGTATATACTCGTATGTATGTATTTACAAATATATGTTTAAATATATGTACATACAAACATACATATAAAAAGCATTTTTATTATAATATTTGCAGTAAGAAATAGCTCGGCTAGGCATATAAAAAAACCAATGTGAAGGGTATATAGGATTCGGCACAGCCGAATATAGCGTTTTTATCGAGACTTGAGATGATAAAATATTCTTCATGGTTCGCAAAAGACTCAAAATGAACCCAGCAGGATCGGTCTCAAACTTCGTAATCATGTAATTACAACCATGGTTGGGGTGCGAACCGTGAATGAAAGAGCGAGCCTCGAAATTTGGTCCCCGTGTGAACTTACTGTTATAAGTTGTTTCCTAAATAAAAATGATGTCCCATTATATGATGCCTGCAAAAGTTTCTAATGGTTTGCAAAAGGATTCAGCGTGATTTATTTGTTTCAAGAGTATGGTAGTAGTTATTAAAAAAAGTAAATTGAAGAAGTGAATTTAAAAAGTAAAATATAGAAGTAGTTAAAAAGGATAACATATTGTTACGTTTATACCTTTTATAAACGTTGGTTTATTTCCTTTATATAAACCGGGGTTCTTTTTATTGCCAAAAAAATAATAAACACTTGAAATTTTATTTCAACAGCACAAAATCTTAATTTGCTTAAACACACTGTCTTATACTTATTTACAATCTTTTTTAAAACACTTAAAGTTATTCACCTTTATTATTTAGCACTTTTGAATATTCATTTATTCAACTCAACGGTTAAACTTAAACTGCTTGCGGCATTCGTGTTGCCCGACTATTTATAGTGGTTGGTAATACGTTGTAATGTTTCACAAGGTTCGAAAACACACTAGAACTTTCTAGCGAATGGCAGTTACATTTAAATAACTTCTTAGCGCAGACAACAACCGCCAATAATATCATCATGTTACATACCCAGTCCACATTTACATACCCAGTCAACATTTAACTCCGTAACAATATAAATTAAAACTTAGTGTCCGAATTAAAACAACATATTTTGAGCCAAAAGTATTTTTAATAAAATCTTATTTCAATTTATATTAGAAAACTATTTTTTTCTAAGCTTGTTTTATTATTAGACCTCTAAGCCTTTTATAAGCACTGACTACCAATCCAGCAAAAACTTATATTGCTTTGTAATGAGTTAAAATGCAAAAAATCAATATCAGCACTATCCACCCATTAGCATTTGAACTCATTATTCTAGTTTGGCGATGACATTGGAGGCAAGTATTTACCACGCTCGTTTACAAATATCAATTGAAATATGAACATACCAAAAAGGACTTAAATAATTTGTTATTTTAAGGACATTAAATTAACTTCTTACTATTAAAGGCTGCAAAAATGTAAAGTGCTTTTTAAAAAATTTTTCTTTGATAAAAAAAATATAATAAAATTTGGGAAAATATCTACTTTAACAAACTCCAAATAAAGTAATAGTCATTGAAAAGTAAATTGTTTTGTAATAAAAAATCGGCACCAAGTTTTTGCTGGCAATGTTGTTATTAAAGTAAAAGGCTTATGGGGATAATTTTGTTATAATTTTTTACTATATAGTTTTGGTTTGTTGGGTTATGTACTTATAGGTACATACATATGTATTGATACGTTATTGTTTTTTTTACTAGCAAAAATACCATTAAAAATTGAATTATGTTAAACGTGATCATACATGTTGTTTTTTTATTTAATACAACATACCATTTACTATCCGTAAAGCCTGCAATACACGATATGTAAAAAGCTTAATGCACATATAGCTCTGACGTAATTTTAACATCATTATAAAGCTACATCGCTTTAAATGATTCGTAGTATTTTTATCATGACGTCGGGGCTACATATGCAAGTAGCTTTTTACATTTCGTGTATTGCAGCCTTAAGAAATATCGAGTCTGTATGCGTGTGTTTTTTAACCGACTCCTTCTGATAGTTAATGCGGTGCTGGTTAATGTTTTAACTGTTAGTAGTACTTTTTAGGGTTCGTATGATAAACAATCTCAAAGAAATTGGTTTTGTTGTTTTAAATTTATTTTTTCTTTCTTTTAGAAGTTATGGTCTATTTGTTCATAAATATACTTTCAGTTTAGGTATGTAAAAGTATAACTGTTGGAAACTCTATAAAATCATAAAATTTATTATTGTGTTTTTTACAACCTTCAAAAGCTGGATTTTCCTTCAATATTGTTTTGAGTACCTACTTACTAACAACTACATATCTTATCCTTTTATTTATTTTAAGCTTTTATTTTAATTGCTGTAGCATAGTATTTTTTAAGCAATAACTTGTTGAAAACTAAGTTTTCTAACAACAAAGTGTGTTAATTTTGAAAATAACAAATTATAGCTGATATAGCCACAAAACATAAAATATTACAGAATATTTGATAAAAACTTAAGTGCGTAGCAGGAGAATGTATTACCTGGTCTCTCGATTTGATGGGTGAATCGATACAATCTGCTTCAAAGCAAAATATTTTTACATCAGCTGATTTGTGACCACACCCCGATGGAAGAGAAGGGCGGAGACATCAAGGATTATGATAACCTAAAAGTGGTACACGATCGAAGCCAGGACGTTAAAATCACCCTAAGTAACCCATAACGGCATAAGACTGATCTCTTTTACCGTAACTTGTTAAATGACAATTAAAGCCAATACGACTTGGATATCCCCTGATCAAATAACAATCAGCCAAATCACGTTGTTGAGAATAGTCGGCACTCTTCAAGCGTGTTAAATGTACGGACGATCTATGGAGCTGACATCGATTCGGATTACTACGTTTTTTCAGCTAAGGTACAAATGTGATTAAGTGTTTTGCTGTTAAGCTGCAAGCATTACAAAATGCCAGCGTCTTCTCCACTCAATTAACATAACTGTTCAAAGAAGCCATTTCTAATACCGATATTTGCGCCCATTAAAGGCATATTTCCAACTCTATAGGGAGAAACTTTCAAAAAGAAACCGATGACATGACTAGGAGCGTTGTATAGCAAGTGTAGACAAAAATGCATCATACCGGGCAACTATGCAGACAGTAGAAATAGTGAGGTATCGGAAGAAAAGAGAGAATGAAAAAACGTCTTTTTCGGCAAATGAAAAAGGAAGTGGAAAGGCATGAGTGTGAGGAGATCGAGATGTAGATTAGTCGAAACGATGCCAAAAAACTCTACCAATATGTAAGAAAATAGACTGAGGGCTATGGAGTAGGCATCTCCTCTTATAAACCCCAGCAGACCTATCTGGTAACAGATAAGGATAACGTTCTAAGAATCTGGAACACTTCAAATTGTTTGTATCCAAAACCAGCGGCAATGGAGATATCCACCTTTTAATCATCGATTAAAGTGCTGATGGCTTACATCCCAGCTAGGAAGAGGTGGAAACATTAATATCCTAGGTGAACTATATTAGAGCGGCAAGGCCGATGATTTGCAGGCGGAGCTGCTCAAAACCGGAAACGATGAATTGATAAGGAGCATGCATCAAATTATCTGCATGATTTGATTGAAAAACACATGCCCATTGATGTAAACCTTAGTGTACTATGCGCCGTATACAAAAAAGAAGATAAAACTATCTGTGCCAAGTATAGACGCCGTAGGTCTTCTACCAAATACGTACGAGAAACTCTCACGTATACTGTATAAAAAATTAAAAACTAAAGTCGGTGAAATAATCGGCCCTTATCAATCTGGCTTAAAACCTTGTAAATCTATGTCCAACCAGATATTCACATTATGCCAAACTTTATAGAAAACACATGAGAAACAGATAAACAGTCTGATTCGTGCAAAGGTGTTTGAGGTCTTGGAAGTTTTTACACATTTCTATTTAGTTTATGCATAAGGGATATTTAGATTTCGACTACTAAGAGTTTACACTAAACAACCTTTTTTTTCTTGAATGACATGGCCTGGGCAACGAAAAAACGAATATTCCACAAATATTTTCTGTATCCTTTTACGTTAATAATCGAAAGTGTTTTGTTGCAAAATAAAGCATTTACACAATGGTTAACTTTTTACATTTTAAAGTTTCTCACAGAAACGGAAATTCTTAAAATTTTTTTAAAGAAATTTTTATCGAAAGACTTGTTTTCATTTGCATTTGTAAAACGGTCCTTGGTGTGTCTATAGTAAGAAGAAGGTAAACGCCAGAACAACCAACCATCAACCGTCATCATCACTAATACATTCATTGTCATCATTTGCAACATGCTTAACAGTTCAATGTTGCAGCCGTTTCTGTTCATTATACCCATACGTGGTAGGAGTATTATGCGTTTGTGTAGATGTTTGTAACGACCAAATGTTCTGAGACCGACCTTCAAGTATAACGATCGATTCAGTATCGCTTCCTGAGTCGAGTTAAGCATGTTCGTCCGTTCGTCTGGCTGGGTATCCATGTATACGTGAACACGTTACAGGCCGCAATTTTAAACATATTTTGATATTTTTTGGCACAAAGCCTATTGTTTTTGGTGATGATCGGTATTGTGTATTAAAACAACACGCGATCTTTTATATTTCAAATACAATAATTCATTTATTAATTAATTCATAACTTTTAGGATTTAAGGAAAATACAATCTAAGTTTTAGTTCTACCACGTGACGTTCTCTATCTTCACTACTTTACTCCTTCTTAAAAATCGCACAAGTAAAAACCTCTTGAAAATGAAAATAAAGATGTCACGAAACAACTTACAGCCAGTGTTGTCATTACTACTATAATATGATAATATAATACATTACAGTCTCCCACGCTTAATGGAGGACATGGTCTCTTAAATGCACAGGTAACCTTCTAGCTCGGCTCGATCTTCTTAAAGGGCTTTCTTGGCTGTCCTCAGACTCAGGGTATTGACGTGGCTGGTGAGCTGGTTCGTTCATTTGGAGTCGACTACGTTCAATGATTATCTCTTCTATTGCAGGATTGCTACGCTTTGGTTGTTCAGCAAAAGTTACTGTCTTTTTCGATATTTCCACCGCTGACTTCTGTAACTGGTTTATGTGTCGCTTTAGCTCATAACCATTGTCGAGTTTTATCTGGTAGTGAAGCTGTCCAAACTTTGATTTTACAATACCAAATTTCCAGGTTGGTTTTCTGCCGTCGTACCACCGGACTTGCACCCTATCCCCCACATTTAGTTTTCGAATTATGGGAGTAATTTCTGCAGACATTGAATGTTTTATTGGGCGTATGGCGTCTAGTTTAATACGAAAATCACGACCAAGATACAATTGTGATGGACTTTTACCACATGCCAATGGTGTTGCCCGATAACGAAAAATTATTTGTTGTACCTTTATGTGTAGTGGTGATGTATCGTCCTCCATCGCCTTCAACTTTGTTTTTAAGGTTTGCACGTATCTCTCTGCTAAGCCGTTCGTTGCCGGATGCCCGGGTGCTATAAATTTTTGCATAATTCCATTACGTTCGCAATAATTTCTAAAAGTTGTACTTTGAAAAATCGAAGCATTGTCAGAGACAATAATTTGTGGCAGGCCATGTGTGACAAATATTTCTTGAAGTAGTTCTATGGTTTTTTCAGTTGTAGGCGAACTTTTAATAATACGGATCTCAGGCCATTTTGATTTTGCATCTACTAATACGAGAAAAAAGTGGTTCTGAAAAGGACCAGCGTAGTCTATGTGTACCCTCTGAAAATTTTCAATAGGCTCTTCCCAATGGTGAGTAACTACTTTCGGAGGTTCCTTCCGTACTTTTGCACAGCTAGGACACGATTTTACCAAGTTTTCTATATCTGCATCGATGCCCTTCCAGAAACAATATTTCCTAGCTAATTGCTTCATCTTAACGATGCCCATGTGAGTATGGTGTAGCTCGTTTAAGATTTCTGTTCGTAAGCTCACTGGGATTACAACCCGGCTACCTCTAAACAGAACGCCCGCTTGAATTGTGTATTCGGGATCAATTTTTTTTCCACTAATTAAGGCTTCCTTTAGTGTTAATAGATCAGGGTCCCGCTCTGTTTCTCTAGAAATGGTTGAAGCATTTATTGAAAAGTTTGAAATTTCGTTGATTATTTGGTTTTGGATGTCCTGAATTTCCTCTTCTAAAAACAAATTGAACTCTGGCTTCCCCTGGACCGGGGCTCTCGATAGACAGTCCACATTGACGTTGTTTTGGGCGGTACGGTGTTGTATTTGATAATTGAATCCTTGAAGAAAAGATGCGTATCTAAGGAGCCTCATTGATGTCATGGCTGGTGTTTTGGCGTTTTGGTGGAAAATTCTGGACAGTGGACGGTTATCTGTTATTAATGTGAACTCTCTCCCGTATAAATACATGAAAAATTTGTCAACAGCAAAAATTATTGCAAGAGCTTCCCTGTCCAGCTGGCTATAGTTCTGCTCTGCCTTCGTCAAGGATCTGGAAATAAATGCGATAGGGCGCTCGCTCCCTTCTATGATGTGAGATAGAACTGCAGCTATGCCGGTTGGGCTTGCATCGCACGCTAAGGTAACTGGTAAGGATGGATCATACGGCACTATAACTCGATCCTCCTGTATCTGTCGCTTCAATTCTTCGAAAGCTTCTTTGCACTTTGTTGTCCACTGGAATTTCCTGTTTGCCTCTAGAAGTTGGCGAAGTGGGAACGTTGTTGTAGATAGATCTGGCAGGAATTTGGCATAGTACGTTATCATGCCGAGAAACCTTCTAACGTCTTCTCTATTTTGTGGGCGTGGTAGTTGAACAATTGCACGTACTTTATCAGGACATTTTGAAATCTTATTGTGGCTCACAATGTAGCCAAGGTATTTAATTTGTTCTTTGAAATACTCGCACTTGTTTTTGTTAATGTGTAAATTGTATTCGCTTAATCTTTCAAAACATTTTATCAGTCGATGCTCACATTCAGATAACGTCGATGCGTATATGACTATATCATCGAAATAGGAGATTGTTCCTTCAAGACCTTGCAAAATTTGATCTAAAATACGGTTAAACTCATTTGGCGCAGTTTTAATACCGAAAGATAATCTATTAAATTGATACGTACCTCTATGCGTGGAGATCGTTTGAATTTGTTTGCTCTCTTCATCCACCATTACATGTAGGTACGCTTAGCATAAATCAAGTTCAACATAAACAAATTAACAACCGACGTACTGACGGGAATAGAAACCGCAGCATTTCGAAAAACCGGAAAGCCAAATCAACAACACGAGTCAACTACAGTGAATTAGGTATAGAAGGGCTATGTCTTAGATGTGGCCGTAATAACCATCTTTCAAGCGATTGCAAAACAAATAAAAGCAAGTTAAAATGTCATTCGTGTGGCAGGTATGGGCATGTGCAAAAGGTCTGTATTCAAGATAAAATGAAACAGAGTAAACATCAAAAGAAGATATGTATGTGGTATCGTCGGACCGTACCGCCCTATTAGGTCGAGTATGGATTCGTCATTTAGAAATCAATTTAACTGAAATTGATCAGCACGAGCAGTGTGAAACGCATGATGGAAATAAAGATGTCACGAAACAACTTACAGCCAGTGTTGTCATTACTACTATAATATGATAATATAATACATTACAGTCTCCCACGCTTAATGGAGGACATGGTCTCTTAAATGCACAGGTAACCTTCTAGCTCGGCTCGATCTTCTTAAAGGGCTTTCTTGGCTGTCCTCAGACTCAGGGTATTGACGTGGCTGGTGAGCTGGTTCGTTCATTTGGAGTCGACTACGTTCAATGATTATCTCTTCTATTGCAGGATTGCTACGCTTTGGTTGTTCAGCAAAAGTTACTGTCTTTTTCGATATTTCCACCGCTGACTTCTGTAACTGGTTTATGTGTCGCTTTAGCTCATAACCATTGTCGAGTTTTATCTGGTAGTGAAGCTGTCCAAACTTTGATTTTACAATACCAAATTTCCAGGTTGGTTTTCTGCCGTCGTACCACCGGACTTGCACCCTATCCCCCACATTTAGTTTTCGAATTATGGGAGTAATTTCTGCAGACATTGAATGTTTTATTGGGCGTATGGCGTCTAGTTTAATACGAAAATCACGACCAAGATACAATTGTGATGGACTTTTACCACATGCCAATGGTGTTGCCCGATAACGAAAAATTATTTGTTGTACCTTTATGTGTAGTGGTGATGTATCGTCCTCCATCGCCTTCAACTTTGTTTTTAAGGTTTGCACGTATCTCTCTGCTAAGCCGTTCGTTGCCGGATGCCCGGGTGCTATAAATTTTTGCATAATTCCATTACGTTCGCAATAATTTCTAAAAGTTGTACTTTGAAAAATCGAAGCATTGTCAGAGACAATAATTTGTGGCAGGCCATGTGTGACAAATATTTCTTGAAGTAGTTCTATGGTTTTTTCAGTTGTAGGCGAACTTTTAATAATACGGATCCCATCCTCGTCGCCATTTATTGTGTATTAAAACAACACGCGATCTTTTATATTTCAAATACCATAATTCATTTATTAATTAATTCATAACTTTTAGGATTTAAGGAAAATACAATCTAAGTTTTTGTTCTACCACGTGACGTTCTCTATCTTCACTACTTTACTCCTTCTTAAAAATCGCACAAGTAAAAACCTCTTGAAAAATGAAAATAAAGATGTCACGAAACAACTTACAGCCAGTGTTGTCATTACTACTATAATATGATAATATAATACATTACAGTCTCCCACGCTTAATGGAGGACATGGTCTCTTAAATGCACAGGTAACCTTCTAGCTCGGCTCGATCTTCTTAAAGGGCTTTCTTGGCTGTCCTCAGACTCAGGGTATTGACGTGGCTGGTGAGCTGGTTCGTTCATTTGGAGTCGACTACGTTCAATGATTATCTCTTCTATTGCAGGATTGCTACGCTTTGGTTGTTCAGCAAAAGTTACTGTCTTTTTCGATATTTCCACCGCTGACTTCTGTAACTGGTTTATGTGTCGCTTTAGCTCATAACCATTGTCGAGTTTTATCTGGTAGTGAAGCTGTCCAAACTTTGATTTTACAATACCAAATTTCCAGGTTGGTTTTCTGCCGTCGTACCACCGGACTTGCACCCTATCCCCCACATTTAGTTTTCGAATTATGGGAGTAATTTCTGCAGACATTGAATGTTTTATTGGGCGTATGGCGTCTAGTTTAATACGAAAATCACGACCAAGATACAATTGTGATGGACTTTTACCACATGCCAATGGTGTTGCCCGATAACGAAAAATTATTTGTTGTACCTTTATGTGTAGTGGTGATGTATCGTCCTCCATCGCCTTCAACTTTGTTTTTAAGGTTTGCACGTATCTCTCTGCTAAGCCGTTCGTTGCCGGATGCCCGGGTGCTATAAATTTTTGCATAATTCCATTACGTTCGCAATAATTTCTAAAAGTTGTACTTTGAAAAATCGAAGCATTGTCAGAGACAATAATTTGTGGCAGGCCATGTGTGACAAATATTTCTTGAAGTAGTTCTATGGTTTTTTCAGTTGTAGGCGAACTTTTAATAATACGGATCCCATCCTCGTCGCCATTTATTGTGTATTAAAACAACACGCGATCTTTTATATTTCAAATACCATAATTCATTTATTAATTAATTCATAACTTTTAGGATTTAAGGAAAATACAATCTAAGTTTTTGTTCTACCACGTGACGTTCTCTATCTTCACTACTTTACTCCTTCTTAAAAATCGCACAAGTAAAAACCTCTTGAAAAATGAAAATAAAGATGTCACGAAACAACTTACAGCCAGTGTTGTCATTACTACTATAATATGATAATATAATACATTACAGTCTCCCACGCTTAATGGAGGACATGGTCTCTTAAATGCACAGGTAACCTTCTAGCTCGGCTCGATCTTCTTAAAGGGCTTTCTTGGCTGTCCTCAGACTCAGGGTATTGACGTGGCTGGTGAGCTGGTTCGTTCATTTGGAGTCGACTACGTTCAATGATTATCTCTTCTATTGCAGGATTGCTACGCTTTGGTTGTTCAGCAAAAGTTACTGTCTTTTTCGATATTTCCACCGCTGACTTCTGTAACTGGTTTATGTGTCGCTTTAGCTCATAACCATTGTCGAGTTTTATCTGGTAGTGAAGCTGTCCAAACTTTGATTTTACAATACCAAATTTCCAGGTTGGTTTTCTGCCGTCGTACCACCGGACTTGCACCCTATCCCCCACATTTAGTTTTCGAATTATGGGAGTAATTTCTGCAGACATTGAATGTTTTATTGGGCGTATGGCGTCTAGTTTAATACGAAAATCACGACCAAGATACAATTGTGATGGACTTTTACCACATGCCAATGGTGTTGCCCGATAACGAAAAATTATTTGTTGTACCTTTATGTGTAGTGGTGATGTATCGTCCTCCATCGCCTTCAACTTTGTTTTTAAGGTTTGCACGTATCTCTCTGCTAAGCCGTTCGTTGCCGGATGCCCGGGTGCTATAAATTTTTGCATAATTCCATTACGTTCGCAATAATTTCTAAAAGTTGTACTTTGAAAAATCGAAGCATTGTCAGAGACAATAATTTGTGGCAGGCCATGTGTGACAAATATTTCTTGAAGTAGTTCTATGGTTTTTTCAGTTGTAGGCGAACTTTTAATAATACGGATCCCATCCTCGTCGCCATTTATTGTGTATTAAAACAACACGCGATCTTTTATATTTCAAATACCATAATTCATTTATTAATTAATTCATAACTTTTAGGATTTAAGGAAAATACAATCTAAGTTTTTGTTCTACCACGTGACGTTCTCTATCTTCACTACTTTACTCCTTCTTAAAAATCGCACAAGTAAAAACCTCTTGAAAAATGAAAATAAAGATGTCACGAAACAACTTACAGCCAGTGTTGTCATTACTACTATAATATGATAATATAATACATTACAGTCTCCCACGCTTAATGGAGGACATGGTCTCTTAAATGCACAGGTAACCTTCTAGCTCGGCTCGATCTTCTTAAAGGGCTTTCTTGGCTGTCCTCAGACTCAGGGTATTGACGTGGCTGGTGAGCTGGTTCGTTCATTTGGAGTCGACTACGTTCAATGATTATCTCTTCTATTGCAGGATTGCTACGCTTTGGTTGTTCAGCAAAAGTTACTGTCTTTTTCGATATTTCCACCGCTGACTTCTGTAACTGGTTTATGTGTCGCTTTAGCTCATAACCATTGTCGAGTTTTATCTGGTAGTGAAGCTGTCCAAACTTTGATTTTACAATACCAAATTTCCAGGTTGGTTTTCTGCCGTCGTACCACCGGACTTGCACCCTATCCCCCACATTTAGTTTTCGAATTATGGGAGTAATTTCTGCAGACATTGAATGTTTTATTGGGCGTATGGCGTCTAGTTTAATACGAAAATCACGACCAAGATACAATTGTGATGGACTTTTACCACATGCCAATGGTGTTGCCCGATAACGAAAAATTATTTGTTGTACCTTTATGTGTAGTGGTGATGTATCGTCCTCCATCGCCTTCAACTTTGTTTTTAAGGTTTGCACGTATCTCTCTGCTAAGCCGTTCGTTGCCGGATGCCCGGGTGCTATAAATTTTTGCATAATTCCATTACGTTCGCAATAATTTCTAAAAGTTGTACTTTGAAAAATCGAAGCATTGTCAGAGACAATAATTTGTGGCAGGCCATGTGTGACAAATATTTCTTGAAGTAGTTCTATGGTTTTTTCAGTTGTAGGCGAACTTTTAATAATACGGATCCCATCCTCGTCGCCATTTATTGTGTATTAAAACAACACGCGATCTTTTATATTTCAAATACCATAATTCATTTATTAATTAATTCATAACTTTTAGGATTTAAGGAAAATACAATCTAAGTTTTTGTTCTACCACGTGACGTTCTCTATCTTCACTACTTTACTCCTTCTTAAAAATCGCACAAGTAAAAACCTCTTGAAAAATGAAAATAAAGATGTCACGAAACAACTTACAGCCAGTGTTGTCATTACTACTATAATATGATAATATAATACATTACAGTCTCCCACGCTTAATGGAGGACATGGTCTCTTAAATGCACAGGTAACCTTCTAGCTCGGCTCGATCTTCTTAAAGGGCTTTCTTGGCTGTCCTCAGACTCAGGGTATTGACGTGGCTGGTGAGCTGGTTCGTTCATTTGGAGTCGACTACGTTCAATGATTATCTCTTCTATTGCAGGATTGCTACGCTTTGGTTGTTCAGCAAAAGTTACTGTCTTTTTCGATATTTCCACCGCTGACTTCTGTAACTGGTTTATGTGTCGCTTTAGCTCATAACCATTGTCGAGTTTTATCTGGTAGTGAAGCTGTCCAAACTTTGATTTTACAATACCAAATTTCCAGGTTGGTTTTCTGCCGTCGTACCACCGGACTTGCACCCTATCCCCCACATTTAGTTTTCGAATTATGGGAGTAATTTCTGCAGACATTGAATGTTTTATTGGGCGTATGGCGTCTAGTTTAATACGAAAATCACGACCAAGATACAATTGTGATGGACTTTTACCACATGCCAATGGTGTTGCCCGATAACGAAAAATTATTTGTTGTACCTTTATGTGTAGTGGTGATGTATCGTCCTCCATCGCCTTCAACTTTGTTTTTAAGGTTTGCACGTATCTCTCTGCTAAGCCGTTCGTTGCCGGATGCCCGGGTGCTATAAATTTTTGCATAATTCCATTACGTTCGCAATAATTTCTAAAAGTTGTACTTTGAAAAATCGAAGCATTGTCAGAGACAATAATTTGTGGCAGGCCATGTGTGACAAATATTTCTTGAAGTAGTTCTATGGTTTTTTCAGTTGTAGGCGAACTTTTAATAATACGGATCCCATCCTCGTCGCCATTTATTGTGTATTAAAACAACACGCGATCTTTTATATTTCAAATACAATAATTCATTTATTAATTAATTCATAACTTTTAGGATTTAAGGAAAATACAATCTAAGTTTTAGTTCTACCACGTGACGTTCTCTATCTTCACTACTTTACTCCTTCTTAAAAATCGCACAAGTAAAAACCTCTTGAAAATGAAAATAAAGATGTCACGAAACAACTTACAGCCAGTGTTGTCATTACTACTATAATATGATAATATAATACATTACAATCGGTCCATTTTTTGCCATAGCCCCCATACAAATGTCCTTCCGGAATAAGCATTTTGGGATATAATTGATTAGCATATTATTTTATTTTGTCAAAATTTTGCATATGGTTATGCTAATGCCATCAACTATTATTCTGAATTTTATTATTATTGGCATTTATTTATAAGCCCTCCTACAAATGTGGTGTAGGCATGGATGCCAGATTTGACAATTTATCGTCATTTTGACGATTTTTGTCCCCAAAAAATGGCTTTTGACGATTGGACGATTTTTGACCTAAATATGACGATTTTCATAAAGGTTTCGACTTTAGGTAGAATCTAAAAATTTTGTTATACATACATAATTATGACTTTAAAATGTTATATTATCTCATGAATAAGTGTTTCCAGAGAAAATGTTTTTGAACTTTCTGTCAATCTTTCGCTACTTTGATCACAAGTTGTTATTTAAATCGCGGGACATTGGGGCCAAATAAAAGGTCTTTAAAAGCCTTTCAGCCTTAATACGTAGAAATCTGTTAAAAAATTCCTAAATATTTGCGTTTTATATTTTCAATTTGTTTAGCTTTAAATGAATTTTTGCCTTTTTGCTACTGCTTTTGACGAAACTACCGGTAAGAACTTTGTTTTCTTGTTTTGTTTATTATTATTAAGTAAAAAAGTAACCAAAATCAAAAATTTTAGTGTTGACGACTCTCTGACGATTTCCAAAACTTGTTTTGACGATTTTGGCGATTTTTTTCGAAAGATTTGACGATATTGGAACAAAATTATCTGGCAACTATGGGTGTAGGGTTTAATATGGTAGAGCTTTACCAACTATAAATTTTTTACTGTTTCCTTCTGATCCTTTATCCGCCTGACCTTTTTGTCGGTAACTGTAAGCATTTCGTATTGTCTAAACTGTTTAAGCGAGCTTTACACTTTTATAGTGAGTCGATTAAACTATTGATCATAAGGCTTCTCTTTTACAAATAAAAGTTGATATTTATAATGATGTATACATTTTACTTTTTCAATTTATATCTATTGCATAGAAAAAATGCTAGCTTACCCCTCTTTCAATTTAAAAAATTTTTAATACTGTTATCCTATAAAGTTTTAATAATCTACTTTTTATTTATTAACTTCTTTAGCAAGTAGGGCCTTATTTTTCGAGTGTAAATAAAAACTTGTTTTATTACAATTTTGCCAACGTTTCGTCGATTTTTGCCGACTTATTAATTAAATTAATTAAATATTGAAAATATATATTATGTGAACATCGAGTGAGAATCGCGCTTGCGCTGTGGAGAGATTTTTTTTGATAGAAATTTTGTTCAAAGTTCGGTATTCGGCAAATACGTGAGTGTAAATTTAACTTTTTCGTGGGTGCAAAGATTTCGCGACTTTTAATACGGAAAAGAGCAGCCTCACTGGGACTTTCAAAAGCAATTATTCAAGAAATTTTAAAATAGGATCTGAAATTCTATCGTTTTAAATTCAAATCGTTCAAAAACTGAAAGAAAGTGACTTTTATTTACACAAAAATTTTTGTGAAACAATGTATTCTGCTTCGCACAAATGTGCTCTTTCCAACACATTTTCCATGACCTTTCGCAAAACTTCCGGTGGTATGTTGTTAATTTCTTCTCGAATATTGGTTTTTAACTCCTCAATACTCCTAGGCTTATTAACATAAACTTTTCCTTTTAAATAGCCCCAAAGAAAACAGTCTGGAGCGGTTAAATCCGGGGAACGCGGAGGCCAATTAAAATTGCTGTTACGAGAAATTATTCTTTCACCAAAGATGTCGCGTAAAAGAGTCATTGTGGCCCTCGCAGTGTGCGCTGTGGCTCCATCCTGTTGGAACCATATTTGCGGATGGTTTTCCACGGCTGGCCTTACAAAATTTTGCAACATGGCCCGATATCGATCACCATTGACGGAAATGGCGACACCTTGTTCATTTTCAAAAAAATATGGGCCAATGATCCTTTCTGAAGAAACACCGCACCAAACGGTACACTTAACTGGGTGCAATTGTCGTTGATGAAGTACTCTCGGGTTTTCCGTAGCCCATATCCTACAGTTTTGCTTGTTAACGAACCCATTTAATTGAAAATGGGCTTCGTCACTCATTATTAAGTTATGAATAAAATTTGGATTCTCTTGTGCTTTTTGCTGGAAATAAATTGCATAGTCAAGTCGTTGCTGGTAATCTGTTGGTTTCAATTCTTGAACAAGTTGAATTTTGTATGGAAACAATCCTATGGTGTGCAAAATTCGCTGCAGCGAAGTTCTTGAGAGGCCCAGTTGTGACGAACGTCTCCTGGTTGATGTTTCTGGATCCTCCCGAATACTCTCCTGTACCACTTGAATATTGTCAGCCGTGTGGACAGTTCGGTGTCTGCCGGGACCAGGAAGGTTCCTTACTGCTCCTTGTTCTCGAAAATTTGCAACCAGACGGTTTATTGTTGACTGAGAGGGTGCAACCCGCACATTAAATTGACGACGGTATGCACGCTGAGTCAACACAATGGACCGTTGATTTGAAAAGTAAATTTCAACAATTTGGGCACGTTGTTCAATTGTGTATTGCTCCATTATAAATTATCCAAGTCTTCTTTACAAAATACTGAAAAGAAAAGAAGAAAAAAATTATAATAAAAAAGTTATAAGGAATTCACACCACTTCGGTCTTTCTGGGCCACCCGTACAATTCAATTTAAAGAAAAAAAAATTATTATATAAAAGTTATCTAGAATTACAATATAATATAGTATTATAGCTTACTTAGATTAACACATTGAATGTAAATACTAAAAGATGAAAGCCTTAGATGCTATTGCTGATCCTATTCAATTAGCTTATATTTTAAATTGTAAGTTAATTCGCAATACAAAAATAAATAAATAAATTATACTTTAATGACCTCAAAAGTGACAAAATTGTCACGCGTGATACATCGTGATCGTGAGTGACTTTTTCGGGAAATAAAGAGAAATTCTTCAAATCAGAAAAAATGCACTTAATCGTCCCAGCCATTTGGCTGGAATTGATTTCTGGCTAGAAACGGTTCAAACTACCTGCTGTGTAATGTTGTCAAAAAATACAAGATCCAAAGTTGAAAACTCTTAAAAAATTAAAAGTTTACCTTTTACAAAAAGATGTGATTATTAAAATAAAGATGTAAAATGCAATAGGTACCCGGGTACCTATCACATGAGGGTTAATTAAGGACCTAAAAAATGCATCTCAAAAAACTAATTTTTGCATTGTTTGTGGTGCTTGAACCTACAAACTGTTTAACAAATTTTTCTTCAAAAACTTTTCTTTGGTATGAAACAAATCAAACATACTTTAAAACGTAAGGTACTCAGCAGTTTGTATTTATCAACCTTTATTTTTTACCATTTTTTTTATATCGTTAAAATACTTTGTATTTTTCTCGAACTTATCATCAGGTTTGTTTGATTTAAACGTTTATTTCTGTTCTTGTTGAACGAACAACAAAATGAAAACAAGGATTGCGCTAATTAAAAATCCAGGAGGGTTTGTTATTTTTGTTTTACTTTGTTTTTGTTGCTGTTGTATTATTGGCTCTTCTTCAGCTTTAAACTCTACAGTCTGGTTAAAATTCCAGCAGCGCAAGCGACAAGCACAGTTGCATTTCATGTCCAACCCATCCATCTAGCCAAATGTTTGTCCATCTTCTGTGGTAAGAATAAAAAGAGATTGAATTTTTGTTTGTTTGTTTTTGTTTTAATCGTTTGTGTCTTTTATTTTAATTTTTTGTGTTTGTGTGAAAATCAATGTTTTAAGTTTTGAAATTAATCCTCTAAAACATCTAATCTAACATACAGAAATAAGGGAAGATTGACCAGATCCTAATATAAAAATGATTGAAAAAGTTTTGAAACTTTGGATTTAAGTTAAAAAGGTTTTATACTTTCTAAATAAATCAGCGATTTTCATAATTTTTAATATTAATAATTGGGATAAATTAATTATATTTTAAAATTCTCCCATCACTATGGCCTTACGTGAGATCGAGGCTGATAATTTTTTGGTTAATTTCATTTTAAACTTAATTGAGCGGAGCGTAGGATAATAAGATTTACTGTGGAGCGATCTGACATCATAAGGTTAGCAGACAGAAAAACTATGGGTCCTTACTCTTAACATGTTGTTGAGGTTTTTAAACACAATAGATTGATGAGCTTGACCCTGATGATACTTACTCAGTTGATGTCTGTCAACAAAACTGCTTCCCTTTTATTGTGACCCTAATTAAATGACTTCCATAATATACCCAAAAAAAAAAAAATTGGCGTTAAATCCTACATGTTATGGATGGATGGAACATGAGGTCACACAAGTATTACAGGGCCAGTCAATCTCTTTGACAATTTAATTGACTACTGCACACTGAAATCTTTTTTTTTGCAGGAAGTCTTCCTTCAGTTTCTTAGAGGGAGACACAGACAAAATGACATCTAGGGGACCCGCGGATATGTATGTATGTACGGAAGTGCTTACAGATTTTTTGATTAATGCAGTGTACTACATCCTAAAGTGTAAGTCATTCACAAAGCGGCTTACTAGCTACGATACTACAGGATATTTGGCAAAAATATCAAGAGTCTACCAGTCTGGGGGTTGTGGGTTTGATTCCCACCAGAGACCCTGGCAAGTCTACTTCATTTTTCTGTTCTTTCTTTCTTATCCTTCTCTAAATTTCTTCTTTCCTTCCATCACAACCTATTCTATCTGCCTCTCCAGGTAACACAAAGGGACCGAATTAAGCGGACCCAAGTGAGCTGTATCCTTTCCTTCAACGGCTGCCTATTCTACCTAACCTAACCTAACCTACACTGGATGGCAATGCAATCTAATGACACTATGGTAATGACACGCGGACATGGGTTCAATGCAGGCAGCTGCTTAGGTTAATCACTGGCAAAAGGTAATGCGATATTAAATTAAGTTCCCCTCTCTTCCTGCAACTCTGGTTGTACCCATACACCGGCAGACTATCTTAAACCTGATGGTCTAACGCGCCTTAATGTAAAACAACAAGGATAAGCTGTTCTAGTCTAAACGACAACATTGCCGCTATTGAAGGACTGTAAATTTGGCACCCGAGTCAGTAGAACGGATCTATCCCTCAACAAATTTTGTTGGAGCTGCCACGATAAGGAAGAGGGGGAGAAAAATGAGGAGGTGAGTGTGTAGCACCTTATATGTTTTGTCTAGCACTGGACGATGTCCTGGTGAGGCAATTCGGGGTAAGTGGACTGTCCAGTCTGTCAAAAGCGGTTAACATTGGATTCTTTAATCTCTTTCTCCATTAGGTATGTTAGAGACCAATCACAAACACAATTGGTGTAACAATAGAATAAAAGCAAAATTTTATGTGATTATTGTAATAGGCGGTTACCGAAGATAATACTTAATTCGGAATAACATTTATATGGGGGCCATATGGGAAAAAATAATTGATCAACACTATTTTCAATAAGTCTTTGCCTCCATACTCAAAAAAAAATTGTTTATGCCAAATTTTATGAACTAAATCACCCTCTACTTCGATCATTAAAATATACGGATTCCGATTAGAGGCCGTTCTTAGATTTTAGTTTTTGGGTGTAATATGTAGTACATTCAGATAAACAAATAATATCCTGCCACATGTTGGCATGAAAACTTTTAATTTCCAGCAAGTCACTTTGAGATTCTACCACTAAGCCTCAAACACCGAAACTTTTTTAAAGCCGTTTTTAAAACCACCTTTGGTGCCCTAGTTTTTCAATTTAAATAACTTTTCGTTTTAAAATTTAACAAATAAATTTCTTTGTAAGCACAAACGAGATGCTCCGATTAATGCAATTCAAAACTAACACCATTGACTGACTGGCTGCCAAAATCACAAAGGCACACACACACACATACACAAAGAAATGTTGCAAAGATTTAAGATTCTTCATATTATTTGACTGCAAGTCTTTAGACATGAGCAAAAGAAACAAGTAAGAGTGCTATATTCGGCTAGGCCGAATTTTATATGCCCTTCACAATGCATTTCTACATTTGACCTATCCACGGGCACCCTAGAAGTTGTAGGAGAGAATTTATTACAATTTTAAAACTTTAAATGGGAGCCTTAAGCAATGGAGATAAGAGGTAAGTATGTTGTAGGAATATATTTGGGACTGGAAACTAATGAGGGTCGGTCGTACGCTTTATTTCTGTAAGGATGACTCTGAGAAAGTTATGGGCGTTTTTTTTCATTTTTGTAAATTTTATATGGAAACCCCCTTCATCATCTAGAAGATAGAGGGTAAGTATTTTCTAGGAATATGTTTAGGGGGGAATACTAATGGGGGTCTGTGCTACATTTTATTCCCCTAAGGATGACTCCGGGGAAGTTGTAGGGGTTTTTACCCAAATTTTTTAATTTTAATTTTGTTTGACATAAGGGCTGGATTTAGGGGGTTAGCATGTTTCATAAAAATGTTTGGAAAGAAAAATTAACTGTGGTCGATTTTTCATTAGACCTTTGTAAGACCCTGGAAGCTGCAGGAGCGACTGAAAAAAAACTCCAGGACAGTGGTGAAGGTTTTTGTGTTCAAATTTTAGAGAAATAAGCAGATGTAGTGTTGGTTTTTGGGTTATATCTCGGGCAGTTATTTGGCGATTTTGCTGGATTTCAATAGAAATTTTTTTGCAAATATTTCTGATAATTTTAAAACCACTTACGGTTTTTTGTGACATCGGGGGCCTTAAAAATTTGATTTCAACCATAACATGGACAGACGGTCAGACGGATATAGCTTCCCTATCTATAAGGACCAAGAAAATATATACTTTATGGGGTCGCAAATTGATGTGACAGAAATTACAAACGGAACGACAAACTTATATATCCTTATCACTCCTGCGAAGGGTATAAAAATATGATGAAGAAAAGGATTGAAAAGGTGAAGGTGTTTTATTGAGTTTATGTTACGTGAATCTGTATTTTATATTCCTTTATTTCATTTGTGAAAATATAACATCAAAGCGAATTATTCTTTTTGAGGATTTGAATTGTTTGTTGTTTATCAATTTTATGCCGTCAGTTCTGCTGTTTTGAAATGTCAGTTGGTGGTTGCTGGTTATAGTAGTGGTAGTCGAGATTGTTGCTGCTGTTAGTGCAGGCTTCTGAATGCTTCTGACCAAAAAACAAAATAAAAAAGTGTTTTTTTTAAACAAATCCACTCATATTTTATATTGTGAGAAGAAATGTTTGTTGTTTTAGATTTAAGGTGAACACAAATAAATTGCATGTTCATCATAAGCTCATCTTGAAAAGTTTTTTTGTTTGTTGGTTGTTTGTTGCAAACTTATTTTAAAACCAATATAACTACAGACACCTAGAAGGAAAGAAAATAATAAAATTAACAAAAGAAACTTGCATCTAAATAGCGCCAAAAATGCAACTGTAAATGTTGAAAGGATTTTAAAAAGTAATAAAAAATTTTTAAATATGTGTAAAATACAGTAAAGTCTCTGAATAAAAGGATTAAATAAAAAGATATATTAATTTAAAATTTCTTTTATAACAATTTAAACAGAGACATTTCCTAAACAGAAACAAATACTCATTCTTTACAATTCATACTTTAACTAAAAAAGTAACCATTTTTAATTAAAAACTTTCTTGTCACAGTTAAATATTTAATTGCCTTAAAAGGTCAACAATAAAACTTATTTACCAATTCACAAAAAAATTAATAATTTTTCATTGGCTGTTTGTGTTTTAAGACTTGCAAATAACACATTTTAGGTTGCGAATGAATAACTCAAGTTTTAAACTGTTTGCTCGGTAAAGTTCGTTAAGCCTTACCCCTGCAATTAAGGGCCCGAGGTTCGAGCCGTGACTGAGGTTTTAATGCGCCTTTGCTTTTCCTGATATTTTCTGTTTTTGTTTTTCAAATATATTTGTTTTGTCTTTGCTTATTTGAGGTTTTTTTATGTAAAGGCAAACAAAAGAAATAATGAAGAGCAATATTGAATCGCCTAAAGAAGTCATTATAAGCTAAAGTTGGGTCAATTGGGTACTTTAGTTCATTTTGGTCAATAACCTTGTTCGTTTTTTTCACGAATCACAATGTAATTTATATAGAATTTGGGGATAAAATGAACTACGTTGCCAAAAACAAACTAAAGTAACCAGATGTTCCCAAGTCCATTATTAACCTAATAAAGGGTGAAGTTTATTGGCGCTTGAAAAGTTTGTGCTCAATGGCAAAAATTAAAATTTTTTAAAACCGAACACTTATAACTTTACTTATAAACAACCGTCCCGCTTAAAAAGAATTTACTGTTAAAATAAGACTAAGAAAAAAACTGAATAGAAAACAAAATCAGATTAAACAGATTTTTCTTAAACCGTGTCTAAGGTTTCGCATTTCTTTAAAGCCGTTAATAGTTTTTTAAAATCTGTTCAAAGTACTTTACTGGTTTTGTGTTCAAAGCTTCAGTTGCGTTTAAATAAAACCCATTTGTTTGTCCTTCTGTGCTTTCATATTTATTCTTCTAAAGTCTTTTTCTTTTCTTTCTATTTTTTATTTATTGAATATTTCAAGTAGATGTTGCGTTGATTTGAGTTTATTATGGTCATGAAAATGCTCCTGCTGCTGCAGGTATGTGAAATAAAAAATATATTGCATGTAACTCAAAGTGCAAATAGGAATAGTGTGGCTTTGTAATATGCCCTGAATACCTTTTTAAGAGTTTGATGGAACTCATATTATCTATTTGTTGGTTTGATACAACTATTGATTCAGTTAATACAGTCCATATGAAGGTCAAAAGTCATAGTGAATGGTTTATAAGAAGGTTTATCTTAAAAAGCATTAAACTTTAAAAATACATATTTTATTTACATGTATGTATGTACATATGTATTCATGTGTGCATGCATACGTATGCCTGAACGTTGGCTTAGCAGCAGTTAAACGCGGAAATTCATTTTTCAAAATTTTTCTTTGTAAAGTCATTGAAATTGTTTTTGTCTTTTTCTAAAATAAAACTTATACTGTAATATGCTTTTGTATTATTAAAATTATTTTTTAGAAATAACAAACTGACAATCATACATTGAAATGTCATGATTTTGCATATATTTTTTATTAAATGTTGCTCAATTTGGTCTAATTATACAATTCGTTTCTATTCGTTTGTTGCTTAAGATCTGAGAGCTGTTATCAAGTTTGTGTCCTAATTCTTACATTTAGATATTTAGTTTTTAAAATAAATTAATTTTATTTGTACTATAAAGCTGGCGTATGAATTTCTTGTAACTTTTCGCTTAAAATTTTGAACTTAATTTAAATCAGAATGTAGCTCAATAATGATACTAGAGCGGCGAAAAAACTTGAACCGGTTTAAAGAAAAATTTAGCAGAACCATTTTGGTTCAAAAATAATTTTTTACATAGAAATTTTCTAACTTTAATTTCTTAAAATGTTAGGTACTAGGCGAAATAGGAAAAACCGGTAATTGTCCATATTTTAAACTACACACGATGTAAACAAAATAAAATGCACCGCATTGTCTCCGGAAAATAATACTCCGGGGCCTGGCACTTTTTCGAAATTTTAGATTTTTAGGGATAAAAAAGAGTAAAACTTAAATTATAGACCTAGATAGGCCTACATTGTAACGGTTTAACCACTAAAGATAAAAATATAATTGAAATTGCGTTCGACACGTCTAAAAAAATAATTGCGATTTTGGTACTTTTTTGAAATTGTGACCTAAAGAAATAAAAAAAGTGTAAAATTTATATTTTTGTACTTGTTAGGTACTTCTCAACAAATAGAGAAATAAACAAAATTTTAATCGCGTTAGACAGCTAAAAAATCACACTGAGACTTTAAAACGATACATGGGAAACTCCATTGTGACGAATGTTACCATTTTACTAACATTTTTGCTTAAGATTCCAACAACTTAAAACTTGAATTAAAAAAAGATACGATTTCCTATGTTTTTAAGCAATTAATAATAAGTTAGCACTGAATTGACATGACAACTGCTCACAATGACCGCTTAAAAACTGTGACGAGTTTAACCTGAATTGAATTTTATAGAATTAAGATCTAAAAAATTTTAAAAAATATTGCTGAAAACTGGCTGATTTTTTTTATTGAATAATTTTTCTACCAAAAAACTATTTCTGCTAAAGAAAAACCTGTGACGGGTGTGACTATTTCATCAAAATCAAAATAAAAAAAAACAGTGATTTAGTTTGTGATCAGCTTAAACTTTTTTGAAATAAACAAAACTAAAACAAAATAATTAATTTTATTAAAAATGAAGGAAACGACGATTTTTTTCCTATTTTGGGACGCTTTACGTGGAATTGACCATATGGCAGTTAAATGTAGTTTTTACAGCTTTTGGCTATTTTCTGACTTAAAATACTTATTTAAAATTGATGATACTTTTTGCGTTATTTAATAAAATGAGTCTGAAAGTAAGAAATTAAGGGCTCTTGATACAAAGAGAGTTTGAAATTCAACTTAGTTGTCAAAAAGTCCTTTTTTAAATATTTGGGACTTTTTCTTAACTTTTTAGACAATGTTCATAGAAATATGAAGATCCACAGTCAACTTAGTGGACAAACAGTTCTTTTATTGCCTTTTTTACACTTTGTCGCCTTTCAACACAGTTCAAGTACAGAAATGCGAAATAAAAGACTTTTGACCAACATAGAGGTACGAGTAGAAAGTCAACTAAGTGGACAACAAGTACTTTTTTAATATTTCGTGCTTTTTTTCGCATTTTAGGAGAGTATGAGTCTCGAAATATAAAATTAAGCCTTTTCAACTAATGTAGAGGTCGGAAGTCAACTAAGTGGACAAAAAGTACTTTTTTACATTTTTGGTATTTTTGATATATGAAAATGAGGACTATTGTCCCTGATTAAGAATAGAAGTTTCTTAAGTGATAGAAATTTTTGGTACTTTTTTTGCATTTTTTAATATATAAGTGAAGAAATATGAAGTTCAGGATGGCTATTAAGCCCAATTGAGGCCGTAAGTAACTAATTGGACAAAAAGTAAGTTTCCTATTTTTTTGCAGAAATTATAATTATTTGCCGATAATTTTTTAATTTAAATTTTATGAATTTGGTTATTAAAAACATAATATGCACACAAAAAAAAGGAATATGCATACAATATTCTAATTTAACATAAATTTTGAAGCACCATCAAATTTACGTATTTAAAATTGTAATACTTATGGAAAAACTATGGCAAATGTAAAGAGTGTTTTTTAAGAGGGGACAACTGCAAAATCCTGCTTAAAAAACATCAATGTTTTAAAGTATCGATGTTTTAATGAAAACTATAGATGCTAAAAGAAACCTTCAATGAAAACGATGCATCGATGTTTTTCCGATGTTTTTTTTTCTTATAATTGAATAATAAAATATGAAAGCATAAGTATTTTAACACAAACATTTACTCAAGTTATTTAGTCATTATAATTTTATTTGCTTAATTTACTTTCTAATTATCTTTATATTGGATTAAGAAATGAAAAATTTTATAATCGAGCCCCCTCCCCCCAAAGCCCATTTTTGGGTGGTGGAAAATTTTCAACTGAATTTTGTTTCAAAATAACTTTTTTCGAAACTGAGCTATTAAAAGCACTCAAATCAACTGTTTCAATTAATTCTGATACAATAAGTAATGGTATCTACTAACAGTTTAAGCCTTCTTGATTTGCATGTTTGCTTCTTCTAAATGCTGTGAGTGCAAGATTACTTATTATCCAGCCTGTTTCTTTGTTTTTAGTTTTGTTTAAATAATTCCAAATTTTTTTCTTTTTAATGTATGAAGAGTTTAAATTATGCTTTAAATTAATTTTAATTATTTTTTCTAAGCCAACTGATCACAAATATATCAAGTGAATGACGTCGATGTTTTCAGTTTATGACGTTCATGCATCGCCAATATATCGTCTACCAAGATAGATGTTGACATCGATGTTTATGAACGATCATCGATGTTTTTAAAACATAGATGTATCGTTTGCATCCCTAGCTGTGAATTGTATTGATGGTGGAAAAAGCTTTTCTCAAACTTAGTTTTGCAGTATTAATTATAAGGAGTGGAAAAATAAAAAAAATGCAAATGTATTTCCAAGAATAAAAAAATATGGCTAATAGTGCTGTGGCGCGCTTAAATATGGAATACCATGGACTTAGATAATGATGCTTAAGTTCGTAAAAGGCTGTGTGTGACAGGAGCAAATCTTCTTTCTTTGCCTAAATTCAATAAAAATTTATTTATTGAATTGCTTAAGAATTAAAAAAAAAGAAATAAAAAAGGAAAGCACATATAAAATAATTTTTATAAAAATTAAAATTTTATTTTAGAATTCACCATAAAACCTAAAATAAAATTTTCTATTAAAACAAAATATTTACATATTTTTAATATTAAAAAAAAAAAAATTTTTTTAAAAAATTTTTAAATTTCAAATTAAAAAGTACTTAATTATTAATAAAAAATATTAAAGTTTTTGCAGCCCTATGCTTCTGATGGAAGTTAAAGAAATAGAAAAAAATTAAAACTAAAAATATAAAATAAACTTAAAAAATTTGCAAATCCAATTGCTGAGTAATTTTTTAGATTTTTTAAATCTCTAAAAATATTAATTATTTTTTGATATTTTGGCTAAAATAATAAGTATTTTTTAAATTTTTATAATTTTTTTTTGGCAAACATAATTATTTTTGATATTGATTAAAATCTAGTTATAAAAACGATAGTTACGTTGTAGATTTTTCTATCAAATATATTTAATACATTTGTTTTTGAAAAAAATATTTGCATAAAAATATGTATAAAATAATAATTGAAATTGTTTGACAAAAACACAAAAATCGAAAAATAATTATTATTTTTTGAAAAATAATAAACTAAACTTTTAAAATCACTTGAATTTTAAAAGTTTATTTAATACCACCAAGATCGGGCACTTCACTTGACTCTTCGATCTTTCTAGTTTGTACCTGCTTTTTTTCTTTGAAAGTTAAAAAATATTTATTTTTTGCAGTCCCTGTTTTAAATACAAAGATTCTTTTAATATAAACTTCTGAATAAACGTTTATAACGCTTTAAATAACAACATAAGTAAAACATTTTATTTGACTATTAAACTCTTTACAAATTTCCATAAATCCGTAATAATTTTCCACTTGTAACAATTATACACGACACTGCATTATAACACCCAACTTGAACCTTTTTTTTTTTACTGTTTTTGAACATCATCTATTGACAATAAATCATAAACATCTGGCAGGTTTATAAACACACGCCAACAATAAAAAACAAACTAAATTTGAAAAATATTAAAATGCAATAGAATGGAAAATAAGGGTTAAATAAACAAAAAAAACATAAAACGAAAACGCAGTTCAATACCACAATAACATTAAACCTAACAATTAAAAAACTGAAAAACAAGTTCTAAAGCGCTAAAACATAATAAGTGCTTTTTTTTGCCTTTGAATTCAATACATGTAGTGAAATGTAACACTTGTTTGGTAAAAATATATAAATAAAAGAAAATTTCATTAAAGAACAGCTGCTGCTTCTAAAAAAAAGTAAACAGTTTTTAAGTTTTGCACAGAAAAGATTTAGGTGTATCATGACACTACAACAACCACCAATAATATTATTAATGACACCACCCCTTTTGGGTTGTGAAAGGTTTGAAAAAACATTGTTATTAAAACCACTGAGTTATTAATTAACCACCGAAAGGGATGAGTGTGTTGTCACTGATCTCTTGTTTAAAGGTTGTTAAAGCTTACAACTTTGAAATTTAATTTACTGTAAATATAAATAATATTTTGGGAATAAGAGATTTTATTAAAGAAAAAAGTGATATTTTAGATTAAAAACAAGAACAAAATTCACATGTTTAAAGCATCCAAAAGTTTGAGGGCACCTCCAATTTTTAGTAATACTGATTAACGCATAAGCACTTTCAGAGTCAACTCAGAGATGTCCGTCCTTTCATCTAGTTGGGTATCCAGATAAGCCTTGTAATCAATCTGCGACATACATAAACTGCCAAAAGCTATAAGTGTTGGAATTAACTTACGCATGAATATCTTTTTTTGTTTTAAACAAAAATGTTTGTTTTAAATTCAGTCGAGATCGGGTCAATACATATCTCTCATAGAACGCCTTTATTTAAATTGTGCTCAAAAAGAACTATTTAAATGCACAAAAATTTTCCGACTATCTGGCCATGTAATGTTTTTACCTTGAAATTATGTTACCTAGGTAGGTAGGGCCAGTGATGCATATCAGGGGTGGTGCAGTCGGTGACAATGTGCTGTCCATTTGGTTACCCTGTAAAAAAGAGAAAAGAAAAAATGGAAGATTAGTATTAGACAGGAAACAGGATATAACTAGGAATTAGTATAGAATGAGTAAAAAATGAATGATGGTCCAAGAACGAAAAGTGATAGGTACCGCTTGTTAGCCATTAAGGCCCTTGGCGTACCCTAGCATCTCTTAAGATCCCCATCGGATAGAGCCAATAGAGATAAGTGGTCCACGTAGTATTCACCAAAGTGATGGCACCGTCTCCTGACAATCGCCGGGTGTTGGCAGAGTAGGTATTCAATCGTCTCGACTTTGTCTACGTCCTTACACAATCGGCAGTATTAATTCGCACCTGGTTGCAGCTTAACCCACATTGAACTTATCTTGCAGTGACTGGTGAGAGTACTGGTGAGTAACCTCACGTCTTTTTTACCCATGGACAAGAAAATCTCGATTCTTTCGGCTGGCGGCACTCGCCGCAAAGAAATCTATACCCTGCAGCCTGAGGCCTCACTCTAGCATCTGATCGGCTTGTCCCTGAAATGTTATTCGATCCTACTGTAGGATTCGAACAATGGGAAAAAGTAGAGGCTGTTACCATATTGGCAATTGACTCAGATCTCCGTCTCGCCCATTTCTTCAGTCTCATTTTCGGATATTTCAGAGTGCCCCGAAACCCAGCAGAGTGTAATACTCGGGTCGCTGGAGCCCTGATCTGCAGTCCCTGACCCCCCTTAACCTTACCAGGCTTGACTCCAGTTTCTTAAGAGCAGCTTGGTTATTCACATAAATGGTAAGGCATTCTCCCCTTAGACCGGCTCACGTTATTGCAAATATCCTCGCTTAAAATAAACTACAGTGATACTATAATCTAAATGACTAGGATTTCAAGTGATTCACGGAAGATAACTACTTCAGTACCTTTATCTGCCTTAGACCCATCGGTGTACATGGCTGTTCCCTCGAGTGGTAAGGGCCATATCATGTTATCTTAATACTTATATAAGGAATAACGTTAATGACTAATTTATTATTGTGCAACCCAAACACGTATACTAAGTTAAACAGTTGATATTTAAACTAACTCTCCCGATCCCTCTAAAAGGGATTTCGAGAAAATCGGACTCTAAGGGGGTAAAAAACTTTTTAATTATTCATGATAGAAACAAGAATTAGGCCTGTTAAAAAGGCCCTCTGTATTTTTGTTAAATTTTGGGTACTAAAAAGGGTAAAAATCATATTTTGGTACTTTTTGTAATTGCTAAATCAAAAAAGATAAAAACGTTATCAAAATTGCGTTTGACAGCTACAGTAGGCTTTAAAGGTTTACGATTATATATGCAGGCA
Organism: Melanophora roralis; assembly: GCA_963583895.1. Classification (NCBI taxonomy): domain Eukaryota; kingdom Metazoa; phylum Arthropoda; class Insecta; order Diptera; family Rhinophoridae; genus Melanophora; species Melanophora roralis. Next base: position 62,531,363 of record OY757187.1, on the reverse strand, counting down.
AAACGTAAAATTTTAGGCTACTTTTTGCATATAAAGTACTTTTATAGCATTTTTGTACTTTATGCTTGCGATTATAAGAAATTCAAATCTATTGACCCAAATTAGGTTAAAAATCGACCAAGTGCACAAAACCTAATTTATTTTTTACATTTTTGGTACTTTTTGGCATTTTTTGGATTATGAGTCTTGAATTAAATTTAAATCAAAGCTAAATGGCCAAAAAGTACTTCTTTTAATTTTTGCTACCTTTTTTGAATTTTTGAGATAATGAGTTACTAAATGTGATGTATAGGACTATTGACCCAGAGTGAGGTCGAAAGTAAACTATGAGTTTAAAAAACACTTTTTAACTTTGTTGGTACTTTTTCTTTCTTTTAAAATTATTAGAAAGCTAAGGTTTCTTGGTGATTTTTCACATTTTAGGTTCTCTTATTGTATAGTTTGAGATTTATAGTCTTGAAATATTAAACTAAGGCCTATCGACCCCAATAGAGGCCAAGAGTCAAAAAAGTAGAAAAATATATTTTTTGATATTCTTTATTTAGTTTTTTAAGATTAAAATTATTGGTACATAAAATTAGGTCTGTTGGATTGAAGCTGTAAGTCAAGTCACATTTTTAGTACTTATTTTACGTTTCTTTCAGATTGTAGGTCTAGAATTATGAAATAATGGTCTATTGGTCCCGATTGAAGCCGGAAGTCAACAAAGTGAAAAAAAAACTTTCTTAATTATTTGCTTAAATTTTGCCGGGTATAATTCTACAAATACAAGTTAAATTTATTGACACAGGTAAAGGTAAAAAATACATATCGCTTATTTGCGCAAACAATGTCACAATTTTAAAAGCCATTTTGAGACTAAAAAAGACAAGAAACATTTTCTCTTCATGGTCGCTGTAGAGCAATTTCATTGTGACGGGTGTGACCATTTTGCTCACATTTTCGCCTATAACTAAAACAATTAAAAATTTTTGTTTGAAAAAAGATGGTATGTTTTTAAGCGGTTAATAGTAAGTAGACACTGCAAGAGCATAATTTTTAGTCACAATGATCACTTGAAAACTGTGACGGGTGTGACCTTACAAACTGGAATTAATAAAAAGGAATTTAAGACTTTAAAGTCGAGTTGTGTAAAGTATTCTTAAGAACGGGTTTAATTTTTTTAGTTTTTACGGTAGTTTAAAGTGTTTTAATCGTATTTCATTCATTATTTCTACAAAACCCTATTTTGGTTTAAGGAAACCGTTTTAAAAAATGTAACGGGTGTGACATTTTTTTATCAAAACGTAAAAAAGAAGAACCGATTATTCAGTATATGATTGTTCTGAGCTCTTGCGAAATAAATCAAAATAAAATATGAACTAATTTATTTATATTTCGATCATTTTCGTTTTTCTAGACGCAAATTCATTGATTTTTTTTAATAAAGAAAAAAATTAGGGTTTCCCTAATTTGGGCCGTTTAACGTGGAATTTACTTATAGACTTTAAAAAAAAATCTTAATATTTTGGACAGCGTAATAGATTTGTTTTATTTAAAAAAAAATAATTTTCGTTATATTAATAAGAAAAAAAGTTTAAGGTTCTAAAACATTTAAATTAAAAAATATGGAAAATACATTATTTTCGATTTCATCACTTATCACCGTGGACAGTTAAGAACAATATTTTAAAATCCTTTCTATATATTAATGAATTTTGATTTTATCTGTTGCATTTTCGGAACATTCTCTTGAAGTTTATTAAATGTCCACAACCTCGACAAACGTTGGCTTATCAGTTGCTTAAGAGAGGCCACCAAAGCAATTGCACCATGGTAGGTAGTAGGAAAAAACTTGTCATATGTTTTTAAAAAAATTTGTTTTAACAACACTAAATTCTAACTCAATAATATTAATCAATTCATTAAACAGCATGTTAATATCTTTATTTATCAAGTATTTTTTTAAATTTGCTTTTTGTTAAAAAAATTCCATTAATCTGTATTTCTCGAGAAACTATTTTAAAAATCTTGTTTTCCTAATTAAAGATCATCAAAATAAATTTAAATTTGGTATTACTAAGTAATGCCGGAAAAATGTCTCTTGTAAGAGGACCTAAAAATAAAACTAAAAACGAAAAAGTTTTTTCCTTTGGTTTTTTATTGCAACATTATTTATGAACATTCAAATTCAACGTTGGGGATCCGTTTTGGTTTTTTTTTCACATCTTCATCTTGATATTGTGGTCAATATGTTTTGTTTTATTTTTCCAATTTATTAAATGCTTGTGGTTTCTCTTCAATATACATTTGATTTTATGACAACATTGTGGGTCGTATATACATATGTATGTGTGCGTGTGCTTGTGTGTGTTTGTGTATTAATACCGTTTATTCCTTATTATTTTTTTATACTCATTCAACGTGATTAAATCTTAATGAGGCTTAATAATCTTTTAAATCCTCACAACCTTAACAAAATGAAGTAATTTTTTATATTTTTTTTTTTTGTTAATTTTATTATCACGATTAAAAACAAGAATCCGAAAATTATTTTCATTCAAGAAAAACACAAACTAAACGTTTTTGGAGGATTTTAGTTTTTTTTAACAGACTCCCTTTGAATTTAAATTAATCTGTCGGATTAAATCTTTCAGACCACAACGAAAAATAAAAGAAATAATAATAACTTTGTATTTAAGTATTTAAGTGATCATATGATGATGAGTTATTTTTTTTTATCAACCTCCAACATGACAGTTTATAAACTCTTTGCCACAAGCAGGATGAGGGGAAAGAGACAAACTAAACATACACCAAGATAAAAGTTCATCACTTTTATTTTATGACTCAACTGACACAAATCATGACAGTGACAAGTGTATTTTGGAATTAAAAAAGGTAACTGAAATAAAAAAGAATTAATACACTTCCATGCTTTTGTTTGCATGAAGGTACGTGTTTACGTGTTAAATCCCCTTTCTGTATTTTTTTAAAGTTAAAAAATAACTACCCTTTACTAGTTGAATTTTTCTAACTTAAATAAAAGATAAGATTTATTAGTCAAATTGTAAATGAACAAATTGTTAAAATTTTAATATTGATATGCAAAAAAAAAACAAGTACGAGCGCTGTATTCGGCTGTGCCGAACCTTATATACTTTTTACATTGTTCTTACTATATACCTAGCAGTCTGATTTAGCCGAGTTATTTCGTACTGCAAATATTGTAATTTTTTTCGGTCATTTGTGACCAATATTTCTATCACATCTGAAGGTAAGAGGGAGATACAAGATCACACGAACACAAAGCTTCGGTAATTTTTTTCACATCGCCCTTAAGAAAATGATAGAAAATAATGACCGATTGACCGGTCATCTGTGTCGGTCATATGACCAGTCAAATGACTGTCACTGTTCTGGTAGGGTAGTTTTTTAAAAAGAAAACCTTAGAAAATTTTAACGTTTATACATATAATAGAAATACTATGTAGAAGGTTTGAGGTCGACAGTTTTAAAAGTTTTCGACATTATTCGTATTCAAAGTTAAATAAAAGCTGTTTTTTTTTGTATGGGGGGTTCTCCTCAACCTGCTCCTAACCAACTATTTTTTCCAAAATATGAGAATTATTGTATCATTATTTTTTTTATCGAAAGTTTGTTAAAATTGTTCATTTGTTTGAGAGCTGCCCCTCCTCCTGCTCTTATCTAAAATTTTTTTTTCCAAAATGTATGCCTTTTTGTCCAGTTACTTTTTGTAGAACATTTGAAGTCGATGGCTCTCATAGTTTCTGATATATAGCGTATCGAATATTTTATAAAAATTGGTAATTTGTATGGGGGGCTATCTCTTCTCCTGCTCTCATCGAAGAAATATTTTTTAATATGTAGGTTTATTGTCAGCGTATTGAAAATTTCATAAAAATTTTTAATTTGTATGGGGGCTACTCGTCCCCCTCCACCTCTTCAAAAAAAAAATTTTTCCAAAATATCCAATTTTATTTTTATTTTCCGAGATATAGCGTATCGAAAATTTCATTAAATTTGTTTATTTGTATAAGGGCTTCCCTTCCCTTGTTCTTATCTAAATTTTTTTTTCTAACGTTAGGTCTAATTATCGAATTATTTCCTGCAGAACATTTTAATTCTATAGCTGTTATAGTTTCTCAAATTTAGCGCATGAAAAATTTATGCAATTGTAGGGAAAACCCTACTTCCCATCATCCTATCTGACATTTTTTTTCCTAATTTAGATTCCTATTTTTAAAGTATCCGTGCCAAGTTTTGTGGCAAGCGACTACTTTTACTAATATATATATATATATATATATAGGGATATATGCACGGATTTTCTCCTAAAAAATAGGTGATTTTAGTTTTTCGCTTATATCTCAGTTAATAATGCACTAATTAAGTAGATTTTAAATAGCAAATATTTTAGGGATATTTCTGATTGTTTGGTGTCAAAACGTTTTCTGTGCGACTTTATTTGAGTCCGGAAACTTGATTGAAACAGACACACATACGGACATGGCCATATCGACTTCCCTATCTATAAGGATTCAAAATATGTATACTTTATGAGGTCTAAAGTAAATATTGTAGAAATTACAAACGGAAGGACAAACTGATATATGTATAATCTTATGTGAAGGGTATAACAAACAATTTCCTAATAACTAGAAGCATAAATAATTTAAAAGGTTTCAATTTTCTTTTTGCCACAAATACAGCTTCCTAGACTTTAAGGATAAATCTTATTAGAGGTATTTATCATAAATTTTTGACTTGGTAAAAAAAACTTTAGTAAAAACTTTACAAGCACAAAATATAAATTTTTTTTTTAAATAAAGCCGAAAACTGTGGTAATTCCGAATATGCAAATTCACTAAACATAAAATGCAATACAATATTATTATTATTTACGTTTGTTTAACTTTACAGTCCGTTTTTTATCTGAATTTTCCAAGAGCCAGTTCTAGAAGATCTATACATCGGGAGAAGTACCCACAGGGCTTTAGCTTTACGCGCTTGGGATGTAAGACAATTAATCTATTAGTCAGTCAGTCAATCAGTCATTGAAGCTGTTCCTTTATTTTTATAGATAATATTTCCGAGAAAGCCTTAGTCCCAATTCGCACTATGCAAGAAAATAAGCTGAACTGATTTGGCTGATGACAACGGGGTGAGGGAAAATAAAATGGGTACAGACTTGCGTGTGCATGCAATTCAGCTTGCTTAAAATGGATGGACAAAAGAAAATGTAAAAAACACAGTAGTGTGTGTGTATATTCATGAAAAAATCAAAACAAATTAAGCAATAAGACTTGAACCGTGCGAACGCCAATGAGAGTTCAAAAAAGAAAAAGAAAATAAGCAGTCTGACTTAACATCGTAGGACAGCAGGAAATTAATTAAGATTACATACAAAGCAGACAACGAACATTCTGCTCCACTATTATTTGAATTGTGTTACAATGGTCCAAAGAAATTTTATTAGGACAAAATTTTGTTTGTTCTTTACGAAATAAGAGGTGAGAGGGGGGGGGGGGGGGGGAGGGGGTAAGCTTTATATACTCTTTTGTCGATAATAAAAGCTACAATTTTATTAACGCTACTTACTATAGTAAGTGCTATACGTTGTTAGTTAGATGATTTTGAAAGGTCACATTTTTTCGGTATTTTGACATTGATGCCTTCCTTTATTTTGTTGGAAAGGTTCTAAAAATATCCCAAAGATTCTGAAAAATAGAATAGAGTAGCTAACAATTGTCGCTGACAAGCATTTCTTTTAACTTAAGAGATATTATAGCGTCAGCTATTTTGGGGGGTTGACTGACAATGCGTTTGTAGATTTAAATTGACATTATCGTTGGCATTAAAGGCACTTTTTCCCAGTTTTTAGGGGTTGTTTTATAAAATAATAAAATACCTTTTCTACATTTTCAGTAATCCTCAAAGCAAACATTTTCAAATTAGCAAAAATATAAATTAAATTACTTTAATTCTAACTATTCCAAGATTTCCATGCTTATTTAAATATAAAAGAAAAAATAAAAAAAATCATTTTCATTTGATTTAAAACTATTTCCTCGTGTTGTTAAATTGATTGCTAAAGGTTTGTTTTTTAAGGAAAAAAAGCCCAACAACAGAAATACCAATCAAAACAGCATTTTTGAAATTAAAGTTATTTAATGTGTTCTGTTGCTCATTAAGCAAAATATTTTTTTTCCTTTTGATTCATTCTTATTTCGGTTAACTTGAAATTTAATTTGAACACAGAGAGTTTTCAATTTATTAACACTGAAATAAATAAAAACGAAAAAACAAATATACAAATCGAAAAAGACAGCTTAAATAATTGTGTGAAGATGGGGCTGCTTAGTTTTCAAAAAAATCCGAAAAGAAAAAATAACTTTATGTCTGTTTTGAAAAGGGTTTTAGAGCTATTTCACTTGGTCGGCTGGTTGGTTAGCCTGTTTGTTGGTTGATTGCTTCAAATTCGATTTTTCAATGTTTGGTTTCTAATTAAAATACCTTTTGGTCTTTAAACTTAAGGAAACACACAAGACACAATCATCTTCTTTTACAGTAGTAGTGGTGGTATTAACGTTTTCAGCTACTAACTTATGTGCGTGTGTGTGTGTGTGTGAAAGATGCAAAAGAAATATTTATTTGAGCTTAAAACTAAGCTAAAGCGTAAGGATGTTTGTGTTTTTGATGGAAGTCGTTGTTTAGTGTTGGCCGTCTCACACACATTTCAAAACCAAAAGAAAAAAAATTAAAAACTTTAAAACTAATAAGCCGACCTTAAAGCGAAAATATTTTTTTTTGAGAAAATATTTACAAAAAACAATGGATTAAGTCTGATTTCATGCACCCTTCTTTTTATGAATTTTTAATTAAACAATTTTTTATGAAAAAAGTTAAACTTAAAGCAAATACAAGAGTTTAATATTAAGATAAAAATAGGTAAAAGGAGCAGCTGCAGAAATCATAGCTAAGCAAAGGGCAGATCATTTATTTGGATTCGTTACTTTGATGATCTGCATGAAAAAGAAAGATAAACAAACAGGGAAATACCTATAGTTAAAGGTAGAGGCTTATTTATAAGGAAGGAAATAATCCCCCATTCTGATTCCTATTTGTGAACCAATCGCTATCCCCGATTTAGAATGGGTTACTATTAACCACGTCCGACAGACTCTCTAGACTGCTGGCACAAAACTGCCCAGCCCAGACAACGTTCAGTGTTGGGCTTAAGCGAAAGAGGTGCGGGATACTTTTAGCCTCCTCTATATTTTGGACTTCTACAGAAGTCCTTGAAAGGAAGTTCCAATCTACTGCTATGGGCGCGAAATAAACAGTGACTGGTGATTGCGGCCACAGTGCTTTTAAGCCTTCGTTTTTCCAAAAAAATTAGACATTTTAAGGTCTCGCGTCTAGCCTTATTAAGTTTATCTTAGTGGTTCTAAATATAAGTTCGTTTGAGCATATTGTCTCAGCGTTGCTGTCAGTATATGCAACCGCGAGAAACTTGCAGAAAGAGATAAATATGCCACAGAAGTGGTCAAATGCCCCGCCAACTAAGTTGGCTGCATTCGTCCAAGTCCCCGCATCCCATATAAACTTATGTTAAAATTAATCGCCATTAAGTTTAAGGATACTTGACATTCGCGGAAAAGTTGTGAAGTATACTATATATAACAAGTTCACCTAACAGCGGATCAGCTGGTTGTAAAAAAGCAGACATTTGATATATTCAATAATACCATAGCAATTTATCCGCACTGCCGATTGCCGACAGCTCAGCTTGTAGTATGCTACATTTATCGTGAATTCTGAATGAAATTTAGACTCCTGTTAGTGCATTCAATGTGCTTCCATAAACCCGTTTGTATATGCATCGAGACCAACAGGTCCCACGGAGGTGACTTCACCCCTTTCTCTGAAATATGGAAGCAAAGGCAAGGTTTCAGTGAAGGTAATAAAATCAGGAGCCAAATCTTGCCGATGGCACGTTTATACACATACATTTATGATTTTGTCAATCTAGCTTCCCAATTTGGTTTCCAGAGCAGTTTATTCTCCAGAATGTCTCACTTTCAGATGTTTGTGGTATCTTACAGAGTCATTATTTATCACTTCATTTAGTAACGAGGGGTTATCTCTATCTTTATTTCTATTGATCTAATCTAATTTATCTTTTTCTTCTTCTTTTCTCTTCCCCCAGGTATCACAAAGAGACCGAGGAAACGGACCCAAGTGGGCTGCACAACTATCACTTCATCACTTCCGCAGCCGCCTCTTCTACCTAACCCTAACCTAACGAGGGGTTATATATAAGAATATTGTATCTGTTTGCAAAAAGCATTAGCTCCGGAAAGGCACTAAAAAGGTTGACAGGCACCTCGTTTCGTGTACTCCACTCACTGAATATCCTCAGCATAAACTCTGTGCTATCGGAGATAGCATCAAGGTAAGCGCCAAATATTGCCACCGTGTAGGCGATAGTCCTTGTTCCCTTTGAATTCAAATCCTTAAGTCATGTACAACAAATGGTGATAAAACTCCTCTCTGTAAACTTTCTCTCTTTGCTAATTTTGTGACGCTAGTTCACATCTTAGATCTTATTACTCTACTCTCCAGTAGATTAAAAGTAAATAAAACCAGAGAATTTCAACTCCCTAAATAATTGATTATGGATTAACGTTATAGATTCTATACCTACGAAAAATCCCAGCAAATAGTTTAAAAATTGAAAAGATTTCTCGACAAAATCCACAAGCTATTTGGTGGAAATCGATCAGCTATTTTCAAGGTTTAAACAAAAAAGTCGTGAGACTGATTGGCCTGCAGTCCTTAAACTATTGTTAGATTCCCTTCACTCCGTTCAGATATATGACAAAGAGAACCAGACCTTGTAAATGTTTGGAAACCACAAGTTGACTATTTTTGCAGATCTGCTGGAATTAGCTAATGTAGTGCTGATGATTTAAATAGTCTGATGCTTTCAGTGATTCATTGCTTTCTTTGGTTAAGGTGCCATCAATCCTCTAAATCTAGCTCGGGATGATAGATGATTTGCACAGTTGGCTTACCTCAGATGAGTTTTTCTCTCTAAGGCAGAAGTTTATCTAAATGCCACGCTTGGAACTCCTAACTATGCTTTTGAACTTGTCTGGTTTCCTGTCTTCTTTGCCATATAGAATAGTTTTTAAAATATGCTGCAAGTCTCAAGTAGATGCAAGTAGATGACCTTGGTGGCTTTCTTTTCCTTCTAAAAAAAGAAACAAGGGGCTTGATTGTGTCGATATGGTGTCTTTTATACAACCAACTCTAACAATAAATAGTAGCAAATACATAAGAACATTTAAAGAGTAGTTATGACACTGGCAATCTGTTCTTTTCCTATCTTTGAAGTTAGTAGATCTATCCTGAGTCCCCATGATAGAAAATTAAAGATTCCGATGGTATAATAAAAGAACAGTTATAAGACATCTTACAGTTCCAAATGCTGACGGAGCTAAATGAGTACTTGTGGTCGTGCGCAAAGTAGCTTGTAAGAATCATTGGTCGAGTTTGGCATTGACATTTGTCTCTCAAGCTTCAATTGAAAAAAAAGGGTTTTAGATCTAACACCAAATACGTTTTTAAGGCACTTGGAATTTATACGAAGAATGTTCACTTATCCGATACTTATATATAAATGGTAGCTGCACTACACTGCCCCCAGATCTACAACCCTGGTTATATGAAGTAATAGAGCATTTGATAAAATGACAAAAATGCTTTGGCAAAACTTAAGGACATTAAAAAAAATAAGGCAAAAAGCGTAATAACAGGGCACCTACATATATAAGCACACCTTCTTTGGAAAGGAATGGTATAGAACTGCATTCGCAGTTCATGTAAGGAGGACGTTGAATCGATAGAGCATTTTTACTGTTGTGGCCTTAGTATGGCACAGGCCGGAATGTTATCTTTAGTACCTGATGCGACACGTTTTGGTGAAAAAAATGGAGAGCGATAAGATATTTCTTAAGTATTAAAGAACAACAAGCCGATTACTGGCTTAGGTATATGTTCCACCTTTTATTACTGCTTCTTTTATTTAGAACTCAATGAATTTATTTTTTTATTAATAGAATATTTAGTTTGAAATTGTCCAAAGATATTTAAAAAACGCTATTTTTATGAAATTAATTATTTGCAAACGATTTTCTGTATTAAAGAAATTTAAATTTTTAAACATTTTTAAATTAATACATACATACATATGTTGTCAAATAAAATATGACAAATGATTACCTTATAATAAATACGCAATTTATAATACAGTTATACAGAGATCAACCTTTTGTTTTTAAACATGACCTTGTATCAAAACTCATCCAACCAAATCTATGCATAAGTCGCATCTTTTTGCCCAAACTTAAATGTGGGGTTTCATTAAAAACATTTAAAAAAATTAACTTCATCATATGTTCAATGTACATATGTACACTTTATTACTAATGAAGCACAAAATGTTGAAATATTTTCTTGATGTTGCACATAAAGAATTCCTTTGAAATTAGCCAACACAGCAACAGAAAAACCCTTCAAACAAGTCCATAGAAGTAAAGGGGTACAAATGTTTTCTGTTTTTATGGCTATAAAAGTTATGCTTACATTTAGTTTGTTCGTACTACAGAAAATCCCACAACATGCGTGAATATGCCGCGCAGCATGAATAAAAAAAGACAAGAACGAAAAAAGAAGAAAAATGTGCGAAAGTTTGGGATTTTAGCCATTTACACAGACTAATCGTCATCATCATTTTTATCTTCATTATTATTGCCATGCAAATGGATATGATGACCAATATGGTTTGTTGTTTTTTATTTTAACAGCAACAACAACAACAGAAAAAGAATAAAATGATTCACATACGAAATCTGGTTTATGCAGATGATGGTGATAAAATGAAAATGTATTTAAAACGGAAGCATGAGTTCTTTTTAATAAATTTGATTTGTTTTTTCAGCGAAAAACAGAAAAAAACTCATTAATATAATTTTTTTTAGTTTTATATTAACAAAGTGTCTGTGCCTGCGTGTTCTTGTGCGGTTAAATAAATCCTAAAACTAAAGACTTAAGAAACAAACTTTATTATAGGATATCATAGACAGAAGTGTATAAGCAGCCAATTAAAACAAAAATTAAACTCAATCTCATTTAAATTAGAATCAACATTATATTGTCCGCCCATTTAAAGATTTATGTTTTCAGCATCCAGATAATTTAATGTCTATATCTTAAAAGTTATTATGATTTTTTTGTAGATATGGTGTTAAAGGTTTCCGTTTTTTAAGAATTATTATTTTGCGTTTTTAATGAAATATCGAAGGATTTTAATAAAAACAATTATACAGAAAATTTGTAAAAGTCTTTTCAATCACCTATATACATATGGTTAAATATAAGTATGTATATAATAAAGAGCGGCATATTGTTTAAGTGCCTGCACAATATTACAAAATTTCATGTACAAAATATAGATGTTAAAAAAATCCAATTTTTAAATTGTATTTTTTCCATTTCCAAGTTAAAGTTGGTTACAAAATTAGTTAGCTATTAAATGAAGCCAAATCTTCTCAATAAAAAAAACTTTGTCAAATATTTTTTTTTAAACAACTTTGAAACAAAAAAAATAAAAATTAAACTAAATCGTAAACATTTTCGTGCGATTATTTTTTACAACTTTTGATGTGGATTAACTCATCAACAGTGTAAGGATGAACTTAATTATTTTTTTGGCGATGAAGCTCCATCACAGACCAGTGTTCATCGATGGTAAAATGAATCCAATCGTGGTCATAGTTCACTCCAAGATGAATTTCGTGAATGTCGTCCAAAATCAAATGTTTTTTCGAAAACCATTGATGCTGTGCGTGAACTGATATCGCAAGATCGTTTTGTGACCTATCGTGAGATTGAGACAGCCTTAGACATTAGTGGGACTAGCATACGTTCAATATTGCATAAACATTTAACTGTAAAAAAAAAATTTGTTCGCTTTGGATCCCACACAATTTGTCAATCGCTCAAAAAAAGACTCGTGTTGATTGGTCGAAAGAAATGCTCAGAAAATACGATCGTGGTGCTAAGTAACACGTCTATGATATCGTGACAGGTGATGAATTGTGGATTTACGCATATGAGCCCGAAAGTAAACAGCAGTTGACTGTATGGGTGTTTCAAGATAAGTCAAATCCAACAAAAGTTGTTCGCGCACGAAGCACTTATAAGCAAGTGATCGCAAGTATTTTTTGGGAAAACTGGACATGTCGCAACCTCATTACTAGAACAACGCAGAGCAGTTGATTTTGAGTGGTACACGACCATTTCTTTGCCAGTTGTCTTCCAAGAAATCAGGAAAACTAACAGCCGAAAACGGATCACTCTTCACTACGACAATGCGAGCTCTCACACATCGGCTCAAACAACTGCATTTTGAAACACCCAAAACATCAATTTGTCCGCCGTATAGTCCTGACTTGGCACCGAATGACTTCTTTTTATTCCCGTACGTAAAAAACAAACTTAGAAGTCAACCTTTTTCGACGCCTAAAGAAGCGGTTGCTGTATTCAGAACGCATGTTTTGGAGATCCCTCAATCAGAGTGGCAAAAGTTTTTAGATAATTGGTTTGAACGCATGCAAAAGTGTATAGATCTTCATGGGGGATATTTTTAAAAACAATAAAGTGATTTTTGATGATTAATATGTGTTTTTGTTCTCTAATACCGAAATATAAAATGCAACCCTCGTATTTGATAAAAATTTAATATTTTAACTTTTTCTAAATTTAAAAAAAAAACGTTTTTATTTGCAGAAACAAAGTTTAAAATACGATCGAAAATACTTTAAACTGCCAAATAGTTCAAGTTAATTTTGTGCGTTCCCTATAAAACTTTCTACAGTTTGATTTAAAAATCAAAATTCTTCAAAGCTTAAATTTTTAAATTATTAAGGACTTCAGAATCTTCTACTTATAAAACAATTTAAAATACAATTCTTTGCAAAAATATCTTTTTATATCCTTTACTTAAGTGATAAGGAAATATATCAGTTTTTCATTCTGTTTGCAATTTCTTTATTGTCTATTTGCGACCCCATAAGTTACATATATTCTGAATCCTTAAAGATAAGGAAGTCGATATAGACATGTCCGTCTATCCGTCTGTTGAAATCAATATTCCGGAGTCAAATAAAGTAATACGGACTAGTTATTGGAGTCAAACTATTAAAAATATCCTAGAGACAATTTCTGTTTAAATTTTTTTTAATTAAGTAAACAAGCATCACTGCAACGGTCAAATTTTTATTTAAACCTACATATATACTTTATTGAGACAATTACATTATTAGTTAAAAACCGTCTTGGTTTTCTAATAAGGACGTTAATTGAAAAGAATAGAGAACTACATTTTTCTGTGCATTATTTAAGTATTAAGGCTGATGACTGACTTTTTGACTTATTTGTCGTCATACAACCCAAAGACATAAAGCTAGAGATTTAAAACTTGAATTGTGAGTATTTCTTCCGAAGTATAGATCCAAAAAGATCGATTTTCGAGAAATTCGAAACCTCAAGGAATATAAATGGAAAAAAAGTCGGTAACTTGCTATGCCCATAGCTGTACACGATACATATATGATTTAAAAAGTATCGTATTTTAGTCCTTTTTAGGTAAAATATGTAACTTCTTAACCAATTAAGATAGAAAAATAGCTCAAATTGGCCTCGGCAGGCCCCAAAAAAATATGAGTAAATTAAAATAAATCAAATATGCGCCGTTTCTTTACAGTTTCTAAAAGTATCAGTAAAGTTAAGTCTTTATGATTATACATCTGTAGGACCTTGTGTCGAATTTTTAGTTTCATATAAGATTAAAATTTTATAAATAGTTTTTTTTGAGATTAAATTTAAAATTTTTTTTGATTTTAAAACTATTAAAAAATCAAATTTTGCTTGTGTATCAAACAAATGACTTTATTCAGCTTAAAGGTTTGAAAGTTATTTTGTCCAACCTTTGTTTTGATTTATTCTTTGGCAACCAAATTTATAGACGAAGAAGTAAAAAATGTTTACAGTATTATTAAGTTATTTAAGGGTCGATTTCGTTTTTTTTATCTTAAAAGATTATCTTAAAAAAAAACTAAATAAATTTCCTAGAAACTGATGAGATTAGGAAACATAAAAAAATATCGTAACAGTAACAAGGTGCTTTATATCTCACATGTACATACTCAAATCGATAGGAATATTTTTAAGTTAAATATAATACAACATATAGACAACATTTGCTCTTTAATATAGATTTGCAGCTATAACAAATAATTTAAGCATGAAAATGTAGTAAAAATATAAAAATTCACAAAAAAAAAAAAATAAATAAAATAAAACGAGCAAAAACGTGCGCGATAAGTTTTGTGTAAATCACGTCAAATACTGAGTGTTGAAAATATAGCTTTTGCTGCAAGTACGAAACAGTTAATGCTGCATGCATGCAGCAGAATCTCTTTCTATGCAAGTGTAAAGTGATTATGGTGTTAAGCATATCACATGCAAAATATACTTTAATATTGCACCTTCCTTGCCATTTAGGTATATAAATCATGTACTAGTCTCTAGTCTATAAATGTTTTTTTTAGATATTTAAAACCTCTTTGGTTTGATATTTTTTCAATAAAATAATTAAGTTTGTTTAATATTTTTCAACTACAGTTTTGATCTCGATATCATTATTTTGAACGTATAACATTGCAAAAAATTCAACAAGCTTGATTTTAAGTATCTGAAACTACATCCCCCATAATCCGATTGAACTTGTTGTAAACATTATTGAGCAATTCCATATGAAAGCGATCACCTTTTGGACGACCCCTCTCCGATTTTAAAATAAATAGTCTCAATCGATTGCCCAGCAAAAAATAATGTACCTACATATTTTTTTTTTTTTTTATAGTGACTGGTTTAGTGGTGGTGTACACCACTGTCATGTGACAAAATTGAAGAATTCTTCATAAGGGACCTCATTGAAAGTTGTTTTAAAAAAAAACTACTAAAGCGATCGCAACGAGTGATAGCTCGTTGGAAAGGTATTAAATCAGGCTTTAATTGAAAAATAAAATTTTCCTAATTTTTCTTAGAAATTTACTTTTAAATTTTCCCATGAAAATTAAATTTTCCGATTTTCCACAGAAGCTCCTAAATTTTCCGGCTAATTTTTTTTTTTTTTGGATTCCTCATAATTTTTGCTTTAAGAATCAGCAATAAAAAAATGGGCCCCGACTCCTTGTTTGGACAGGAGAAGAGCATTTAAGAGACCACCTTTATTGAAAAATAAAATTTTCCTAATTTTTCTTAGAAATTTACCTTTAAATTTTCCCATGCAAAATTAAATTTTCCGACTTTCCACAGAAGCTCCTAAATTTTCCGGCTAATTTTTTCTTTTTTTGGATTCCTCATAATTTTTGCTTTAAGAATCAGCAATAAAAAAATGAGCCCCGACTCCTTATTTGGACAGGAGAAGAGCATTTAAGAGACCACCTTGTTAAAAATACATTTTAAAAATTATTTTACAGTTAAAAAAACATTTATGAAGAAAAAATCTTTTTTATTTTGCTGCTTATACTTAATTACAATATTTATTAAAAATTTCAATTGTTTTGGCATTGTTTTGCTTGACTGCATTCGTTATCAAAGCCTTCATCAAATATTGTCGCGATTGCACTCATCACCTTGCCTTTTTTCTCTTTCCTGTATGTTTCACTTCGCAACTTTCTTTTTCTAATAGGCGTTTCACCTAAAGTGGTAATAGCATCATTCAAAGGACTCAAAGACATATTGACCATCGGAATGTCTGCCTCACTATCAGATGAAATATTTTGTTCACTTGTCATTTCACTCTCGGATTGTGGCTGCATTTGTTTCAATGCATTTGCTTGTTGAGACAAATCGATTTTACACTTGGGGCAAATGAATTCTGCTTCTTCACCGTATTGTATATTTAATTCATTCATGTATCGCTTCGAAACACCAGTTAATTTTAATACTTTTATCTTTTTCGAACGATGTCCACTCTTGTTAAACGGATTGCAGCAAAATTTATTCATTTTACTTTAAATTGTCTTTACAGCTTCACTCTTTACTTTTCAAAAAAAAACACTTTAACACTTTCACGTTTAGTATTAAACTGAAATTTGACTCAGAGTGTGTGAAGTATTTATATTTATTTTTTGGTAAAAAATAGGTAAAAAAAAATAAGCGATATCTGCTTTTCTTTAATAGGAAAATTTGCGTGAACTACTGGTCATAAAATGTTTTTTAAAGAGGGACTTAATTGGTTACTGCCAATAAGCCGACCACAGGTCATAAAATGTTTTGCAAATTTTTTAAATTACTAGGTAATAAATATTTCGCCATATTTATGGAAAATCCGTGTTTTATGACTTGTTTCTGCACGTGTCATTTTAGGCGAAATATTTATTACCTGGTAATTTAAAAAATTTACAAAACATTTTATGACCTGTAGCCTCAGTCGGGTTTGGTGTGCCATTACATGCCACTGCTGCTATTATCCATGGATTTATGGCCCATCTTGTGAAGGCAGGCAGACCATATTCACTACACACTAAACTTGGGGCTCTTGAAAAAAAAATTGATTTTTTCTTCATAAATGTATTTTTAACCCATTTCGATCCGGTATTCGATATTTCGAACAGTAAAAATCATATTTTTTTCAAAAAAATATTTAAGTATTAAAAAGGTAGAACTACAGGTAAATTTTGATACAAATGTTAAGTCTTATTTGTTAGCAAAAAAAAAACTTTATTACACAATGACCACCCCCTCCCCCTCGAGCCCAGGGACAAATTTCTTCAACCCATATTTTTTAGGCACTTTTTGATAAATTTTTTTAAAATATTATAAAAACAAAAAATAAAAAAATAATCATAAGAAATTATTGACAATATATGTAATTATTTTATAAAACTTAAAACACATGTCTAACATACATTTGCCTGGCTCCACATATGTGTAAAGTTGACTGTTCGAAATTTCGAACGCTGGCGCTTATCCTATAGTTAATTTTTTTTATGTGTTATCTTATACTTATTATTATTTCATATGTAATATACAAATTGCTAAGTTAATAAAAACTGCGTTTTCGGTAAATATATTTAAGGTAATAAATCGGTTGTTTACCTGCACACACAAGTCCATGCACATTTTTTTGTTTCTTGTTAGTACGGGAAATACCGTATAAAATAGTGATAAAGTAAAGGGATGATGAAGAGAAATATATTCGTAGAAATAAGAACAATTAGAGATATAAATAATATTAAAGGTAATTAGGAAAATCCTTATTAGGAAAATCCTAATTAGGAAACTCCTAATTACAAAATACTGTTGCCAGTGTAGATGACACCGCTGACCTAGAGTAGTTTCTGATACAAGGTATATAAGATCATAGATTTATAGATAAAGTTAAAGCGCCAATATAATAATATTGTTGGACCGGGAACTGATGTGGTGATGCGCCGGAAAATTTAGGAGCTTCTGTGGAAAATCGGAAAATTTAATTTTGCATGGGAAAATTTAAAGGTAAATTTCTAAGAAAAATTAGGAAAATTTTATTTTTCAATTAAGGTGGTCTCTTAAATGCTCTTCTCCTGTCCAAACAAGGAGTCGGGGCCCATTTTTTTATTGCTGATTCTTAAAGCAAAAATTATGAGGAATCCAAAAAAAAAAAAATTAGCCGGAAAATTTAGGAGCTTCTGTGGAAAATCGGAAAATTTAATTTTCATGGGAAAATTTAAAAGTAAATTTCTAAGAAAAATTAGGAAAATTTTATTTTTCAATTAAAGCCTGATTTAATACCTTTCCAACGAGCTATCACTCGTTGCGATCGCTTTAGTAGTTTTTTTTTAAAACAACTTTCAATGAGGTCCCTTATGAAGAATTCTTCAATTTTGTCACATGACAGTGGTGTACACCACCACTAAACCAGTCACTATAAAAAAAAAAAAAAATATGTAGGTACATTATTTTTTGCTGCGCAATCGATTGAGACTATTTATTTTAAAATCGGAGAGGGGTCGTCCAAAAATTTGCCAATTTTGATCGTTTTCATATGGAATTGCTCTATTATATAAACACTTCATGATAGATTTAAACTCAATAGCTTCTGTTTTTTCTTAAAAACATATCACTTTAAATATTTTATAAAATTGTTTACTTTGTACAAGGGCTAACAGTCCTCTTCATTCATTTCAGATCGGATCAGGGAAAGTGGTATTTCCCTTATAGTTGTACAAATTTGGTTGAATATTTCATGCGCTAAATCTTAGAAACTATAAAAGCTTTCGACTTCAAATGTTCTACAAAAAGTAATTGGACAATCAGAACTACACTTAAGGTAAAAAAAATTTTTGGGTGGGGGCAGGGGAAAGGGTAGCTTCCATACAAATTAACAACTTTTATGAAATTTTTGATACGCTATATCTCGAAATCTATAACAACTATCGACTTAAAATGTTCTACAAAAAGTAATTGGAAAAAAGACCTACACTTTGGAAAAATTTTTTGGGTAGGGGCAGGGGAAGGGCAGCTCCCAGAAAAATTAACAATTTTTATGAATGTCGAAAATTTTTAAAACACTCGACCCCAAACCTTCTACTTGGTGTTTCTATTATACATGAGAACGTTAAAATTTTTAAAGTTTTCTATTCCGAAAAGTAGCACAAAGTATTTTTATTTCAATATTTACAGTACAAAATAACTCGGCTAGAAAAGATGGATCGGTATATTAAAAGACCAATGTGAAGTGTATATAAGATTCGGCTCAGCCGAAAATAGCGCTCTTACTTGTTATACCTACAACATATACGTGATTTGATAGGCATATTTTTTGATATAGCCCCCTTACAAATGTCGTAACAGAAAAAGCATTTTGAGCTATAAACGGCTAAAATATAACTTCACTTGCCAACATTTTGCCACCAAATTTATACTAAACAGAAAAATTATTGGTTTCCCACAAAAATGGTGTGGGGTATAATATGGCCGGATGCCCTGGTACATCAGTGGTAAATGTACCATTCTATCAGTTTGGGGGTTGTGGGTTCGATTCCCGCCAGAGACCATGGTAAGTCTGCTTCATGCTTCTTTTCTTTCTTCTTTTTATCTTAATTTCTTTTTTCCTTCCATCTTCACCTATTCTATCTGCCTCTCGAGGTAACACAAAGGGACCGAATTAATCGGAGCCAAGTAAGCTGTATCGTTTCCTTCAACGGGTGCTCCATCTTCCTAACCTTAACTAGTCCACAATGTGGTCGGGCTTGACCAACTTAACCATTCTTACTTGTTAATATTGCTTTAAGGCAAATCTGTTGCTTTTTAAATGCGAACCCTAACAGATGCTTTGTTCATTTAAGTGTTAAATTTACAAATGAATATACATATACAGAGTTAGGGAAAGGAAGGATCTTCATATATTTTTGTATTTCTTGAAAAAAAAGTGCGTGAAGTATCAAACATATAACCTTCATTGATGACAATGATGGTGCTGGGCATATTGTAAAAATTTATTTTAAACGCATTTTGATCGCAATCAATGCAGTTGAAACACATGCTTATGAAGCTCAATGATTTAAAAAATAAAACCAAATAAAAAAAAATGAAGTTGAAAGGAAATATAACAACAATAATAACTAAAAAACGTACAGAAATAAGCAAATTTGCATGCATTTGGAGTAAGAAAGCATCTCTGCATCTAAAAATGTGTGTCTTTATATGGTACCTGGACGAAAAAAAAACGAAATATGCAGTGGCAACTTAAGCTGTGTTTAATGGCTGCAACATGATGACATGATGCCAATAACAGGCCAAAAGGAATAAGAAGAAACAACACAAAGTACATATTGGTGGCTGTTTGGACAACTTACCCAGCCATATCCAGTGTTTAAATGCAGCCATTGTACAGAGGAAGCAATCGACCGACAGATTTAGTAACACTTTTGTATGTATTTTCTTAACTTGTTTTGTGTTTTATTTTTTGTTGTTGCTATCAAGCGAAGGTGCTGGCAGGAAAACATGTGTTGTTGCGTAGCTGCCGCTAAAGTACATGTAAGTGTCATATTGATATGAATTTATGACATCACGTGGCCATGTAATCGACATTTTCGGTCATATTCAAATGCAACTGAGAGACAGACAGGCAAACTAAAACGAGCGAAAAATTGTGCACGTTATTAATGCAAAATCCATTAAATTCTTAAAAAAATTATGCTTGAATGCTACATATATTCGGCATTATTAGATTATTTATCATAAAATGTAGTAAAAAAAATATTTTTAATTTGGTAAATATAGTTCGGCTTTAGGTAGTAAGTTTCTTAGTTCACGCAGGATACATACCTGCCAGAGGTTGGCTTGTTGTGAGCTTCTTGCAAAGAAAAATTTATAGAAATTCGGTAATGCAGACGAGTTCCCTTAAAATTTCCCATTTCACGCCCCTCAAGTGAGCCACGTTTGGTAAAATATCAGGCATAAAACATCGGGTTTTGGCCTGAGCTAAAGCTGGGCAATGACAGAGGAAATGTTCTATCAATTCGATGTTCTTTTCGCAGGCCCTAAAATCGCTGTTCTTTGCAGCTCCTTAAATTCGGAGGTGTACCAGTAAGTATGAGTGAGTCGCCAGTACACGCATAATCTTGCTCAGTTCCTAGGTCTTAGAGTCCCCCTGGTTTTATCCATATCCGGGTGATTCCAGAGAATATATCGTCATTTTGCAAACTCTCAGGTGGCTCCACAGCAGCCTTAAAACAGTTTTCAGCCATCCCTTAGCACTTTGCCGTAACGAAAGACTTTTGGTTCCCCAAGTCAACTACCCACTTTTCTAAAGCCCTAATCGCTATACTCATTCCTCTGTTTAGTACCGACCCAATATGATAACCTGACACCCATACATACTGCGACCCAATAAAGTATAAATTTTCTAAATCCTCATAGATATAGAAGTCGATTTAGTGATGTCCGTCTGCCCACCTGTTTGTCTGCCCTTCTGTACGTCTGCCTGTCTAAAGCCCCCCGAAATCAAACTTTAAAAACTATCTGAGAGCAAATCGCTATAAAAATTCGGCAAAATCGCCAGATAAAAACCGAGATATAAGCCAAAAACCAAAACTTCCTTTGTTTATTTATCTAAAATTTGTACATAAAAGCCTCTACAACTGCCCCTGAGTAGCTCCGTACAATGTCCAATGTAAGACCGACTCCCACACATTTTTGTAAACATACTTACCCCCTATCTCCTGCCCTAACATGGTTGCCTAACGAAATTTAAAAAATAGAGTAAAAACTCCTACAGCTTCCCCGAAGCTGGAGATAGAAAAATAAAATTTATTACAGATCCCCATTAGTTTTCTCCCCCAAACATATTCTTAAAATATACTTACCCCATATCACCATAACCCAAGGAGGTTGCCATACAAAATTTACAAAAATGGTGTAAAAACTCCCATAACTTCCCCACAGTCGGCCTTAGAAAAAAAGTGCACAATCGACCTACATTAGCTTCCTCTTCCAAACATATTCCTAGATTTTACTTACCCCATATCTCCATCCTTTAAGGGGGCTCCCATACAAAGTTTGGGAAATTGTAATAAATTCCACCCCCCCCACAGCTTCCAGGGTGCCCGTGAATAAGTCAAATGTAGGACTAACCCCAACTCATTCTTCCTTGCAAACATTTTCCTAGAACATACTTACCCCCCATCACCGCTCCCCATACAAAATTTGAAAAAATTGGGGTATAAGCCCCTACAACTTTCCTTGTCATCCTAAGACTCCTATTAAAAAGTTCAAAATAAATATTTAATAAATAAAAAACAATAATTAAAAAAATTATTTTAGGGTTTCGAAAGGCTAGTCACAAAGGCCTCCCAATATATTGTCCACCGAATTGTGACTTTTCATAAAAAGAATAAAACATTTAAAGTAGAAGCGAAAAACTGATGTTTAATGCATAATTGCATAAGCAAATTTCGGGCGATCGTCCTGGCAGTCTCTGCCAGGCAGGGAACTAAATAGTCTACCTATAGATACAGCTTTATAATGCTTGAAATAAATAAATAAAACTTATAAGTCTAATAAATGTTTAATGGTGGTTATTAAGAAGTCATCTTAAAGTTATAAAAACAACAAAAATGGTACACATTTCCATAAAAAGCCTATCTGCTTGCGAGTATGTCTGTCTGTCCGTCTATTTTTTATTTTAAGATAATTTCATGTTTAAAAGCAAATGATTGTGTGTGAAAAAGAACATTAAAAGTTTTTCTTTTGCTACAAAGTTCCCTAAGGTGAACGCATTTTTTCTCATAAGTAGTTGAAAAACCACAGCGAAAAGAAACTTTTACCAAGTATGTATGCTGGTAAGTATGTTTCCAAACATTTATGTCTATATACAGACTCGTTGTCATATTCTTCTGTAAGTATGTAAAACATGTTGGCATGTTCAGTTGTACAAGTACGAGCAAACACTCGTCTTAGTGCTTTGTGTTACAAATGTAGTTGTTTGTGTTGCTGGTGTTAAAAACACGCAATCTTGTTGAAAGTAATTGGTTAATTATGTTACATGCAAAATTTTGTAACGATGTATATAAATTAAAAAGGACTTCTAATGGATTCCAAGATTGATGTATAGATTCACTAGAAAATTAATATCTTTGTTGTCGACATAAATTCTTTTAAGTCTTGATCGGTGAGAGACTAATGAAGAACAAACACATGCACACACACACACATATATACTGACACTTGAAAGACAGGGATAATAAATGAAAGAAATGTTGTTAAGAATTTGTCAATGTAGCAGTTAAAAAATAATGGTTAAATCCCAAACAATTAAGGCGACATGAAATTAGTTTTCTATAACAGTTTTTTTAAGAAGCTTAAGAAAACTATAAAACACCTAAAAATATTTATAGAAAACTATTAAAAAATATAAGAGGCAGACCAGAACATTCCTAATTAAAATTGGGAACAGGGTGTGTCACCCACATTCTTTCAAAAATTTCCATTGTGTTTAGGACTTTCTAATAGTATTTCAGAAATTGCAGAATCAATTTTATAATTTTCTAATTAATTTTCGGGATTGACTAATTGAGTTTCAGAGTTTAAAAATTTTATTTTAAAACTTTCTATGTGTATTTTATATCTATCACGGTATTTAGACTATGTTACTCGTAACATGACTCTTTTCTTATTTCGCTTTAAAGTAACTTCCAAAAACTGCAAGCATTTACATTATGTTACTACAAACTTGTCTCTTTTTTATATTTTGTTTTGGTTTCGTTGTTTATTCTTCTTCTTGAACGTTTTGAACATGGTACAATTACCTTACAATTACCCTAATTGTAATATACAATTACCTTAAAGGTAATTGAGCCATGGCATATACGAAAGAGAATAAAGAAAAATAGAAGAAAAAACAAAAACGTCAAAAAGTAACATTAAAAAGAGAAATCGTGTTACTTTTGTAACGTCTCTGCCTTCTCTACCCAATTCGCTCTCAAAAACATGAAACATGTTACAGTAACGTGTTACAAGTAACATAGTCTAAATGCCGTGTATGTTTTGTTTGGTTTTTCAAAAATTTTGATTATAATTACTATAGTAGTAATAAAGAAATTTTTAAATGCATTTCCATGGTGCAATTATGTGTACCAGGTGGTGTTACGAGCACAGCTGATCTACTTTTTTCATGCATAAATCGAGGCTGGGTAGTCAAAGTTGTTTACATTTACATATCTTTTTTGACAACTGAGCCAACGAAAACTACAACAAAAACGAAAATTTTATTCACCAAATTTTGTTGTTGTAAAATCAACACCACCTGATAAATTATTGCGCCATGTGCATTTCAGAATTTTTTAAATTATTTGTTTTGAAATATAATATAATATAATTATTGCGCCATGTGCATTTCAGAATTTTTTAAATTATTTGTTTTGAAATATAACAAGGTGACTCTTAAATTTAAATAGAAAATTATGAAACACAATTAGAAAATTCTGAAACTTTATTGGAAAATTATGAAAATTAAGGTAAAAATTTCGAAAATTGAAAAGGAAGTGTCTGAAATTTAATGAGAACTTTTCAAAATAGAGTTTGAAAGTTCTAAATTAGAGTTCTTATCAAGTCCTTATTATTCCCCTCTTATCTAGACTCCACCTCCGTTCTTAAAGAAAGCAAATCATTGAACCTCCTTGAACATACTGTGTCATGCCTCAGCCGGAGAATAAATCTAGATCACAAGTTTTGAAAGAACACCACCCTGTTTCAAAATGTATTTTCTTACATTGCTTCCAAAATTTCTTGTGTAATTTTAGTATTTAATAATTATCCTTTGGTGGACTGTTATTTGGATATATGAAAGGCATTAAGTTTTAACTAATGGACAAAGTGGCAGAATTTCAAATGCTCTGACTTAAAAAAAGAAAATACTGAGAATCACGTTAAAATTTTTTAGCAATAAAATTCAGATCTTTAACTATTATTTAGACCGTGAACGGATGCAATCTAAGCTGCTAATTTTTTAAATTTTAAAACCTTCCTCTACAACTGAAAATTTAAAAAGTTCAAAACGTTTTATTTCTAGTAAATTGGGCTCTCAAAAAAATTAGTTTTAAACGGAATTTAAGCTTACGCGCTATTTTACTCCTCTGCTTGTTGGTCTTTAAAAGTTTATTTTTAATAAAAAAATAAATAAAAAACAGTCTTTTCAACCCTGTTTTTTTTACAAAAAAAATCTTTTGAAAAATCTACAAAAATAAACACAAGTGTCAACATAAGAAGGTCAACTGCTGTAAGCACTTGCAATGGCACGAGGCATTTTTATTATACATGAACTAAAATCAACTAAACAAGAAAAAAAAAACAACAAAAAAAGAACTGATTTCATAAAAAAGTAACAGATACAGACGAGCAGATGGACAGACAGACAACCAACGCACCACGCCTTACACTTGAAAATTCTGGCTAAACAGTGCAAGTTCAACACACTTGTACAACTGATCAAATTTTCATGTGAAATTGTCACATGTTCAGATTTTCTGAAATCAATGTCAGAATTTTTTTGAAAAAAGGACGCAATAGAAAACAATAAAAACCTGAAATCTAATCAAATTTATATTAAGGGTATTAACAGCAGCAGCATAATCATTGTCATCAATTAAACCCACAGATAAAAACCACCACTACACTACCACTAAATGTGGTTCCTCGTTTACATTTGCGCATTTGTGATGCTTAATTTAACAGATAAAACTATTAAACTATAATATCAAATACATATGAATGTGTAAGTGAGTCTGTACATTTGAAAACTACCCTTGAGCATGTACGCATGTGTTCGCTTATTTGATAAGGATATCGTGTTGTTGTTGTGTTGTTGCTGTTATTGTACCCTTTGACTTTTATGATATGCTCTAATTTTTTAAGCAAATATTTACAATAGGATTAATTAAAGATGACTGTTGTTGCATGAAAACTATTGTTTGTTAAAAGAGGAGATAAACATTAAACAACATTATTATCTGTATTTTAGGGGGTGTAACGCTTACCACTCTTGTAGGATTTTGAATGAGTATTTTATTTAAAATTAATTTATTTGTGTTTAATGTTAGTGGGACTTATGTATATATTAAGGACGGATCCTTCTTAAATTCAATATGATAGTTAGTGGTATAAGGTCTAAAATTTATGCAAAATTTTGTAAAGAAAGGGTAACATTCCCTGCTGTTATAGCAAAAAATCCTTATTTTCAGAACAGCTTTGTATCGAGGCTATGTGGAATAACGGGCCAATTATCACCAGTTTAAATAATCTAAATTTCCATCTATTTAAAATTCAAATCGTTCAAGAACTGAAAGAAAGTGACTCTGATTAACGCCAAAATTTTTGCGAAACGATGTTGGCACTGTAAATCCCATTTTTTGGAGTGACAAGTCTTAATTTTAATTAAATTGCCAAGTCAACCAGCAAAACTTCCGTAACTGGTCTCCAAGATCCCGCAACCTGCGATTGAAACACCAAATACCATTGCATTGCCCCAGAGTAACTGTTTAGTGTGCCTTATCAACGCGTGAAATATTTAGACCATTTTTTTTTCGAAAAGTCTTAAGGCCAGGCGAGGAATGTCAACGGTTATAACTTTTTACCAAACCTGCATGCTCATCCATTGTACTCTTCACGCACGTGATTTCAACAGGATGGAGCGACTTCACACACAACCAGAGCTTCGATGAGTTTGCTTTGGAAAAATGTCCCCTAAGAACTGATCAGTCACTTTGGAGACATTCCATGGTCACCAAGGTCGCCCGATCTAACTACCATGGATTTTTTTTATGGGGCTACCTCAAAGAGAGGGTTTATAATGACAATTTCCAATCTCTTGTGGCTTTAAAGGAAACTGTTCTTCGAGAAATCAGCTCAATTGCACCAAGTTTAATGCAGTTGAGTTTAATTGCAGTATGCTCATTAGGGTGATATCTATTTGGCAGAATGTCGAATTTTAAGAAATGCGCTCCAATATTTTTTTAGACTTAACCTAAGCATTACATGGCGAAAGTTTTACCAAATCAGATAATTCTAAGCCACACTACACAGGGGTTAAAAAGTCAAAATTATCAGTTTTGGCCTAAAAGGGTGGCAACTATTTTCCAAAATATTGATTTTAAAGAAATACTCACCGCTAGACATAACTTAAATTTTAGCCAAATCGAATACTTCTAAACCGCGCTTCACAGGGGTTAAAAGTTCAAAGTTGTGAGTTTTGGCCTAACCCCTTCGACTCAATGTGTGACGTTAAGAACGAGTACGGACCACTGCACTTTAATGCAGTAATGATGTTATTCTAGATGAATCGCATCGCAACCTCACTGGTTAAAACTGGAACGTAAACAAGACCATAGATGAAGTGACATGTGATACCATGGTGGTATGTAGAAAAAATCAAGTCTTTGAACTGACTAAAGTATTGAGACAACATAGATTTGGAAGATGTAGAGAGGTTCGAATACCTTTGTAGCATCCTTATTAAGGAAGTTTGCCTAAGAAAATGTAGCAAGCAGAATGTGCAAAGCCCATAAAACATTTGTTAAACTTTCACTTCTTTGAAAGGTCACTTGAATTTCAATAGTAAGAACCACTTTGTGGGTTCAAAACACCGAAACAAGAAACATGTAAACACAAATAAGCGCATGTCATCCGAATATGGTAGCTCTCACGGTTTTTAATGAAGTATTGCTGTATTCCACTGACAAAACAACTGTAAAAGAAGATATTAAAAGACGGGAAAAGGAATGTATTGGCCCACATTAGGAACAACAACCGAAAAAATATACCACAAAATATTACAATAGATTACTTAGAATTTAGGGGAACGTAGACGATCAAAAACCAGCTAGAGAAGGGCAGAAGTACGAATGGTTTGGGTACACGTTAAGAAAACCAACCACTTAAATGCATCTTAAAGTATTAGAATCAGTCACCAGGGGAATGAGGACAATCCAAGACTATCTGGAAAAGGGTGGTACAAGAGCTTAAAGAAATAGATAATCCTGGAAATATTTTGTTGATGAGCTACGTACATATGTATGTAAATAGACAAGCTTATCGAATATTAATTTAAAAACAAATCAATAATTAATATTAATTAATTTATTTTAATTTAATTTTATTCGTTTACTGGCCCTATTTAAGACAATAAATGAGAAATCAATTAGTTTTTTAAAAAGAAAAGCATTTCTTAAGCAAAATGTATTAAACAAAAACAAAACTATTTTCATCGCAAAATATTTTTATTAAAAGAAATCATCTTAACAACCATGTGAGGTAGTGTTTATACTCCATGTAAGAAAACCTCTTGATAATTTTCTTTTGTTTAACCATTTAAAGAGTGTGTGTGTGTGTGTTTGCAAGTGTAATTTTAAGTTTCTTTCTTAAAGCTTCTCTGGAAAAAAAAGACATTTTATCAAGATTTTCTGCTTTTGTAGCGATTGTCTATTTGCCGCTTTTACCGCTTTTCTACATATTTTGACAAGTGCTCCAAGTTGGACTTTTTTAATTTTTCTATTATTGGATTTCAATTCCTCGATTCGATTCATATTCATTTCATTGTATTCGTTTGTAGCACCCACATGCTGTGAAAATTTCTTGTTTATTGGCATTTTATAATCCATAATCATCATCGTCGTCATTATTTTTATTATTTTTTATTATTATGGTAACGTACGTAACGATTATTGTTAGAGTAATGGAGTGTAAGTTAGTGCTGAAGTTGTTGCCGTTTTTGTTTGTGGTTTTTAAATGCACTTTTAATAACGTTTATGGTTACTTTGCTGTAGAAGTTGTTGATATTGCTGTCAGCTTCTTAAACTGATTATTGTGGTTTTTTAGGGCAGGAATGGAAACCTAAAAGCTTTTTAATATTTTTTTCATTTTTATTTTTCTAAAAATACATATGTACATATGCATGTACAAACATTTAAAAAAATTTCCCAATTAAGACATTTTGCTTCGGAGCTGCCGTCAACATCAGAGAGTCCTACAATCTTCTTAATGACTGCAGGGTCTTTCAGGCAGGAATAACAGCAGCCAAAATAGCCGCAGGAAACAGATTTGTGGATAGCTAGGCGGGGATAATCTCCACAAAGCTAAGCGGATCTCAGCTTGCAAAGAATCTATTGGTGTGCCGTAAAACATTAACTGGGTTCGAGGACATAGAACTGTTGAGAGGAATGAGAATGGAGATGGCAATGATAGTTTGTGCTTTATTATAGTTCAAATTTATGAGATAATACACTGCTTTGAGGATAAAAGTAACGAAGGTCTTGGCAAGGTTTAAAGGAGTTATTATGCCTCAAAGGCAAGGAAGTTACTACCATCTTTGCGGAGAAGCGATTGTAGACTTATAGTGGGGATAATAACACGTCATTTTTGAAAAGCAGGTATACCATAGCAGGAACTGGGCTATAACATAGGTCAAATAGTATTATGAAGAAATTTTGTGTCATTGATCAGTGCTCGTACGCTTCAAAGCAAATCAACCAGAGTTTTTTTTCCAAAGCATTGAGAAAATATTTAGAACTGGTAAAACGAAACTGCTGCACGTGCCAAGAGAGTGTGGCGCATTCTTAAACTGATAAGATAAAAAAAGCATTTTTTTTATACAGAAGGACTCAAACCCTTCCGGAATTGGGCATTCTTTTTGAGAAAAATTAAAAAAGGACATCAAATAAGTAGAAAAGAAGCTGCACGGATAATAAGTAGAAAAAAAGTAATCTTAAACCGGGAAAGAAACAATCAAATCATGATTCAGTGTAAAACTAATATTGCCTGTACTCTTGATATCTAATTCTCATGATTAACCCATTATTGCTTTTCAGCTTACATCGAAAAACGTCTCTAAGGCTTAGTGAAGTCTGTTATCACTGGAAATTGCAGGCAACATGCTGAATTTCCTATCTTTAAATATTTTTAAGATTCAAACTTTCCACCCCTGTAAGTGTGCGTCTTGTTTATTAATTCGCTTGGTTGGCTTGTGTCTCCCTTACTGCAAGTTGCGGTTGTTTTTGTTTCATTCATAATTTTTTTTTTATTTCATTACTTGTACTTACATCGTATTTGAATTTGTTTTGTGTCCTCATCTCAGGTTGTCATAAGAAATATGATGCCTTTGTCAAGATGCTTTTGTTTTGGCTCTGTTTTGTTATTTTTTATCTTCTTCTTAATAATGTTGTAGGAGTTTTGTTCGAATTAAAAATAACAACAAGAAAACAAAAACTGCAACTTTATTTTGAAGTTTTAACGTGTGTGTTTGTTTTAGTTACAATGTAGGCCATTTAAAAAGGGTTTTAAATGTGAATTTGATTATCGTGTTGACAGGTTTTCATATATTGAAACCACGTTGTTTGGACTGGCATTTAAAAGAAATTATTACAAAGTGGTTTCTTCTACGTATCATTTAATTAATTGATTTGTTTATTTGGCATTAAAAAAATAGTAATATGGCTATAAGTCAAAAGTAATTGGGCATTATACATACATATAGTTCTTCATATAAATTAGACACTCTAAAATGGTAAAAGCCATGATGAAAGTAGAAAATAGGAAAAGAAAGCATCTTTGCTTCCACAGTCAGAAAGTTCAGTCTCCACGAATATACAACCGATAACGTTATGCAACTGATCTCCTTGGCCACAGCTTGTTTAATGACAACCAGCAGCACTGGAATTTAACACCGCTATATACATAAGGCGACTTGGACATCACTTGATTGAATAACAAGAAACTAACTTAATTATAAGTTTTGTTTTTTATATGACCAATTTGGTGATATAAATTGTTTTCAATGGGGGTTTCCCACGGGCTATGTAAGGTCAATTGCTTTCATATATAAATAAAAAATAAAAAACGAACTATATATTCATTTTAAATTTTTATTTTTATTTTCCCGACGTTTCGTTTGCTTTTTTCAAACTTCTTCAGGGGTTGTTATTGTTGTTATTTTGGAAATAATTTGTCTTACATTGCACAAGTATGTATTTTATATTATTCTAATAAACTGGACTTCACGACACAGATATGAATAATAAATAAAAAAAATTATGTTGTTGTTGATGGGCGACACTCCTCAAGCGTGTAAGATGTGCAAACCAGCGGGGAAGCTAACATCGACTGGGATCACTATCTTGTCGAAGCCAAGGTTCGACAGAGACTAAACGTTTTGCGGAATACACCAGCGACTGTACGTGGGATAATACATATCGCAAAATTGTGACCACAACAAAATTTCAGCATCTAATTTACTTGATTAACCCAATCGTTCCAAAAGAGCATTCCCTGTCTTTATATCTACGCCCATTAGCAGCACATTGCTAACACCATGAAAAATGCTACAAAAATCATGCTTGGCTATCAGAAAGCTCACAAAAGAAACTAATGGTATTAGAAGAAGTGTCGTAAAGCAACTGCGAAAAGAAATGTAGCATACAAGGCAACTCTCCAGACAAAAGCCTTGCGTAGTGCACGAAAAATGTATTTAGAGAAAAGGAATTAGGAGAAACGTCTTTTCCGATGAAAGCAAAGAGAAGTGGGAAGGCGTGAGAGTAAGGAGATAGAGATTAACATTAGACGAAACGATGCCAGAAAGTTCTTCTAACGTATAAAACAGCAGACTAAGGGCAATGATACAGGAATCTTCACCTGTAAAGACTAACAGACGTTAAGGGTTTTACGTGATACCTGCCATGCTCGCAATAACTCACTGTGCTCTCAACACTGGTGAATACAAAGCGTCCACCAGCGCCCACAGAATTGTTCACCCAACCACCCTGGTACCAATTCTCTGCCATGACTCTGTGTAGCCACAACAGACCCCTTGATGAGGAGTTGGGCTATCAAAACCCGAATTGCGTTTCTAGTTTTGATGTCGCTTCTTTATAATCAAAACAGATCCGCGCCGACAAGACACCTCTCCACACGCTTGTGAAACAGCACCCAACCTTAAGCAAGAAAGATTATGATTATCATGTCGCACTCAACGAATTCGACACCCAGCTCTGTTAGAAGGATCTTTTCTCATTTAGACAAATCAATTACTCCATTATCATCAATGCTTCATAATCTTTTCACCGCCAGTCAGTACCGAGTCACACACATGATTCAACATGCCAATGCCGCCCTTCTCATTATTTGCTACTACTTTGATGGGATCTTATTTTAGATCCTAGAGTCCCAAGCCGTAGCCAGTTTTCCTATTCACCTACTTCCAAACACACTTACACCTTTTCAGCTAATAGCCTACTTCAACAGTTGCTCATGTGTCTGGGTAGACCTGCCAAAACTAGAAACTCTTCCTTGCGAATTTTAAGTTCATATAAGACCGCTTACGCGGTCACTCTGGGGCCCGTACAGGACGGACCCCAGCATATCAACTTTCGTTCTCATTTGCCCCGCTTGGGGATAACCACAGCCACCACGTGAACTCCCGAAGGACACCTCATCATTAATCAGTTCATGCAATGGTAAGCACATGGGGCCAACTGATTCGCGTGGTACCAGATGGGACCCGGGTTAATTCCTACCAATTATTATTTTACACAAATAAGGCATAGAACCCTGAATTGCTGTGCCACTTAATGGAGATGTACATGGCACAATGCAACAAGGACAACCTGCCTAAAGCCAGACCATAAATCACTGATCTCACATTTACCCAAGACAGATTGTTTTCGTCTCAGCCATATCTGTTAGCCTTCCAGTAATTAAACTGAAAGTTGCCCGGCTTATACCGCTAGGAGGTAGACTTAGGCACTTGTGTTATACACTTATCAACCTGTAAAGACTAACAAGGCAATCTGGTGACAGTCAAGCATGGCATTCTAAAAATATTGAAGTATGTAATACTTTTTCAAATTGTAAGAATCCGATGTCAGCGGCATTAGAGTGTTTCTATCATCGAAGACTAAGTAGAGTATTTACCTCCAAGTTAAAAAGAGGTGGAAAATGCATACCGCGGATGAAAAGTTATAGAGCGGCAAAAACCGATGGTTTACTGGATGGTTACATGCAAGAACCTTAGTCTTTTATACTCCGTCCATGAAAAATAAGATGAAACTACCTGTGCCAGCTATAGAGGTATAAGTCTCCTACCCATTGCGTATAAGATACTGTCCCATATGTTGTGTAAACAATTAAAAACTTAACTCGATGAAATAATCAGCCCTTATATGTCTGGCCTTAGACATTATTGGTCCATCCCTGACCTAATATTCCTATTACGTCAAATCTTGAAGAAAACCAATGAGAAACAGATCGATATTGACTACCTCTTCGTCGATTACAAGGCCGCTTTTAATAGTCCAGCTTGTGCAAAGGCATGGAGGCCATGTTTAAATTCGACATCACTTAATATATTAATAATAATTCGTTAAGATTGAAGAGTAACTTTTTGAGTCATTCGCCATATAAAATTGCTTCAAACGAGCCGACAGCCTGTCCTGTAACCTATTCAATATATTATTGGAGAAAATCGTGCGTAACGCAGCAGTAAATATAAATGAATGTATGAATATGCTGCTCGCATGTGCCGATGATGTTGGCATCATAGAACCAACATTGCCAGATCTCACTGATGCGTTTGCTGATATAAAAAAAAGAGTAAAAGTGGGCTTAACGGAAAAAAAATCAAGAATAAAGTGATGGTTTTAATGAATAGAGAGTCCATGAGGTTAGGAACACTTCAACTAAGAGGAAGAAGAGGAGTTCCTGCATCTCGGAACTGCCATAAATAAGACAAACGACATCAGTTTGGAAAAAAGGCGAAGAATTATACTTGCAAATTAATGCTGTTTTTAGCTATGAAAACAATTTAGAACCAGGGCTTTTTTTTGGCAGACAAAGCTCGCCCAAAATACACTAACTTTAGCTGTTCTACTATACGGCGCGGAGGCATGAACACAATTACATGAATATATTCTTGGAGTGTTTGAGAGGAAAATACTTCGCAAAATATATGGATCTTTGAACGCGGCAAATATCGGTATCGTACGAACCAAGAGCTGTATGAGCTATAAGACCAGTCTAAGAAAACCTTTCCAAACTCAACGTATAAAATCGGAGAAGGAGCACAGACGACCAAAGTACTTGAAACTTCCTTCTCAGTTCGGCCAATGATCAACATGGCTTACTTAGTGAGTTAAAGAATAATTTAATTTATTAATTTTTCGAAATTTTTTAAATCTCTATTACAATAAATTATCCTAAGACTATTATAAATGGCAACAATTTAAAAATTAAAATACAAAGTAGCTACAAATCTAACTGCTAGTCAGCACTTAATCTTAAGCAATCTTTTAATTCAATTTCGAGTAGTAAAAAAAATATGTGGTGGATTAAAATAATCCTCCACAGAACTCTTGTACAAGTGGCTAAAAAGTCGTAACTGTATAGTGTGTGTTTCCTCCTCTAAAAAAACCAATGACTGCCTTTAGTGAGTGCATGAATAACTTTACACAAGCAACATAAGTTGTTTATTCTATCGAGCAGAATCCTGAATATCATTTATTTATATATTTCTGTGTGTGATTGCAAGTCTTTGAATTCTTTTAATCGTCTAATACCTGATGGCAGTGATTATGTCAATAAAATTTACGCTAGATTTGTTTAAATCGAACAGCATAATTTGGTTGTGTGCAACCAGCCAACTACTAGATGCGTCTTGATAATTTTAGAGGCGAGAGAAAGAGATTAAATTATAGGAACTTTAATGTAATTTAGAAAGCAAACAGTTTTTAAGTGGCAGCAACTGTAAAATAAGCTATGCAACTGCATTAGATGTTCATCATCATATGCGTTTTTAAACTTAAGTAGGTATGTGTGTCAGTATTGGATGGTGTGTATGAATGTAAGTGTGTTTGTGTGTGTAGAAGGTTAATGTGCCTGAGCAAGAACTGACATATGTACAAGTGCGTTTCAGAGTTCTTGCACGCAGTTTTCGAAGCATATGCGTGCATATTTACATTTTTCATTCATATAATCACTTTGTGGTAAGCAAGAAGCCTGTTTGATAATCTCTTAAATCTTTAACATGGGTTTTAAAACTGCACACACTAAATGCAAAAAGTTTATCTTAACAGCAACAACATCAGCTAGAAACAAGTGAGTTCGTTCGTTGCTGAATTCCAAATGTAACAAAATAAAATTTTTTTATCATCAAATCAAACATATTGAGTAATCAAATCGAACACAATAACCAAACATTCATATCATAAAATCCAATCTGACAAGGACGTTTGTATAATTTTTTTCTTATTGCTATTGATGTGTTGTTGTTGTTGTTGTTATTATTGTGATAATTCCAAAGGCGTGTAAGTATTATTTGGTTTGTAATGCCTGCAGTAGTATTCTTGTTTTAAGTGGTGGGTGATTAACTTTATTGTTGTCGTAGTCCTTTAACACCCTTATTTGTTAATAATAAACAAGTTTTATGCTTTTTTCGACTCCCAAACAAATATATCGCTGGCAATTAGAAGTGCGTTTCATAAACCAACAACGATTACTGTTATCGTATAATGAATAAAAGTAGGCTAATAAATTTTAAATATAAATAATAATAATTTTCGGTTTTTCATATTTCAAGTTTTTATTATTATTATTACTTTTCAAGAGGGTGGTTTATATTTGTCACTCCGAAAATGTTTATTATTGTAACAGTTCCAGTTGCAGGTTACATGTTATATAATAACATAAGGGCATTTTGCTTGATTTGGAAAATCTAAAAGGAATAACTTGTGTTTGTATCCATATGTTCTAAACGATTTTTAAAAACTTAGACATTTAAGAGATTGTTAGTGGCTGGCAAAAATTTATTTAATTAAAGGATATGGTTATGAAAAATTTAATTTCCGTCTCTGTGGCTTCTTTACAAAATCACACCAAAACAAGTAAGAGCGCTATGTTCGCTTTGTTACGCAATAACGCATTTATTTATGAAGTCTAAAAGTTGTTTCGTTTTTTTTATTTGTGAAATATTCTTAATTCTTAGTTAGTGGTGGGTGTCATATTTTAAAACTCCTAGGGTAAATACAGGGAAGTTGTAGTGGTGTTTACCCCAGTTTTTTAAAATTTTGTATGGCAACCCTGTTAGAAGCTGGCGATAGGGGGTAACAAAAACATTTTGTGTAAATAAAAATTAATTGGAGTAGGTCTTACATTGCACTCGTATATGGAAAACTTCGGGGCAGTTGTACAGGTTTATATGTACAAATTTTAGAGAAATAAACAGAGGCAGTCTTGGTTTTTAGCTTATATCTCGGTTAGTTATCGGGGGATTTTGTTGAATTTCAGCAGAGATTTTTTCGTGGATACTTATAATCATTTGATAGCACTGAAAGGTCTATGTAATATCGAGGGCCTTCAAAAAAAAAACGATTTCAATAATAACACGGACAGACGGGCAGACGGACATAGCTAAATCGACTTCCCTATCTATAAAAATCCAGAATCCCCAAGAACGCGTAATAATCGTGTCTTTTTTTTGCGTAACAATTCGTCTATGGTGTTGGCGCAGCGCGAATTCCGTCTCCGATTTCTCGGTCGTCCGGCAACAACTGCGCAAACACTGCCCTGTTTAGTCACCAGCCTTGAAGAGCAGGAGACAAAATGAGATGCGGCCCCGGAGCGCCCGTTCTGCCGAGAATATCGCCGCTGTTGGCGAGGATGTCGAGCTGTCGCCAGAAACATTGACCAGACGTCGTGCCTCGCAATTAGCCATCAGCCGGTCGTCCCTGAGGCGAATTTTGTTCAAAAACCTGCGGTTGTTCCCGTATAAAGTCCAGTTCAAGCATCAGCTGCTGCCGACCGTAAAACGCGGTAAACCTGCGCCCAAGCTATCCTTAATCTCGAGGCCGAAGTGAACGATTTTTCGGCTAAAATCATAATGAGTGATGAGTCTCATTTCCACCTCAGCGGGTACGGGAAAAAACAAAGCTTTCGTTTCTGGGGCACCAAAAATCCAAGAATGATGCATGAGGAGCCCCTTTACCCGCTTAAAGTGACTGCTTGGGACGCTGTTGACGCTGGAGGGGTCATCGGGTCATTTTTTTCGAGGGCGCCGCTGGTCAAGCGACAACAGTGGTCGGTGCGTGCTATAGGGCCAGGTTAGCCAAGTTTTCCGCAAGTAAACGAATAAAGGCTGAAAAACATATGGTTCCAATAGGAACGGCACACACTGCGCGAGCCACAATCAATATTATAAAGGCGGCGTTCCCGAGTCACCTCAATCTTTCATTTTGCGATTTACATTGGCCCGAAAAAGCGCCCGACTTAACCGTTCCAGAATTTTTTATGGGGTTTTTTTAAAATCCCGTGTTTACGTGAACAATACCGAGACTCTGGAAGCCCTTAAGAACAAGTGGGAGGGTTTGTCGCCAAAGTGATGAAAAATGCCATAAAACGAGCCCGTATAGCAATAAATTGTGATGGCGCCTGTTTGGCCGATATCATCGTTTTGACTTAAACAATTAAGTTCTTAAGGTTCAGATAAACATAATCAAAAAACAGAATCGATTTTTTTGTTTAAAAAAAAATCAGAGCCAAACAACATCGGATGACTTCTTTTGGCCCACCTTGTACTTTGCAAACTAAATTTTGCATACCTAACCCTAAATGTAGCAATCCATATTAAAAAATTAAAAAAAAATCTTTTAATTAAAAATAATTTATATTCATTCGGCCTTAAATTAAGTTCTGTAATTGTAAAAGATAAGAATAAAAGTTAAAAAAATAGGTAATTTCGGTATTAGCCCTGTGTAATGCTTTTTCGAAACCTGCTACGATTTTTTTCAGCACTCTTTTTATTCGGTACTATAGTGGGTTGAATGTCAAATTGCTCTTTTTAAAAAACCTTTAACTAGAGTTTGAATATTGGAATGATTTTTATATTCAATATTGCATAGACCTTACTAAGGCGAGAAACAGCCCAATGTTCTCCGATCTCATCAATTAAACAAACAAAACAAAAATAAAAATTAAAAGTAAATTACAAGAGTCACTAGCGATTAATGCAAAAAAATGCGAATAAGAGAATATAGGGTTGTATATTGGTTTAGTTCGGTCTAAAAAATTGTGCCAATAAGTGGCATAATGTGTCTAACTTTTTTGGGTTCAGACGTTACAAATATTACCCAAAAAGTACCAAAATATAACTTATGCCCCTTTTTGCTGCTTAGAGCCTAAAATTTTAGAAAGTTACAGACCCTTGTTCATATATTGTTAAAATTATTATTTAATAGTTTTTATTTTTTTTTAATTTTGTATATTTCAGAACTCCTTTTTGTCCATTTTTTATCTTTTTATGGTTCGAATTTTTAAAAATCCTTTGTACTGAAAAGAAACATCGAAAGATAAACGTTTATTTTAAGTTGTATGTTATTTGCTCTGATATTTTAAAATCAAATCTGCTTAGAGATATTTCTGACAGTTTGACGCAAATACATATGTGGTCTGTAGGATTTTTCTGGGCCTTAGACAGATTGGCAGACGGGCATAGCTAAATCGACTTTCCTATCTGTATATACATATGTATGTATGCTTTATGGGGTCGCAAATAAAGGTTGTTACAAACAAAACGAAAAGCTTGAATTAATTAAAAAGTTAATTAGATATGTAAAAAATGTTGATACTCTGAAGCAGGTTGGTTTCAACCTCTTAAAAAAATTAAACAAAAAATCACGATGCAAATTTTGTTTGTATGTTGCAACATATCACAATTTTGAAACCAGAACACATTTGTTGTTATATTTATTTTATTTTATTACAATGATATTAAAAATACAATAAAAAATGCTTAATGTGTTACTATGAGCAGGCTATTTATTTTTAAAGGCATTAAGTCAGTTTTATTCTCTTAACCCTGCCGTATATTCTATAGCATTAATTATTAGACTCTTTAAATTTAAAATATTTTTTTTTTACTTGACTTACCTTTACCTTTAAAATGGGCAATGGGCTCCCATCTAATACCTTAGAACGGGTTACAGGCTAATCCTATACAAGCAACTTTTGAACTAATTGTTTAAGATCCTGTTGAATCTACTTTACACGCGCGCGTGTGTGTATATGGGGGATTTCATGTCAAGTGACCCAACTTTTAAAACCGATGTCTTTTGATTGAAAAGAAATTTGGACCAAAGTAAGTTCTTGCAGAGAGTAGCATAGACACATTTTTTTAACACGATCGGTCAAAAACTCTCTGAGCTAGAGGGGTTCAAAATTTGACGTTTTGGGCAAATAGGTGTTTTTTCTCATACATGTAGTTTGTTACCTTTTGCTTTTAACAAATTCGTCCCAAATACTTTCGATAGCTTTTTCTTCAATCTTCCAGAAAAAAATATTTTTAAAATTAAAAAAAAATTTTTTTTATTTTTTTTTATAAAATAATTAGAAAAAAATTTTTTTTTTTCCAAATATGCCCATTTTTTTTTTTTTTTTTTTGCTCAAAAGAAAGCTTAGGTCTTTTGCTTGAAGAACTTGGAGGTCGCTTAGTGGGATGCGAGTGGGATATCTATAAAAATAAATGTTTTGTAACTCAAGGCAGAGGTTTTCCAATTTTCGCGTATATTCTACTTTAATTTTTTTTCCTATTTATGTAAAATTATCTCTTAAGCAAAAAAAAAATTATTTTATGCTAAGAAACAAAATAATTTAACCTTTCCGACGGTATGCATTGAAAATATTAACAAAATGTGTTCAGACATTGCCATATAAAAGTGATTTTATTCCAGAGGCCTACCATTTTGTTGGTAATGCAGTGTCGAGTGTATGAGACTTTATTTGGTACTTGCATACAATCGGAAAGGTTAAATTATTTTGTTTCTTAGCATAAATAATATTTTTTTTTAAGCTTAAGAGATAATTTTACATAAATAGAAAAAAAAATTAAAATAGAATATACGCGAAAATTGGAAAACCTCTGCCTTGAGTTACAAAACATTTATTTTTATAGATAGCCCACTCGCATCCCACTAAGCGACCTCCAAGTTCTTCAAGCAAAGGACCTAAGCTTTCTTTTGAGCAAAAAAAAAAAAAAATGGGCATATTTAGAAAAAAAAAATTTTTTTCTAATTATTTTATAAAAAAAACTAAAAAAAAATTTTTTTTAATTTTAAAAATATTTTTTTCTGGAAGATTGAAGAAAAAGCTATCGAAAGTATTTGGGACGAATTTGTTAAAAGCAAAAGGTAACAAACTACATGTATGAGAAAAAACACCTATTTGCCGAAAACGTCAAATTTTGAACCCCTCTAGCTCAGAGAGTTCTTGACCGATCGTGTTAAAAAATTGTGTCTATGCTACTCTCTGAAAGAACTTACTTTGATCCAAATTTCTTTCCAATCGAAAAAAAAAGTTGGGTCACTTGACATGAAATCCCCCATATATAATCGCACGTTTGTTTATGTGTAGGGATCAGTATATCTATTTTTTTTCTTAACCTCTTTAACATTTTTTAACCAGTTACTTGATTTGTGCCTATTTAATCGATTACGACCAATAATTTTTGTCCAATTTATGTTTTGTACTTGTAACAGGACGAGTACGGCGACTAATTGACACACATTTCCCGCAGGCTAAAGGAAAATTTTTGTTGTCTTTTTAATTAACATCAGAAAAAAATTTTCAATAATTAGATATAATAAAGCAACAAATTTTAATCAAAAAGTTTTTTTGATAAGAATTGTAGTGTTATAAAAAATGAAGTGCTTTCTATCATATGACCTTTAAATTCTGATTTTGCCTTTTTTTAAATGAAAACTTGCTCTCTCACAGTTTTCAATCATATTATTACAGAGGCTTTAATAATCGTAGTAATCAAAAAAATTATTAAAAAAGTTCAATAGCAGACCTAGATTTTAAATATTTTATACATAATGTTGGTGGCAGTTTAGTGGGAACAACAGGCCAAGAAAAATTTGATAATTAAAGAAGAAGCATAAAATCAAGTCTTTGAGCAAGACAACGTCATCTTGAAGTTCTAAGAAAGCTGCCGTCTAAAAATTGAAGAAAATAATAAATGATTTAAAACTTTGACCTTAAGAAGAAATACTAACACACACACACACATTCCTACGTTGGATTTGGCAAAGAGCTAACCGTAGCAGGGAATTATATTTTCATTATTTAACTCAATAAACATCTTAAATTTCTCATTTCAACTTTAAACTTAAACTAAACACAGTTTTTCATTGTAACTTATTGCGAAAAACTAAAAAAAAAACACACAAAAGTTATTTATCAAATTTTAAGTTAGAGATGAATATGCCAAATAAGGCTTTCCAAGGTTCTAGGGTTCCTCTTTATAAAAACTGTGTTAAAATACTTTAGTTAATTGTTGTTTGGCATAAGAAACTACAGTTTTAGCAACATAAATTTAAAAATTGTTATCTTTTTAGGATTACGAAAAAGTTATAACTTTAAATTTAATAAGAAAAACCTTTGACTACAAATAGAACAACAAAAAAATATTTTTTTAATATTCTCAATAATCTTTAGATTCTAGCATTAATTTTTTCGTACATTTGTTGCAACTTACATTGAACAACAAGATACAATTTAATTTTTTCGTTTTTCTATAGAGATAAAATAATCCAAATCTATAGGGAAACCAATCACACAAACTACATGTAATCGCAGCAAAATAATTAACTTTAAAGACAGTGATGTTTCTAGCAGATTTATCAAAGAAATATTTCTTGGAAAAATATAAAATAACCCGCTTTACCCGGTTTTCAAAGCCGGCCCTGATTCAACTGCTTGCAAAAATAAAGTGACATTTGTATTATGAAAACCATGTTTTATATTTGTTAGCAGTTTTTATTTTATGGAATAACTAGCAATTAACCCGCTACTTTTAAAGCGCAATTTTGTAAATGTTTTTGAAGAGAGACACAAAATAAAAGCAAGAAAGTTTTTTTTTTTAATTTTTTAGAAAATTGGTGGATTCACAAGGTACGATATGATAGCGTATTGTGTTATTGTCATATAATTTTACAATGGCATAAAAATTTGGTTGTTGCCTCACAATATGTCAAAAGTTTGTCTATGTGCTTCTTCTTGAATTAAAAAGAATTACGCGTCGGTTAGATTCTTAAACTAAAAATTTAAAAAAGTGTTTTTAATTAACAAATAGTAAAATCAAATGATGCGTTCTTGTGCTTTGTGCAAAAAAAAAAAACAGTGTAAAATTAGTTTTATTCACGTTTTTCTTCTGCAAATAATTTGTGTTTTTTTCAATGTTGCTATATATATGTGTGACATTATCTGTACGAATTCTTCGCCCTGCGTTCACCTTGTATGAGTTTGCTTTGGTTGCCTGCCATACAAAACCTATTGTGAAATAATATAACTTTGTTTGCTATGTTTATTGTGATGCCATATTATATAAAAAGTCCTGCGAGTGTTTTAATTTAATTTTAAGAGCCGCTAGCACTCGCATCCGTTAAAAATGTCTATACTTAAAACTTAGGAAAAACCGCCGGAAAAGGATTCCTTAAGCCGCCTCTGCTAGCAGAAATAGCCGGCACTGCTCTCTGACACTTTAGCTGTTTTTTGTTTACGTAAAAAATAACAAAATTCTTGTGATTTTTTAACTTAAAGTTTGTGTCAAATATAGTTGTTTATTTTATTGGATTTTAGGGATCCAGAATATATACAACTTTATGGGATCTAAAGTGAATATTGCAGAAATTAAAAACGAAATGACAAACTGATATTTTTCCTTATCACTATGTAAAGGGCACACAAAAAATACAAATTTGATTTTAATTAAGAAATTTGTAATCCCACTTAGAGGCCTGCATCAAGTCCTTTTCAAGCTAATTCAAGACCCTGATGATTTTCTAATTCTTGTGCTGTTGTGCGAAAAAACTGTTTAAGTGCTGTACTGTAGTGTAGCTGACACAGTTTGTTTGATGCAATGTAGTGTAGTTAAGAATAAAGAGTGGTGTCATGTACTGTTGTTGATGCAAATTATATACTGCCATGATGTGTGGTCGATAAAAAAATGACTGTGATGATATGTGGTCAACAACAATGAAACTGTGTGTATTACACACAATGTTAAATAGATACATAAACAAACATATTTACATGCAAGCAAATCAATATAAAATTCATACGTAAATACATTACATTACATACATACACTAAAAATCAACTAGCGTTTTTTAAACTATCACACCAGGAACATTCCGTCAACAGTAAAGTTTCAAGATGTATTGAAACTGAAATGTGTGATCATGATGAATTAATGTGCCGTCGTTGTTAACTAAAGTGTGCTTAAGTGTACATAATTTTTCATTTAAGTTAAGTTAAGTAAGTAGATGGCGAACAATACAGCACAATACTTATTGTTGTGTGTGCACACGTAAGGTATATGAAATGAATTGAAAATTCAAGATGATAACTTATTTAGGGCCTAGTTACGTAAAACGCAACACATTATAACGCAAACAATTGTATGGAAAAAATTAAAATTTAAAAAAGTTTTCCATACATTTTGTTTTTGTTCTAGGGCGTTGCGTTTTGGGAAATAAGGGGGTTAGTGACGTCTTGATCTGGCCTTTAATCTCAATTAAATTTGTATTGGTTCTCAGCCTGCAAAATAATTGACAGTATCAATTTAAAAAAATTGTTAAAATGAAACAAAATTTTTAATCAACTTTTTAATTGATTTAATTAAAAGTATTAGTTGAGTTTTATTTAATTTAAAAAAAAATATTTTTCTATTTATTTTATTTATTATTTATTATATTATTTTTATTATTATATTTATTTATAATTATTCAATTTTATTATTTATGTACATATATTTTTTATGGGGTCGCAGATGGATATTAAAGAAATTACGAACGGAATGACAAACTTATATGTATATACCCTTAAAACTTATGTAAATGGTATAACTAGGATAGTCATCGACTTCAAGCCCGGCAAAAAGTATGTTCATTACAATATTTGCAGTACGAAATAACTCGGCTAAGTCAGATGGCTGGGTATATAAAAAGACCAATGTGAAGATATACCCTTCAAAATCTTTGCCTTAAGGTTGTCTTAAAATTTATTTAAGTAAAAACCACTGTGCGGCATAAAATTTCAAATTATGTATAAGATTATCATTCCTAAGACGCTTAAGATGTTGTTGTAGTTAACTGTTGTTGTTAT
Organism: Melanophora roralis; assembly: GCA_963583895.1. Lineage (NCBI taxonomy): Eukaryota > Metazoa > Arthropoda > Insecta > Diptera > Rhinophoridae > Melanophora > Melanophora roralis. The sequence continues at coordinate 62,487,545 of OY757187.1, read as the reverse complement.
TGCAAAATAGCCAATGGTTGGTTCAATAACTGGCTTAGGAATGAAATACATTAAAACATATTTCCGTTGCAAATGTTTTTGTTTATTTTTGTTATAGTTTTTTGCCGCTGATGCTGCAGCATTTATTGTTGATTGCAATGATGATAATGTTGTTATTGTGACTGCGATTGTTGGCTATTGCTGCCGCTGCAATTTTGCTACAAATACATTTATTCATTGATTTCGTCTTCGTGATGTACATTAATGAAATGAAATCTGATACCTTCGTGTATACTGGATTTTAAAATTCGAATACAATTTAATTTTTTTGTTTGTGTTTCGCTTTTACCACTTTTACACTTTTGATCATAATGATCGCCATCATTTGTAGTCAAACCTTCGTTGTTAACGGTAAGCAATTATAGGCGGGAGCAGCTTTTTAATCTATTACTTAGGTAGTATGAGCAATGAATGTAATACTGCAATAATTACAAGTAAAAATATGCTGCTGCAGCAGCTGACTATCTACTACCACAATCACTACTACTTCTACCTCTGCTGCTAGTGTTTTTGTTGCAATTTTGGCATTTGCGAATGCTAACTATTAAAAAGTTTTTGTCTCCCCGCTTACGATGTGAATGTGTATAAAAACGAATAAAAAAAAACTTCAAGAAAAATTATTATCTGTCGTTTTATCCGCGTTGAAAATATTAAATTTCTCATCACGCCTTGACCACTAGGCATTTCGGCGGTATATTTGGTAGTGGCGGCTCCCTCCCTTACCTTCTTACAGGGGGGTAGCGGGCTGTAGAGACACAATTAAAAGCGTGAAATTTTCAAAAGTTCCTAGTGATGTTCTTAATTTTTTCTTCAAAATTTTTTGTGTTTTTAAGATTTATGATTTCAAGCATTTAACACAAATGCTTGCACATAGATTTAGAGTTTAACGGTAATGGAGTTTGCTAGTGGCCGCATGTTCAGGGAGGCCAACACTGGATTTGATTATGGTTCCATAGAGTCATGGTGCTTAGATAAGGTAGGAAACGCTTTGAAGGTAAAACTAATTCTGTGATGTTAGCCTCCTGCAGACGGAATACTCTAGACTTTTGCAAGCTGTGCGAAGATGAGGAGAAGACAGAGGCTGTGCAGCACCTTCGCTGTCGCTGCCCAAGGCTACATGTCTATCACCAACGGTGGTTGGGGGAGTGCTTCTACGATGGACTTGTTAAGGTCTTTGGCTGTAAGCTGAGGAATATCATGAGATTTTTCAAGGGCATAGGGCGGCTGGGTAAAAGGTCAATTTTTCAAAGGATTTTATTCCTCAGTCCCTTTGGAAAACCGTAGAAAGAAAAAGAAAGAGTGAGAAAGACAGAGAGAAATTGATTTCTGAAAGATTATGGAAGAGGTTGTTTTGAGTTGCTGGCAATAGTTGCACCGTCCTGATCAATATTTAACTTCTTCTCAATATGTAGCAGATTCGCGGTTGAATTCGAAGCATTTTAAAAGAGTATAACTCCATTAAAGAGAATCGGCTCTTTTGCATCTTACTAAGCCAACTAACTTTTTGGGGGACTGAGCCTCATGATTTTGCCTACACGTTTGTCCTCCAGGACAAATTACTGGCCAGAATGACTCCCAGACCTTTCCAACTCTCTGACAGAGTCAGCACCACTCCGTGCGATTTTGTATACGTTAATGAACAGTAATTGCAATGATTTAAAGAAGTCGACAGACAAGCTGTTCAGTGCGCTCCCCACTCATGAAGTGCTTTTAGAAGCAACTCTACACTTTTTAAAATATTATCGAGTTCAATTCCAGATATCGCTTTTAAAACGTTTTACGTTATTGCAAAGTTTGCATTTGAGAAACCTTTTACAGAAGATCTTTTTTTTAATCAAAATAATAAACCATCACTAAGAGCGATGTTCTCTATATTGTTTGAAGTAAATAGTTTTAGTTGTAATTCTTGGACAAGTTCTGATGTTCATATCATAGTTTGTTCAATCTAATTTTAATCCTTAAAGGGTGTTGTTTTTTCATTAAGTGCTAAAATCTTTTAATATTTTCGCAACATTGCTTTTCACAGCTTTTAAAAAAATGTCTTGTTGCAACATAAAAAACTGTCGCCATCATCAGTGTTGTGCTCTTCACTTTTTCTTAAATAGTTGTAGACAAAACTGCCACAACTGTCTGCATCCTTTAGTGGGCCAAACAAAAAAAAATATAAAAATGATTTGATTTCCTTTGAAACTGTAGTACTTTGGTCATGATTGTTTTAATTTTCTTCTCCCACTTTTTCTGCTAAAAACAACAAAAACTCTTAGACAACTTTGTCGTTGCAAACAAAAAATGAATCTCATTAATTCGTGTTTTAAAATGAAGTGGTTTATCATTCAGTTCTTTTGCTCCTTTCCCGACAGATGTAGTAGTTTCAGTTGCTGCTGCTGCTGAATTCATGTTTTTCAAATATTTGTATTTGTAATTGTGCCATTGATCATGGGAAATGGATTTGTAATTTAAGATTTTCATTTTTACAGTTATTTTAATTAAATAAAAGCGTTTGTTTACTACTTTCTTCGTTCTGTGGCAAGTTTAAAGAATTTTTTGTTTCTGTAGATTTGAAGCAAAAGATAAAAATCTATGAAATATATTTAACACCGTTAGAACTTCAAAAAAAATGCTGCCAATATGTAATTGTACTTAGAATTTTATTAGGCGATTTTTTAAAAAGTTTATAGAATTTTAAAAACAAAATTATAAGAACTTTATGCTGGATTAAAAATTATGGTATTGAATGCGAACTATTGTTAAAACAATAATATTGGCGGGCATCATGCCTATAAAGTCTGCTGTGTGAACGTCCAACATAGACGTGGATCATTATCTTTAACCAGCTATGTAAGGTACGACCTCAGCTTAGTATCTCTAAACTATAAATTAGCAATAGCAAGAGTAAGATAAACGCCTAGAATCTGCATGAAACTCCCTAAGGCTTGACTCGGAGGTGGGTTGCATGTATGGTGTTTGTATCAGAAATAATGTAAAGGAGGAATAACGAATATGGTTAAATCTTAATCACTTGGTATTAACTGTGACTATTCAGTCGACCACAAATGGGTGTGCTTTTCTCGAAAAAAAGCGTATTACTCACAAAATCTTAAGTTTCAGGAACAAGTTCTCCAATTTTTTAAAGCACATTTCAATAATATCGTAAGAACTGTGAACACATCCCATATTACAACGATGCCTGAGTGGATGGATTAGGTTAGATATAGGTTAGGTGAGTACCTTTCTATGTTTCTGCATGTGATCAAGTAGTTTCAACACAAAATTTTTAAGCTCCAGTCCATATGTGAGAGACATGTTTAATTTTTGGTTGCATATGTAGTAAAGGTAGTAAATATATGGTGAAGGTCGAATGGGTGGAAGTAATTCCTATACCGTTGGTTTTTTTGACAAAAGAAAAACATGTTCCGTCCAGCAGATTTTATGCTCTAACCATTTACACAGTTTCTGCCATTATATCACTTATACCATCCACTAATAAAGGCGATGCAGTATGTTCAACTGTGTGTTTTTGTGTCAAACCATTAGTCTTGCGGGCATTAAAATCGACCCACTTGGCGTGACCAAAATCAGAGATTAGCATCAGATCTTGCTAAAGGGAGTTACTTATGCTCTACCTTATAACTCCAACTTTCAAAGAGCTAGTTTAATGCGTATGAATGGCATATGCTGTTGTCGTCTGCAAATAAATAGATAGGAATCAAAGCCTGACATAGAAGTTCATTAAGAAAGATAAGAAATAGAGAAGGGGAAAGACAAAGCCGTGCGAAATTCCTGAAACTGTCCAATATCTGAGAAAATGTAATATAAATTGGCAAAGTTTTTCAAAGACGTCAATAGCAACCAGTTTAGAAAGAAGCGCAAAATGCCAGACTCGTCTCCTCTCGTTGGATACGATAATTGGAGGTACACCATTATTTTGTTAGAAAGACCAATAACCCCGTAAAATATGGTAGTTGCTTAATAAACAGGTGGATTTCAGATAGCCAATGAAGTGATTTTCAGGGTTTTAAGCCTTTCATTATTTGGACATTAGCGTAATATATACTCTCTAACGTATGTGGAATATCTCAGCATAGTACAAGTTGCTTAAAAGATTTTAACACCAGTGATAGTATTTCATCCAGCTCAGGAGACTTACTTATGTCAAGACCTGATACAACAATCTAAGCTGCATGAGCTCGAAGTAACATGTCAGGCATAGTCCCAGACACACTTTCAAGTTTTGGTAGTTGGTGGTCGTGCAAACGGAGTTGTTATGAAAATCGTTTTTATTATTTGATCTTCACCTTTGTGAACTAACAATAAGTATTTAAATACAGCCAGTGCCAGACTAAAGTTTAAGATCTCAAAATATAATTAATTAATTTCCTTTCCCTTTTCTTCAGATGAGTGTGTTCGCCATTTAGTAAGATGTTTCAAGCAAGTGAATTCGGATGAGTTTCCAGCGTATTTAAATACTTGTCCACATACTTTGGCATTTCGCATTTAACTAGTACAAATTGTAGGTTTTTTTGGATGTTGCTATTTTTTATATAACAAGTAGCCACAGTTATCAAATTTTCTTTATGTTGAAGGCGGAGGTCATGCCGCTTAATTGCAACCGATAGCACCAAATAAGTTTAAAAATCGATTTGTAGCTTCCATGTGGGACGACGAACAAGGTGAATGACAAGCTTTTTCACATTTAGGTTTTTTTTATTTGCTCGAAATGTCGATGTGTGTTTGACTATATGTAAGTTGGCATGTCTGCTGTGTAAAGAAGGTACAAGATTTTTTCTGGAATGCTAAATTGAGATACCCCCACACCGCAGTTGGTTGAGGACAACGTAAGTGGTCCACCTCTTAAATTATAAACTGTCGGTTGACTATGCAGTTTTCTAAGAGCTTATAGATTCGCTGGCAAGTAAAGCTTTAGTGTGGCTAACAGGTCTTCATGTCATACTTTATCGAAAGCTTGGGAGACATCTCAAAGCGTAGATCAATATTTTTTCTCTTCTCATGCGATCTTTTTAAAACTTGTTCCAACCTGGGGGTTCATTAGATAGTACTATAATGACGTACGAAGTAAAATTGGTGATTTGAGATACAGTTGTTATCATTTAAGAAGGGAGTCAGCTTATTTTTAAGCAATTTCCCGAAAAATTTCAACATGTTTTCAACAGACCTATAGGCCTATAAGCCTTGCCTAGCAACAACAAGCGGGTATTCACTTATACCAGTACAAGCATTTGGAGTGAACGCGTTTCTTAAATAATTTGCAAAGAGATCACATTTTCCTTTGTGGGTTGTCCAGGCCCCTCTCTTATAACGTAGCGGGAGTTTTGTGATAGCAGATATTTTAAGATTGCCATCAAGAATTATTCGTCTGAGTGGTATCTAGAATTTCTAAGTGTACCCTAAGGGATGCTGTTCTACATGTCTTTAGCAATTTCTTGAGAAGGTTTTATCATTCCCTTAATTTAGCTTTAAGCTGAGGCAATCTTTGCTTTGCCATTCTCGATCAACTTCTTTTTTCTCAGACAAAAGCTGTTCCTTATCTGACAGGAGGTAAATGAAACATGTTTATAGGCTTTCTCAATATGTTCACTAAGCCTGCTAGTATCTTCTGGAGTCTTTAAAGATATATTTTGTGAGCAGCTGATCCTGGTATATTTTTAAATTTTTATCTAATTTACATTTTTAATTTAAGAGAAAATCACTAGTAACGATTTATTGAGGACCGCTTAGTGATTTTTATGGTCGAGTTTTCTAAGGACAGATCCAAGTAAGCTTCAACCTCAAAAAGTTTGTTACACTGTAGTAAATGGCGTCATTTTGGCCAGTTAAAATAACAGTAAGTCCTAACCAAGAATCCTACAAGACGTGATCTCTGGAGCTTAGTAGGTGAGAGCCCATATATGTATGCTGATCGTTGTATTCGCAAGCAGATAAAAATCGGGGACCTAAGGGCTTGTGGAAGTTGAAGTAATGATCTTTTGTTATTGAAAATCCAGGCAAATAAACTGATGAAATCGTGAGGTTCCAGAAAATCTCTTTCATACAGATATTAGTTGATTGAATAAAAGTTTCCACTTGCTCGAAGAATCTTGCAACATAGTGGGCACACCCGTCTGAAAAGAAGGGGTAACACTGCGCTTAGATGAAACCTTTGATATTAATTAATTTTATTGTGAGAACTTTAATATTAGTCTGGTACTGACTGGACTAATATTAGTTACTTGGTTTTAAGATTAGAATACTTATTGTTAGTTTGCTTAAGCAAAGATTCAATATTAAAAAATATGGCAAAAAAATATTAAGTGGTTATTTCAGTAACGGGTGCCCCGGTAGATCAGTGGTAAATGCACGAGTCTACCAGTCTGGGGGTTGTGGGTTCGATCCCCACCAGAGACCCTGGTAAGTGTGCTTCATTTTTCTGTTCTTTCTTTTTTCCTTTCTTTCTTTCTTATCCTTCTCTAAATTTATTCTTTCCTTCCATCTCCACCTATTCTATCTGCTTCTCCAGGTAACACAAAGGGACCGAATTAAGCGGACCCAAGTGAGCTGTATCCTTTCCTTCAACGGCTGCCTGTTCTACCTAACCTAATCTTACCTATTTCAGTAACGCAATTTAATTTCAAATGCTGTGTTTTCGGATTCTAAGGTCTAAGTTCCAATTTTTAAAGCATGTATTTCTATTTAAAATATTTTTAACTTTTACCGCATTTTTTATGCGCTGATGATATTAAAGTCAATTTATCTGTTAACCAGATTTTCAAATAACAAAAGCTGCTTAGCGTTCAATATTATGTTTTAGAATACTCTTATATATTTTGCTTAAAATAAGGGTTTTAAAAGCAATATATCCATTTAGTCCAGAAAAGCCATTTGTATTGTTCTTAGATTAACACCAGCATCACCACCATTACCTTATTAACCATATAAGGAAATTCAAAGAATGAATTAATGAATATCGATTTAGTTTAATATTGCTGTTTATATGTATGTTAACATATTGTTGGTAAATAAATACATTTAAACAATTTTAATAACATATTAGCACTTACAAACAATAACTCTTGTAATGTCAACTTAAACACATTCTCACCCAAGTTCAACAATACGGCAGGCATAAATCATTCTCAATTTGACTCTCAAAGGAGCAAACTAAACAGTTCCAATTGTATCGGCAAAACAAACAAAAAATTCCCTCAAAAAAGATTTAAATAAAAAGCAGAGTTTTAAAAATAAAACTACAATTGTGTTTAACATGAAAACTATGAAAATTATTGTCAATGTACTGAGAAAAAAAAAACAAAAAAAGGCTGAAAAAAACTCAGCCTCACTGGGAGTAGTTTTATTTTTTACGTTTTCGCTTGGTTGGTTAACTACTTTGGAATGGTTGGCCTGAAATGGTGGTTTCTTTAAAAATACACAATACTGCCAATTATAATGACCATCGTTGAATATAAATCAAAAATAGGTAAAATAGAAACAAATAAGAGGACTGGCCTTAAGAAATACTTTTTAGTAGAAAAAATAAGTTCTTGTTAAGCAACTGAGGGTTTTATGTATTGGTTTAAGCAAAAAAATATTATACAAAACTCAAAAATAGCGAGTCTTAAATAATCTTTTTGCTAAAACATTTAAAAAATTATTAGGAACAAGTTTTGGTAAAATATTCTGTTTTTTTTTGAGTAAAATACAAGACGCTTAGTTATAGAACTGTCTACTATTGATTTCCTTATTACTACACACTATTTGATACAAGGTGGACAAAAGAAATTTAAACAAACGATACACGCCCTAAGAACTTGGAATAATCGTGTCAATTTTTTTTTATGTAACAGTGCGAATTTAGCCACCGAATCCATGGTCGTCCGGCACCGACCGCGCAAACAGTGTGCCGTTTGGCTACCAACCTTGAAGAGTATGGGACCACACGAGGCGCTGCCAAGAGTAGTGGGTAACGGAGCGTCTGTTCTGCCGAAAATATCGCCGCAGAAACATCGACCAGATGCCCTGCCACGCATTTAGCCATCAGCCGGTCATCCCTAAGGTGAATTTTGGTCAAAGACCTGCGCATGTTCCCATACAAAGTCCAGTCCATGCATCAGCTGCTGCTGCCCATCTTGTATAACTTTTATGAAACATTCATGAAATTTTTTAACAAAAAAAAACATAAATTTAGGTTGCCGTCGTTAAAGTATTTATGCGAAATTTTTTATTAGCAAGAGTGGCTATATTTTCTTGGATATAAAAGTAGGTATATGCATGGGTTTGTCCTTAAAATATTACACGCAAAAAATAAACCAACTAACCTTTTACGTGAGTGAGAATTTTCTTAATCCAAGTAGAATTTTTCTAGTACGAATTTATTTTAGTCACATTTAAACCATAAAAGAATTGATTTAAATTCAAAACCGTGCTTGATGTAAGTTAAAAAAGATCGTAAAAGGGATTAATCCAAAACTGAAAGGTATTTTTTTTACTTACGGAGCTTTATTAAAGGAGAAGAGTTTTTTTATATAATATTTTTATTTTATACATATTAAATATTTATTTATAAGTTTTTGTTTTTTATATGACCAATTTGAAGTTTGAAAAAAGCAAACGAAACGTCGGGAAAATAAAAATAAAAATTTAAAATTAATATATAGTTCGTTTTTTATTTTTTATTTATATATGAAAGCAATTGACCTTACATAGCCCGTGGGAAACCCCCATTGAAAACAATTAAATATTTATTATTTAAAATTTTTTCTTTGTACTTGCATATCTGTGTCTGGGACTTAAATCTGGAAATATCTAAACTGCCATACCGGCACTCTACCATCTAAGCAACCGAGACACTTGATTCTTAAATGTAAAAATATATTTAAAAGCAAAGTTAAAGTTTTTTCTGCTTGATTTTTTGAAGTAATCTTCAATAAACTTAATTTAAGAAAACCTATGTACTGAATGCACTTAAAAGTTCAAGTTTGGATAAACTCAGGAATAAAATTCTTGATATTAAAACGAACTTTTTCTGTCTGTGTAGTTACTCAAGGTTTTTGCTTATATCTGTGTCCATAATGAGCTAATCTTGATGATTTTAAAAAATATTTTTCCTCGTAATTTTTTTTAATAGTTTGACATAAAAATGCTTTCCGTTTAAATTTATTTCGCTCCGGAAGCTTGATTTCAACAGAAAGACAGACGGACGTGGCTTAGTTGGATTTCCTTTCTATAAGGTAATGAATACTCGCGGATGGACATTATGGAAAATTAAAATGGAATAACAAACTGATATACATATGTATACCCTTATCACTATGTAAGCAGGGTTGTTAGTTTTTCAGGCTTCACCCCCAAAATTTTATCAAAATTCGCCAAAAATTTTTTTGAGTTTTAACAGCAAAAAAAAGTCTCCAAAATAAAACTTCATTAAGTGTTTGACGAAAAAAACTGTGAGTCGGAGTTAATCATGGCTAAACAGTTGCATAAGCATTTAAAATCAATACAAATCGTTTGTTAGATTTTGAAAATATTTTTGAATGCTTTATTGAATGCTACATTTAAGGGGAAAAAGAAATTGGTTAAAGTATACTTATTGTTTGGTGTCAACCCAAACCCTATAAATTAAAAAAAATTTATATTAAAAATGAGGCTTTTTTTAAAAATTTGGTTGAAGTTTACTGATGATTTGGTGTAAAAACCAATAAAATGCATAAAAACAAACTTAAACCTACAACAAAACCCTATAAATAAACATAAAGGGCGCACGTATACCAGGTGGCCTCGGTTAATTAGCTGAGTAACGATATTTCCTTATTTAAGTGTCAAAGTAAAATAATTAACAGAAGCCCAATTACATGTCAATAGAGAAGTATAGTTTATAGAATTCTGCACACGAATCAAAAAGATTTACCTCCGCTTTTAACAAAAGCTGCACATCATCTACATAAGAAAATGGTTGACGTATATTGCTAGACACTGTCTTAAAATGATAATTTACGAACATTTAAAAAAGCAAAGATCCAAGCATAGATCGCTGAGGCACTCCACTATATACAGAAATCATTAAATTACAAATTAATTAATTCCAACGAAAGTAAAAAAATCGCCAACAATATCGCCGTATCGTCAAACCTTAATTTCAATCGCCAAGACCCAACAAATTGCCACGTTTGGCGTAAGGTCACCATAACTGACAGCCCTGTATCTGACGTTTATAAAAAATCTCTTTAAAATGAAATATTTCGCTTTGCTCTTATTTGCAACAGTTTGAGTAATTCTGCTTCTGCGCTATGACAGAAAAACAAAAGACTTAAGACACAAACATTTTTTTTATGGCTACAAGAAGTCTCTCGGAACCCAGTTAAAATATGTTTTAGTTTGTTTAACATTATAAAATATTGATTTAAGTTATTTTTAAACAATAATTTGGGATTATGACAATTTGCAAAATGTAGTTCTTCTTCTTTTGGATTATGGTCAGCTCACGTAAACGGATTTTTCGTTTCAAATAGACTTTAAGGCAGGCATATACTTTTAAACTCCAACGCAATTGATTTTAGAAAAAAACCTCGATTTGGTTACCGCAAATAATAATATGTAACCAATTTAAGCAAACAAAACAATACAAAAATTATTGTAAACAATTCATATGTAACTGGTAGAGCTTTGTCGTAAACAAGCTTGTTGATAGTTTTAAAACGGTTTTGCCTGTTTGTAATCAATGTTATTATTATTTATGTTCTCCTTGCTGTTGTTCTGGCTAGTTGGTGTTGCTGTTTACGACAATGCCATACATGCATCATTTTACTTTGTTGCTGGAGTTTAAGAAGAACATGTGTTTTGTTTAATGTTTTTTTGGGATTTATTCTTTCTTGTTTTTTATTTTTTTTGCTTTTTATCTGACTTGTGTGACAAAAAGATAAAACAAATTGACTTCGTGTGTGCTGAAATGTTTTCTTGAAAACTATGTTGTAATTGAAAAAAATCTAATGATTATTCTTAATAAGCTGCTTATTGAAAACAAAAAAAGGGGAAAAAATGTATAGTTCAAATTTGTTGTTTAATTCAATTACAAAATTACAGAAGTCTTGCAGTGCAGTTCACACCTAATCCTTTTTTGATGGTTGATAGTTTTAACATATAAATTTTTAATATCAGGCATAGGTGCGTAGACAAAGCTCTCACTGGAAACTTAGATTAATTTAAATTTGTTCTGCATTTTGCGAAATATTTATTTACCTTCAATGTGTGACCTGTTTCCAAGATTTTTGATTCTATGAACCTTCTCCACGCTTTTGGTGCCCTGATTCACCTGCGACTACTCTATGGGGCCTAATGAAGGGTTATGTTGCGAATGCATCTGCATAAATTTTTCAAGGTGCACCCAATCCATGGATTGGTTTCTTATCTATAGCGGCCCATAGGGAGATTTTAGGGAGAATTTTAAATTAACGTAATATTTTTATTTGACAGCGGTTGACAAAGATTTGTGGGAACCGTATTTCTTTTCTTGACACGTTTCAGAGCCGACTAGTTTTTAATTTGGTGCGAATATATATGTCAACCACCATTCTTTATGGATCTTCCTAAGTGCCGAATGATTTTTTTAGTGCCGGATCGAATATCATCGCTCGGTCAACCATTTATTGTAATGATGTTGCCTATATTTTGGCATACCCTTCATACAAATGTCCTTTCGGAACAAGCATTTTTGGTCATAAATGCCTTGAGTATTACTCTATCTCCGCAAAATTTTGCGAATATTAACCACCATATGCCCCATGATTTTAAATAGAATCCTGTAATAAACAGTTCATAGTTTAATCTTGAAAATTCAATTTACCTTGATTAATTACGAGTTAATAACGCTATGAGAATGTTTCAACACATACGTATAATGTAATTAAAATAATTCGTGGCGTAGGGTATAATATGGTCGAGCTTAACCAACTTTGACTTTCTTGCCATTTTTTTCATATCGATACGTCACAAAAAAAAATAAAATAATATTTCATATATGTATGTATGTATGTTAGTATGAACATATTTGCTATTATCTTCCTATGCAACTGCAACGGCAGCATACAACGTACAAAAAAGAGGCTACAAAAATAATATACGATGACATACCAACTAATAACTTAAAAATGTTTGTGCACCATATTTTCGTACAATTGTAGTACAAAAAAAAATGTTTTGGAATTTTTTTGTTCGTGGTTTTACAAGCCACGAACTTACAAATCATTGAAATAAAAAAAAAAACAGAAAAACATATCGATGGTTATAAAAATCAAAAAACCTTTTCATTAAGTTTTTCACCTACTCAGATACGGGAAGGGGGAACTGAATTTACAGGCAGCATCCCCCAAAGGCATTTGAAACTTAAAGGAATAATTTTTAAATTTAAATTTGCTTTAGTGGTTTGTTAATAAAGATTCTTAGAAAAAACAGATCCAAAATTGAAATGTCGGCTGCAACTTCACGAACTCACATTTAACTTTTTCATTTTTTATTCACAAATCTTCCTTAAATACAAATTTTTGCATATTGGAAACTTTAAATTTAATTTAGTTTTCAATAATATAGTCATTTTATTCATAAACTAACAAAATTTTAAATTTCATTGCATTTTGAAATATTTTTTTGATTTTCTTTTGTTCTTAGTTGTTTTTCTTTCAAAAACATGTGGGTTTCTTTACAAAATGTATGAAATTCAAAACAAAGGTCTAGTAACATTCTTGAAAGAGTTTCTTTTTCAAAGTGAGAGCCTCAGAAAAATCGCTGTCAGAATAAACTGCATTCAGTAACATGATTTTACGTCAAATTGTATGGAAAAAAGACATGCCGGAGTTCTGTTTCATCATTAATGATTGTAACTATTTTTTCAATGCTAAAGGTCTAGGCTAGGTGAGGTAGATTGTAGAAAAGCAATGACCAGAGGAATACTAAAAGGTAAAGTTCTTTTACCCCTCTTGCCGCTTCTAGCATTAAACGGCATATTGAGGAAGTTAAGCGCTAAGAGTAGGATAATAGTTGCATATGCAGACGATATGGTTATTCTGAGCAAGAAAAGTTTCTTCCAATAGTCAGGGAGCTAATGCAGTTGGCGATGTATGCATTTTTTTCATAGTCATTGGGAAACAGTTTGGCGGAAATTCTAAAATTATATGGACCTAGTTTTATCAACAGAAAGCAAAGGGACGGGGTATTTAGAAGCCCAAAACTCAATGAAATTAAAACTGGTATGTGAGGCTAAATAACATGAGGTAGCGGCCATTAAGGAGCACAATTCAGAAAAGGGCCGAAAAGGGCTCTGTTGCATATTACACATTAAAAACATCCGAAGGAGGAGGTGGGGCTTGCAGCCAAAGTCGCAATGGATTAACGCAATAGTTGTAAGACCTTTTCTTACGTATGGATGCAATGTTTGGTGGAAGCAATGAAACAGGGCTGCTAAAGGAAGTTACCTACCAAGATCCAAAGATGTGCTTTACTTGGCATTATTGATGTTATTAGAAGTACACTTAAGGCAGAATAAGACGCCATTCTCTATAAGGTGTCTTGAGTACTGGGTGATGGAAATGCCAGCAAAAAGTTTAATCAGACTGGGGGAGCCAGGATTGGGAAAATTTTTAAATACTGGCCAAACTTGAATATTATGAGTGATTGGTCTTGATCATAGGTCTAGGATATAAGTGGAATTATATGGTCACAATGTATAGTGAGGTCACCATATATTTTGGCAGTCAGAAAGACCTTAAGTCAAATTTCATCAAGGTTAGGATGGTATAGGACGGTCTTTGGAGGAACTGTGGATATCTTCAAAGTTAAACAATGTTGGGTTTAGTCTGGGAATCTACAATGTACTATATGGTGACGGAGTCAATTTTAAGAAAACACTACCGATTACATTCCATAAAAAGGATTGTTGTTTGGGATCCGATAGTCTGTATGAGAGGCGTGCAGTTTTCATTGACGGATCTAAAGTGTAGGGTGCCCCGGTAGATCAGTGGTAAGTGCACGAGTCTACCAGTCTGGGGGTTGTGGGTTCGATTCCCACCACAGACCCTGGTAAGTTTGCTTCATTTTCTGCTCTTTCTTTCTTTCTTTCTTATTCTTCTCTAAATTTCTTCTTTCCTTCTATCTCAACCTCTTCAGGTAACACAAAGGGACCGAATTAAGCGGACCCAAGCGAGCTGTATCCTTTCCTTCAACGGCTGCCTGTTCTACCTAACCTAATCTAAAGTGTATTTACCGGAGCCGGTGTCTTTATCATTCAAGAGAATATCATATTATTTTACAGACCAAATGTGTTAGAGGTGGAGATACTAGCCTTTTTAAATGCAATGGATACTATAGTGGAAAATGTTCCAAAAGATTGTGAGGTCACTATTTTCGTTGACAGTCATACGGACCTTAGGGTCTTAAAGGCTTACTATGTCGGGTCTAGGCTGGTGAAGAACTATAGGAAGGTCCTTAGTAAAATAACGGGTACCCTGGTTCCGGGACACTTCGATACAGTTGGCTTTACCCTGGGGTGTTAAATATAAAGATGTAGCTGTGAGGCCAAAAATGGGTCACTTTTATGGGGAGATTAGGGTATGGATGACTGACTGCGGGTTGGCATCGGCCAGGGCTGAGCTCAGCAGGCACTAGATGATGTTGGGAAGAATAGGCCTTAAGTAGAATTTTAACTGGGAACTGCCGGATAAGAGACGAACAAATGAGATTGCGGAATTTCAGACTTTTGTAGGATGTGGGAGGATGAAGTGGACTTAGAGGTGATAGAGCATGTTTTCTGTCACTCCCTGAATTTGCAGAGCCATTACGTCTAGTGGTTCTATAAAAGGTCTTATAAAACACTAGGCTTTGTTCCACAGTGTAAACTGGGCAACATCATTGAGCTCATAATTGAAATCAGGTGGCTACAAGATAGACACAAGAGCGAAATTTCTCATGGACATTTTGAGATTCCGGTTTTTTCTGTAGTTTCCTTCTGGTCATTCTTACTTCTTTTTTACTCTATACTTTATTTCTTATTTTTTTTGTACTTGCTCTTTCAGGAGACTCACAATGAACAAAGAAAGTCTCCGAATGTTGATATATAAGAGGGTTTCTTCCTTTCAGCACCTTTGAAACCTAACCTTACCTCACCTTACTATTTTCTAGTTTTCGACTCAAAATGCACAATGGGCCCCACATAAGTCCTACATCTGAAAACTGAATTTAGCTTGTTAAACTAAAATATATATTTTCTTGGTTTTTTTTTCATTTGTCATTTGATATTAATCATCCGATTCCTTTGCGCTTCTGCCAGAGAAATCGACCAACCGAAGAACTTACAATGAAAAAAAGATTGAGTATTGGTTAGTTGTTAATTCGTTTAGTAAAGTTTTGCCGCTTCACATGGAATCATAAATTATATAAATAATTGACGCTTTCAGTGAACTCAAAATGCAAAAGAAAAACTTTAAACGAGCTTAAGAAAAAACTACAAATAAAAATCAACAAATATTAAGCGACAGCCAACAAGGTTGTCGTCAATTTAATAGGATTGGAGGAAGGTGGTTAGAAGAAGGGACGTTGCAGTTATTTTCGATATATCTTTTTGGGCTTCTGATAAAAACGAGACTATGGTGTTGTTGCAACAATAACTGCAACAGTTGATTTGTATTTAATATTATTATTGCCGTTCTTATTATTGTAGTTTTATATTTTTGATTCTTTTTTTTTGTTTCTTAAAGCAGAATCCAAATTAACAGCAAATGTTTTTTTGTTGCTGCTACTTTTGCTTTTGTTTTCATGTTAAAGTTGTTGCGGTAGGTTTAGAAGAAGATGACTTGTACAAAAATAACTTGTTATGTGTTTTGATTTAAAGATGATATGATATCACGATAAAGATCTTTTAAATTTAGAAATTATTTTAAGTTAAACACAATTGTACAAGAGTTTAAAATCGTATTTTTATTATTACTTTAACCCTTTGTTGTGCTAAAAGCACCAACAACAGTATCAATGTTGCATTAGTGTTTTACTTTGAAAAGCTTGATGGTGATGTGGTAAATTAAAAGTAAATGCATTTTAAGATCAAAGTTAACAAGTTAATTGATAAATTTAACAAATTAATAAGTAAAAGTGTTTTGAAATCTTAGATTATTTGTTTCACTTATTGGTTAAGGGAGTTTGTACTTATGTAAGTGCATACTTGTTTTGCTAGTTTTCTTAAACTGTTTATAATTTCAACATTTGTTTAATATTTTTTTACAATTTATCGTTACGAAAGTTTAATGGCATTTTTTTTATTATTGAACCTTTAATTCTAAAGATTTAGAAAAATGTTTATACTTTCCTCTTGTTCTTAAAAATCTGGGCAACACAAACCGTGTTACTCCTCTGGCTTCTTTGATACCCTCTTTTGCTTTTTCTTATTATTATTTTAAATGGTTTAGTTTTGCCTTTTGGCAACTATTTTTTTCTTTTCATATGATTTTCTTTAATACTCGAGTACGTTAATATGCTCGTTTTTACGAGAGGCTGTAAATAATTTTTTACAATCCAAGAATTCGAATAGTAAATTATAAACAGGTTTGAAAAAGTGACCGTTAGATTTACTTTAAAAAACATATCCTTTTCTTAAACAATTTTTAAAAATTTTAAATACAGTTAACATAGAAGTGCAATCATTTAATTTTTGTTAAGAAATTACAAGGTCCCAAAATTGTTTTAAAGTCTTTAATGGTAAATTACGTAAATTATTCATGCAAAAGGTTAAGGGGCATATTTATAAACAAATTTAAAATAGATTTGAAAATTTCGTTTAAAAACCCTAATTTAAAATAAAAGAAAATTGATTAAAAAAGGGCAAAAAAGTGGCGTGTACCGAATATATAGCTTTAAGAATTTTCTCAATGAAAAAATATGTTTTTACATTAGTCAATGGGAGTTTAACCCCTACTTCCACAATTATTTCATACTTGGGTAACAAAGTAATCAGCCGTCATTTGTAACATTTTTATTAAAGAACACTTTTTCAAGTTTTTAGTTTAAATATCTAACCGACGCGTAGTTTTTTTAAATCAAGAAGAAGCACAAGGACAAACTTTTGACACATTGCACGAACAAAAAAAGTCAGCTGATCTGTCGAGACCACCTTCTCTATGAATTCGCCTTGATGTAAATCGTATCATACGTATATATTTTTTTGGCTTAATTTGTTGTCTGTTTTTTTAAGAGCAATTGCAATTTGAATGCTTTATTGAATGCTACATTTAAGGGGAAAAAGAAATTGGTTAAAGTATACTTATTGTTTGGTGTCAACCCAAACCCTATAAATTAAAAAAAATTTATATTAAAAATGAGGCTTTTTTTAAAAATTTGGTTGAAGTTTACTGATGATTTGGTGTAAAAACCAATAAAATGCATAAAAACAAACTTAAACCTACAACAAAACCCTATAAATAAACATAAAGGGCGCACGTATACCAGGTGGCCTCGGTTAATTAGCTGAGTAACGATATTTCCTTATTTAAGTGTCAAAGTAAAATAATTAACAGAAGCCCAATTACATGTCAATAGAGAAGTATAGTTTATAGAATTCTGCACACGAATCAAAAAGATTTACCTCCGCTTTTAACAAAAGCTGCACATCATCTACATAAGAAAATGGTTGACGTATATTGCTAGACACTGTCTTAAAATGATAATTTACGAACATTTAAAAAAGCAAAGATCCAAGCATAGATCGCTGAGGCACTCCACTATATACAGAAATCATTAAATTACAAATTAATTAATTCCAACGAAAGTAAAAAAATCGCCAACAATATCGCCGTATCGTCAAACCTTAATTTCAATCGCCAAGACCCAACAAATTGCCACGTTTGGCGTAAGGTCACCATAACTGACAGCCCTGTATCTGACGTTTATAAAAAATCTCTTTAAAATGAAATATTTCGCTTTGCTCTTATTTGCAACAGTTTGAGTAATTCTGCTTCTGCGCTATGACAGAAAAACAAAAGACTTAAGACACAAACATTTTTTTTATGGCTACAAGAAGTCTCTCGGAACCCAGTTAAAATATGTTTTAGTTTGTTTAACATTATAAAATATTGATTTAAGTTATTTTTAAACAATAATTTGGGATTATGACAATTTGCAAAATGTAGTTCTTCTTCTTTTGGATTATGGTCAGCTCACGTAAACGGATTTTTCGTTTCAAATAGACTTTAAGGCAGGCATATACTTTTAAACTCCAACGCAATTGATTTTAGAAAAAAACCTCGATTTGGTTACCGCAAATAATAATATGTAACCAATTTAAGCAAACAAAACAATACAAAAATTATTGTAAACAATTCATATGTAACTGGTAGAGCTTTGTCGTAAACAAGCTTGTTGATAGTTTTAAAACGGTTTTGCCTGTTTGTAATCAATGTTATTATTATTTATGTTCTCCTTGCTGTTGTTCTGGCTAGTTGGTGTTGCTGTTTACGACAATGCCATACATGCATCATTTTACTTTGTTGCTGGAGTTTAAGAAGAACATGTGTTTTGTTTAATGTTTTTTTGGGATTTATTCTTTCTTGTTTTTTATTTTTTTTGCTTTTTATCTGACTTGTGTGACAAAAAGATAAAACAAATTGACTTCGTGTGTGCTGAAATGTTTTCTTGAAAACTATGTTGTAATTGAAAAAAATCTAATGATTATTCTTAATAAGCTGCTTATTGAAAACAAAAAAAGGGGAAAAAATGTATAGTTCAAATTTGTTGTTTAATTCAATTACAAAATTACAGAAGTCTTGCAGTGCAGTTCACACCTAATCCTTTTTTGATGGTTGATAGTTTTAACATATAAATTTTTAATATCAGGCATAGGTGCGTAGACAAAGCTCTCACTGGAAACTTAGATTAATTTAAATTTGTTCTGCATTTTGCGAAATATTTATTTACCTTCAATGTGTGACCTGTTTCCAAGATTTTTGATTCTATGAACCTTCTCCACGCTTTTGGTGCCCTGATTCACCTGCGACTACTCTATGGGGCCTAATGAAGGGTTATGTTGCGAATGCATCTGCATAAATTTTTCAAGGTGCACCCAATCCATGGATTGGTTTCTTATCTATAGCGGCCCATAGGGAGATTTTAGGGAGAATTTTAAATTAACGTAATATTTTTATTTGACAGCGGTTGACAAAGATTTGTGGGAACCGTATTTCTTTTCTTGACACGTTTCAGAGCCGACTAGTTTTTAATTTGGTGCGAATATATATGTCAACCACCATTCTTTATGGATCTTCCTAAGTGCCGAATGATTTTTTTAGTGCCGGATCGAATATCATCGCTCGGTCAACCATTTATTGTAATGATGTTGCCTATATTTTGGCATACCCTTCATACAAATGTCCTTTCGGAACAAGCATTTTTGGTCATAAATGCCTTGAGTATTACTCTATCTCCGCAAAATTTTGCGAATATTAACCACCATATGCCCCATGATTTTAAATAGAATCCTGTAATAAACAGTTCATAGTTTAATCTTGAAAATTCAATTTACCTTGATTAATTACGAGTTAATAACGCTATGAGAATGTTTCAACACATACGTATAATGTAATTAAAATAATTCGTGGCGTAGGGTATAATATGGTCGAGCTTAACCAACTTTGACTTTCTTGCCATTTTTTTCATATCGATACGTCACAAAAAAAAATAAAATAATATTTCATATATGTATGTATGTATGTTAGTATGAACATATTTGCTATTATCTTCCTATGCAACTGCAACGGCAGCATACAACGTACAAAAAAGAGGCTACAAAAATAATATACGATGACATACCAACTAATAACTTAAAAATGTTTGTGCACCATATTTTCGTACAATTGTAGTACAAAAAAAAATGTTTTGGAATTTTTTTGTTCGTGGTTTTACAAGCCACGAACTTACAAATCATTGAAATAAAAAAAAAAACAGAAAAACATATCGATGGTTATAAAAATCAAAAAACCTTTTCATTAAGTTTTTCACCTACTCAGATACGGGAAGGGGGAACTGAATTTACAGGCAGCATCCCCCAAAGGCATTTGAAACTTAAAGGAATAATTTTTAAATTTAAATTTGCTTTAGTGGTTTGTTAATAAAGATTCTTAGAAAAAACAGATCCAAAATTGAAATGTCGGCTGCAACTTCACGAACTCACATTTAACTTTTTCATTTTTTATTCACAAATCTTCCTTAAATACAAATTTTTGCATATTGGAAACTTTAAATTTAATTTAGTTTTCAATAATATAGTCATTTTATTCATAAACTAACAAAATTTTAAATTTCATTGCATTTTGAAATATTTTTTTGATTTTCTTTTGTTCTTAGTTGTTTTTCTTTCAAAAACATGTGGGTTTCTTTACAAAATGTATGAAATTCAAAACAAAGGTCTAGTAACATTCTTGAAAGAGTTTCTTTTTCAAAGTGAGAGCCTCAGAAAAATCGCTGTCAGAATAAACTGCATTCAGTAACATGATTTTACGTCAAATTGTATGGAAAAAATACATGCCGGAGTTCTGTTTCATCATTAATGATTGTAACTATTTTTTCAATGCTAAAGGTCTAGGCTAGGTGAGGTAGATTGTAGAAAAGCAATGACCAGAGGAATACTAAAAGGTAAAGTTCTTTTACCCCTCTTGCCGCTTCTAGCATTAAACGGCATATTGAGGAAGTTAAGCGCTAAGAGTAGGATAATAGTTGCATATGCAGACGATATGGTTATTCTGAGCAAGAAAAGTTTCTTCCAATAGTCAGGGAGCTAATGCAGTTGGCGATGTATGCATTTTTTTCATAGTCATTGGGAAACAGTTTGGCGGAAATTCTAAAATTATATGGACCTAGTTTTATCAACAGAAAGCAAAGGGACGGGGTATTTAGAAGCCCAAAACTCAATGAAATTAAAACTGGTATGTGAGGCTAAATAACATGAGGTAGCGGCCATTAAGGAGCACAATTCAGAAAAGGGCCGAAAAGGGCTCTGTTGCATATTACACATTAAAAACATCCGAAGGAGGAGGTGGGGCTTGCAGCCAAAGTCGCAATGGATTAACGCAATAGTTGTAAGACCTTTTCTTACGTATGGATGCAATGTTTGGTGGAAGCAATGAAACAGGGCTGCTAAAGGAAGTTACCTACCAAGATCCAAAGATGTGCTTTACTTGGCATTATTGATGTTATTAGAAGTACACTTAAGGCAGAATAAGACGCCATTCTCTATAAGGTGTCTTGAGTACTGGGTGATGGAAATGCCAGCAAAAAGTTTAATCAGACTGGGGGAGCCAGGATTGGGAAAATTTTTAAATACTGGCCAAACTTGAATATTATGAGTGATTGGTCTTGATCATAGGTCTAGGATATAAGTGGAATTATATGGTCACAATGTATAGTGAGGTCACCATATATTTTGGCAGTCAGAAAGACCTTAAGTCAAATTTCATCAAGGTTAGGATGGTATAGGACGGTCTTTGGAGGAACTGTGGATATCTTCAAAGTTAAACAATGTTGGGTTTAGTCTGGGAATCTACAATGTACTATATGGTGACGGAGTCAATTTTAAGAAAACACTACCGATTACATTCCATAAAAAGGATTGTTGTTTGGGATCCGATAGTCTGTATGAGAGGCGTGCAGTTTTCATTGACGGATCTAAAGTGTAGGGTGCCCCGGTAGATCAGTGGTAAGTGCACGAGTCTACCAGTCTGGGGGTTGTGGGTTCGATTCCCACCACAGACCCTGGTAAGTTTGCTTCATTTTCTGCTCTTTCTTTCTTTCTTTCTTATTCTTCTCTAAATTTCTTCTTTCCTTCTATCTCAACCTCTTCAGGTAACACAAAGGGACCGAATTAAGCGGACCCAAGCGAGCTGTATCCTTTCCTTCAACGGCTGCCTGTTCTACCTAACCTAATCTAAAGTGTATTTACCGGAGCCGGTGTCTTTATCATTCAAGAGAATATCATATTATTTTACAGACCAAATGTGTTAGAGGTGGAGATACTAGCCTTTTTAAATGCAATGGATACTATAGTGGAAAATGTTCCAAAAGATTGTGAGGTCACTATTTTCGTTGACAGTCATACGGACCTTAGGGTCTTAAAGGCTTACTATGTCGGGTCTAGGCTGGTGAAGAACTATAGGAAGGTCCTTAGTAAAATAACGGGTACCCTGGTTCCGGGACACTTCGATACAGTTGGCTTTACCCTGGGGTGTTAAATATAAAGATGTAGCTGTGAGGCCAAAAATGGGTCACTTTTATGGGGAGATTAGGGTATGGATGACTGACTGCGGGTTGGCATCGGCCAGGGCTGAGCTCAGCAGGCACTAGATGATGTTGGGAAGAATAGGCCTTAAGTAGAATTTTAACTGGGAACTGCCGGATAAGAGACGAACAAATGAGATTGCGGAATTTCAGACTTTTGTAGGATGTGGGAGGATGAAGTGGACTTAGAGGTGATAGAGCATGTTTTCTGTCACTCCCTGAATTTGCAGAGCCATTACGTCTAGTGGTTCTATAAAAGGTCTTATAAAACACTAGGCTTTGTTCCACAGTGTAAACTGGGCAACATCATTGAGCTCATAATTGAAATCAGGTGGCTACAAGATAGACACAAGAGCGAAATTTCTCATGGACATTTTGAGATTCCGGTTTTTTCTGTAGTTTCCTTCTGGTCATTCTTACTTCTTTTTTACTCTATACTTTATTTCTTATTTTTTTTGTACTTGCTCTTTCAGGAGACTCACAATGAACAAAGAAAGTCTCCGAATGTTGATATATAAGAGGGTTTCTTCCTTTCAGCACCTTTGAAACCTAACCTTACCTCACCTTACTATTTTCTAGTTTTCGACTCAAAATGCACAATGGGCCCCACATAAGTCCTACATCTGAAAACTGAATTTAGCTTGTTAAACTAAAATATATATTTTCTTGGTTTTTTTTTCATTTGTCATTTGATATTAATCATCCGATTCCTTTGCGCTTCTGCCAGAGAAATCGACCAACCGAAGAACTTACAATGAAAAAAAGATTGAGTATTGGTTAGTTGTTAATTCGTTTAGTAAAGTTTTGCCGCTTCACATGGAATCATAAATTATATAAATAATTGACGCTTTCAGTGAACTCAAAATGCAAAAGAAAAACTTTAAACGAGCTTAAGAAAAAACTACAAATAAAAATCAACAAATATTAAGCGACAGCCAACAAGGTTGTCGTCAATTTAATAGGATTGGAGGAAGGTGGTTAGAAGAAGGGACGTTGCAGTTATTTTCGATATATCTTTTTGGGCTTCTGATAAAAACGAGACTATGGTGTTGTTGCAACAATAACTGCAACAGTTGATTTGTATTTAATATTATTATTGCCGTTCTTATTATTGTAGTTTTATATTTTTGATTCTTTTTTTTTGTTTCTTAAAGCAGAATCCAAATTAACAGCAAATGTTTTTTTGTTGCTGCTACTTTTGCTTTTGTTTTCATGTTAAAGTTGTTGCGGTAGGTTTAGAAGAAGATGACTTGTACAAAAATAACTTGTTATGTGTTTTGATTTAAAGATGATATGATATCACGATAAAGATCTTTTAAATTTAGAAATTATTTTAAGTTAAACACAATTGTACAAGAGTTTAAAATCGTATTTTTATTATTACTTTAACCCTTTGTTGTGCTAAAAGCACCAACAACAGTATCAATGTTGCATTAGTGTTTTACTTTGAAAAGCTTGATGGTGATGTGGTAAATTAAAAGTAAATGCATTTTAAGATCAAAGTTAACAAGTTAATTGATAAATTTAACAAATTAATAAGTAAAAGTGTTTTGAAATCTTAGATTATTTGTTTCACTTATTGGTTAAGGGAGTTTGTACTTATGTAAGTGCATACTTGTTTTGCTAGTTTTCTTAAACTGTTTATAATTTCAACATTTGTTTAATATTTTTTTACAATTTATCGTTACGAAAGTTTAATGGCATTTTTTTTATTATTGAACCTTTAATTCTAAAGATTTAGAAAAATGTTTATACTTTCCTCTTGTTCTTAAAAATCTGGGCAACACAAACCGTGTTACTCCTCTGGCTTCTTTGATACCCTCTTTTGCTTTTTCTTATTATTATTTTAAATGGTTTAGTTTTGCCTTTTGGCAACTATTTTTTTCTTTTCATATGATTTTCTTTAATACTCGAGTACGTTAATATGCTCGTTTTTACGAGAGGCTGTAAATAATTTTTTACAATCCAAGAATTCGAATAGTAAATT
Source organism: Melanophora roralis (assembly GCA_963583895.1). Taxonomy (NCBI): domain Eukaryota; kingdom Metazoa; phylum Arthropoda; class Insecta; order Diptera; family Rhinophoridae; genus Melanophora; species Melanophora roralis. Next base: position 62,463,232 of record OY757187.1, on the reverse strand, counting down.
ATAAACAGGTTTGAAAAAGTGACCGTTAGATTTACTTTAAAAAACATATCCTTTTCTTAAACAATTTTTAAAAATTTTAAATACAGTTAACATAGAAGTGCAATCATTTAATTTTTGTTAAGAAATTACAAGGTCCCAAAATTGTTTTAAAGTCTTTAATGGTAAATTACGTAAATTATTCATGCAAAAGGTTAAGGGGCATATTTATAAACAAATTTAAAATAGATTTGAAAATTTCGTTTAAAAACCCTAATTTAAAATAAAAGAAAATTGATTAAAAAAGGGCAAAAAAGTGGCGTGTACCGAATATATAGCTTTAAGAATTTTCTCAATGAAAAAATATGTTTTTACATTAGTCAATGGGAGTTTAACCCCTACTTCCACAATTATTTCATACTTGGGTAACAAAGTAATCAGCCGTCATTTGTAACATTTTTATTAAAGAACACTTTTTCAAGTTTTTAGTTTAAATATCTAACCGACGCGTAGTTTTTTTAAATCAAGAAGAAGCACAAGGACAAACTTTTGACACATTGCACGAACAAAAAAAGTCAGCTGATCTGTCGAGACCACCTTCTCTATGAATTCGCCTTGATGTAAATCGTATCATACGTATATATTTTTTTGGCTTAATTTGTTGTCTGTTTTTTTAAGAGCAATTGCAAGGCACACTCCACCAGGTAATATAAAGAGCCCAGCTGATTGAAATCAATTTGACATTTCAAGTTAAATAAAAAGGAAATGCAGAGGACGAATTTTTTGAATTCGCCTTGGGCTAACCTTGTTGAGTGTGCCTTGAGCAATAGTGTGTGTGTATATGTATGATTGCTGTTATATCCTCTACGTACTGGTTAGGGTATATATCAGTCTGTTGTTTTGTTTTTAATATTTTTAATATCAATTTGCGACCCCATAAAGTATATATGCAAATATATTCTGAATCTTTTAAGATAGGGAAGTCGATACAATTGATCAGATCATGTTAGTTTTCTGTTTCGAAAACTGTAGCTTTCACAGTTTTACAACTGTGGACTTAAGTCCACCACTTATAAATATAATATTTACGGTTCGAAAACAACTTGCCTAGATCAGGTGACTGGGTAAACAGAAAGACCAATGTGAAGGGTATATTAGATTCGGCACAACCGAATATAGCGCTCTTATTTGTTTTTTAAGCAAATGGTCTCACCAAATTTGGAAATATTGGTCTAATGTTGACTTTAATTCATGAAAAAAGGGAATTCGGAAATAGTTTTTTGTCCCTACAAAATATCAGAAAATCTTATAAATTTTTGGAAAGAAAATATTTGTACAAAGCTTGTCAATATTTAGTCCATAGCGCACCATTGGTATATATTCCCATAACCCCTACGTTTAGAAGTCACCAGAACCTGCATACAGCTAATTAAATGATAGTATGTACTTGACCAACTTTTTTATCTGGGTTGTGTACTTAATAATAAAATAATAAAAATTAAAATTTTTTTACCAGAACGTTTTTAGATGTCAAAGATTTTCAAACACTTAACTGTCATAAAAGAAGTGATAAAATAATGCCTTCCAGTTCTTTATTATTTAACTTTATTTTTTATTGGTTATATATTTATATTTTTCATATTTAATTAAAAATATTTTAAGAAATCAAAGAGGTTGTTCAAAATATTGACATTATTAGCTAATAATAAGTATTTGTTTGCAACAAAAATAAATATGCATCTTCTTACAAACCGTTTTAAGTCGCTTAACGATTTGCTGTTATTGTTTTTAAAACAAAATCTCACATTTTTAGTATTCAACGTACAGGTGGTTATGACCATTATGTGCATAATAGAGCACGCACACACACAGGTACATGTAAACAGAAACGCGTATTAATATTTAAACAAATCTTTTAAACACTACACCTAATACACTACAAGTATAATGCATTTGAAAACGCTGTGAAAACAATAAAAGCACCCAACACAACCGCCTTTATAGCATCATTGATGCTCAACGAGAGAACATGATTTATATTGTATGAATGTATAAATCTTTTTCCACTGTGTGGGTTATTGAAAAATAAATTATTGAAAGCTATCATCCCAGCCTGCAGTATTGGCCGACAATATCTGTTTAAGACAAGTCTGGCAAAAATCTGAATTGATTCGTAGAAATATCTCACAGATTTCTGTTAGACACGCCTGGGAACTTTGACGTGTCTTTAAGATTTCTGATCGATTACTTGCAGACATGCCTTCGTTATTATTATTCTTTAGGGCCTTTTTTTGTTTTGGTATGTGGGTTTGCTCCTTTTTATATATTCTACATTAGTAATAAGGGAATACATGTATAAGTTTGTCAATCCGTTTGTGATTTCTGTAGTATCCATTTGCGATCCCATTAAGTATACAATTCCTTGGTCCTTATAGGTGGTGAAGTTGATTTAGCGTTAGGTTTCTAAAGCCCTTGATATTTCTCGGACCTGTTTGTGGTATTAAAACATCACGTATTTTTGCGAAAACTTTGCTATTGAAATTCAGCAAAATCGTCGGATAACTGATAAAAATATAAGCTGGCAACCACGACTACCTCCGTTTAGTTCTCTAAAACTTGTAAGCAAAAACCAATACAACTGCCCTGGAGTTGCCCTTACATGGGTGCAATGTAAGACCGACTTCTATTATTTTTCTTTGCAAACATTTTTGTGCAACATACTTACATCTTATCTCCGATCCTCAACAGGGTTGCCATACAAAGTTTAATTTTTAAAATATTTTTTTAAAACGCTCCCACAGCTTCTAGGGTGCCCCTACAATTGTCAAATATAAGACAAACCCCAATTAATTATTTTTTTTCAAGCATTTTTGTGAAACATACTTTCTTTCCCTCTATCTCCAGCCCTCAACATGGTTGCCATACAAAATTAAAAAAAATTAAGTAAAAACGCCCACAACTTCATTAGTTTCCTCTCCCAAACATATTCTTTATACATACTCACCTCATATTTCCTTCGCCTATGGGATCCATACAAAGTCTTGGAAATTTTTACTTATTTCGTGTCAGCTTCTTCTTATGTGTAGTGGTCAGAAATATGACAGAGTTCGTTAAAAATTCTGCCAATTTGGCTGACGTTTTCTTTTTATATCTTACAGATGTCGGCCAATTTTACTGGCCGGGATGGTACTTATATAACTTTGTGTTTGTTTGCTCTCATTGTTTAAGGTTTCGTTTGCACTTGTGTTGTGAACACTTAAAACCCGATAAGAGCTTGGTCTCTAGAAACCAACTTGGCCATCGTTGTTCTATAGAGTCTGAATATTAGTTTGTCGTCGGTTTGTTTGTTTACTAAGCCAGTACGAAGGTAACAAATATTTTGTGTTAAACTTTTGTAGCCAAAATAATAACGACAAAAAGCGTCGGAGTTTGCATGGTGTCGGTGTTGGTATTGTTGTCAATATTGTCGCTTTTACTGTTGATAATTTTTTTTTTATTTTTTTTTTTTAGTTTTGAACTACTAACGAAATACTGTTGGAGGTTTTAAAATTTTTTCGCATCGTTTTTGTCATTTTTTTTCGGGGTTTGTTAGTTGGTTTTGTTGTTGTTTTAATTTTGAAGTTGTTGCTGTCTCGTTAACTTAAAATCGTTTTGTTTAGTGTTGTCATCACTTTGTACCTTTAGTTTTGTTAATTTTTGATGTGTGTTTTTTTTTATAATTTAAACAACTGTCCTTTTCTTAGGGATAAATTGGTGCCAGATCTTTAAAGAGGTGGAACCGTTTGTTTTGAATAGTTTTGGTTATCTGAGTAAAAATCCTTTTTGATTAAAGGAATTCAAACAGTTTTTCTTAATTTTTAAATTACTGGTTGTAGTCTAGGTAGTTTGATTTTGAAATTGCAAACATGTAATTTTGTATTAATGAGGTAAAAAGACCTGCCGGTTACTTTTGAAGAAAACACCCGGCTTAAGATATATTTAGTTAAACTCCTGTTCCTGACGCTGTCTAGGGGTATACCAAAGAAGATTACAATAGTAAGTATACTCTAACCTGCCGCTTTGCGAAATCGAGTATGAGACTTCAGAGAATTTGTTCTGGAACGTTAGGTTATTTGTTTCCTGAGACCTTTGCCGTATTGGGGGTTGGGCTTCATACAGAGCCTTAACCTATGAGCTGATATGGGGTTGCATAAAATAAAAAATTTAAACAATATGGTATAAAATTATTATTAGTTTAAGTTTCAATTCACTTTTTTAGCTAATTATAATAACATTTTTATTCGCATTCGCTTTCTAAAAGTATAATTTATTGAAACTTTAAGTACGATGTAAAAAACGTTGAAGAAAGAATACTTACAATCCTTAATAAGGATTAATACTGTAAAAAAAGTGCAAAATTTTTTGCCAAAATCAGCCCATCTTGATTCATCTAAATCTAGGATTTCTAGTGAGCAAACTTCACACACTTGAATTTGATTTGATGTGAGTAAAAGCGTCCTAGCTTTTTATATTCCGCTTTGTGTCTTTATATTTTCATTTCTAAGATCACGATAAATTTATTCCGTCAATTTTCTTTTTTTTTTGATTTGGTTTTAGTAATTGTTAGGTTCAAGATAAGCAGCTTATGGGATTAACGCATCTGATTTTGCTGGCAGGACTGCTGGCTATTACATGCAATCATGTCTCCAGAGCTCTAGGCAAATGCGACAGGATTTAATCTGTGTTTTGTGAATGTTTTGCAAAAAAAGGGATCTGGTGTACAGTAGCCCCCCGAAATGTAAACAAGATCTTCCATTCCAATAATACTTGCGTTACTCAATGTTCTGTGTTTCTATCGAAGAATGTAGTCTTATCACCATAAGTCTCATTTTATTATGCAGAACCACAAGATCGACTAACAGACAGTTAACACTAGCGGCTTAGTCGTTGGTGAAATCATTACATCCGTAATGAAAAACGTATTTTTTTTAACAAACTGACTGTAATGTTTCAGAAAGCTATTTACCGTTAATTACATTTGTCCTTGTAAAGTTTGCGCCGCAACAGAAAACAACAATTTTTTAAGCATAATACAGGGTGTCTGATGGAAAATTTATATTTTTAAATACGACTATTTCAAAAAGAAAAAAACGGTGCGGAGTGAGGCCGGCGCCGTTGGAATTATTGACTGTGAGGATTTGTTAGTCACGATGTGGCAGTGATCGAGTAAGCATTGAGCGTTCGCTTTGAAGCCATTTTTAAAGAGCAATAATGCTTACGTAACTGCTCGTCGACAATTTTGTTTAAAGTTTGGTATCCAGCGAATACGTGATAGACCAAGTGTGAATTTGATTCGTTCATGGATGCCGAGATTCCGCGTAACTGCTTTGGCTATGAATGCCCCACGGCCAGTGCTCAGTCGATCTTCATGGACTTCCAAAAACATTTAACTGATTGAAAGCAGTTTACGTGAAAATCCGCAACTTTCAGTATGGAAAAGAGCAGCCTTACTGGGACTTCTAAGAGTGATTATTAATGAAAACTTTAAAGAGGATTTGAAGTTCCATCCTTTTTAAATTCAAATCGTTCTAGAACTTAAGGGAAGTGACTTTGATTTACGTAAAATTTTTGTAAAACGATGTTGGAGCGTTTTTGCACTGTAAATCCCATTTTTTGGAGCGACAAGGCTTATTTTCACTTATACCGCAACGTCAAAAATCCAAACTTCCACTACATGTCTCCGAGAACCGGCAACCTTCGATTGATACATCAAAAACCATTGAATAGCCTCAAGGTAACTGTTGAGTGAGCTTTACACACGCATGAGATAATTGGACCTCGAGGCCAGGCAATGAATGTCAACGGTGAAAATTATTGACGCATGATTACGGAGCTCTGTTTGCCAAATCTACAATCCCATCCATTGTACTCTTCACATACGGGGTTTCAACGGAATAGGGCGAATGAACACAAAGTCAAAGCTTTGATAAAATTGCTTGGAAAAAATTTTCCCCAAAAACTGATTAGTCGCTGTGGGGACATCGCATGACCACCGAGATCGCTCGATTTAACTCCCATGGATTTTTTCATGGGCTACCTAAAAGAAAGGGTTTGTTATGACAATCCCCAATCTTTTGTGGCTTTAAAAGAAAATACTAGCTCAATTGGACCAAGCAATGTGGCGCAGAACACAAGACTCCGTTTTGAACAATGTGCTCAATTCGACACAAGACATCTGGATGACATATTCTTTAAAAAATAATATCCGCATTTTCATTCTATCATTATGTGCTCTTAATAAAACTTTGTGTCAAATAATAAGATTCTTATTTAAGTTTAAAAATTTTAATCTGCTACCAGACACCCTGTATATACATGTTCAAATAATTTTTTTCTAAAGATAGTTTAGTGGTAATTTAGCGGACATTTTTAATTCAAAACCTTTTACCTTAAACAAAAATGTCACTCAAGGAAGTTTCTATGTTTTTACTTCTGTTCATTAATACAATATACTCTTTTACAAACTGTTTGCCGATGTATTTCTACTTAAAGATGATGTGTTGATTTATCTGGCTCTAAGATTTTCTGCATTTGCCTGTCTGACCCTCTGTCCAATCGTTTTTTTGGGGTAACCATTATATTACTTATTATTACTATTTGTATTATCAGTATTCACTGTTGATTTTATTAAAGTTTTTTCTTATATTTTTATATTCTGCCGGTGCCTTTTGTTATCTTAACTTTTAGTTTTAATTTTATTTTCTCAATAATATATCGTTAGTTTAGTCTTCATTGGTGTTCGTTGAAGTATTTTTCGCTTTTAGTTTTATTTCATCTTTTTTGTCATCATTTGTGGGTTTTACGTTTCTTTATTTTTTTTTCTTTGTCAGCTTCAGATTTATTTAACTTTTTTTGTATTCTTTGGCCTTTTTAGTGTTGACAGTTTTGAGAAATTAATACCGTTGCTGTTGGGATGCTGTGTGTGTCTGTTTGTATTGTTAATGTTGTTTTTGTTGTTTAAAGATTTGCATAATTATGTTTTAACAAGTTGTCAAATCGTTATAAATTGAGTTTAAACATTTCTTGAATAAAAGTATGAAAACAAATAAAAAAAAAAATCTGTGAATGAATTGTTGTTTGTAGTTATTAATTCTATATGAGTGTGTTGTAAATGTAAAGAAACTAAAATTTAAATTTGTAAAAATTATGCCTAAAGTTTAAATAATAAAGATGTGAATTGATGTTTAAGAAAGGTTTAAGGGTTTTAATTGATTGGTTTTGTACATTCAACTAAAGTAAATGATGTCTATAATTTATAACTTTAAAACGTTTTCTTTGCTACTTCTTTGTAAGGTAAGCTTAGAATAGATACAAACGAAGTTGACGAGACAGTCGTAAAAAGAGCTGCATATATACATATGTATGTATGTGTCTCTTATTTTTTATTGTATTAATTTCATTTTGTTTAAATTTTCTAATTATTCAATTATTATCTGTTTTCAAACGTGACAAATAGATCTGTTAAAGTACTTTCATCCAGATCTAAAACACAAAATTTTCAGCTAAAGATTTGTTAACGAGAGAAAACTGTGGCTTAAAATTTATGAAAAAATTACAGAGGTAATTTTGGTAGTGTTCTATGCTTCTAACAAAGATAAAAAACCAGAAAAAAAGTATAAATTCTTTGAAAGTTTTCAAAATCCAATTAACGATGTAACAGGTAATATTATAATACTTTGCCGTGGCGAAGACTGAGCTGAAAGAGTGAGCGAAAAATGCTCACAGGGTGCAACAGAACAACGAAACAGTTGGGAGATTGACAAGAACTAGAGGCATTATGAAACTTGGAAAGCCTGAACTGAACAAGATGATAAGCGTGCTGATGTGTCACTTAAACTTACGATTACACCTTAATCGGATGGGAGTTACGGAAAACAGCGAGTCAAAGTTATGCAGGGAGGACATCGAAACGATGCATTTCCTGTGTCACTGCGCAGCTAATGCACAGGTAGGAGCCTGATATTTTGCCAGGTGTGGCTCACTTCGGAGGTGTAGAATAAGAGCTATTAGGGAAATTCGTTTGCATCATTGAAGTTCTGTGAACTTTTCTCTGAGATTTTTTCCGTACAAGAAGCAAAAAACAAGCTAATCACTGACCTTTAAGGCTTCCTCCTTTAACCTTACTTTACCCGACCTAAGGCCGATTTGGTGAAGAACCTAAAAATAGTAAGGTTAGGTTGCTAGGAGTACACATCAGCACTCCGAGACCACCTGAGTTCGCTTGTGCGTCCCTTCAAAGAAAGGTAAGGAAACGAAGTAAAGGAAAAAAGAATAAGTAAAATCAATAGCAAGAAAAGAGAGAGTTTTAGACAGAGAATGAAGAAATTAATTAAAGTACCTGTGCAAAGCCCCACCCTTCATTGCTGTTCATATAGCCTTATTCCTATGACGAGCCCAACGATGTTTTCTAGCTTGCAACTCGAAAGCTCGCATAGTTTTCCTTGGAATCTTGTACCCAAACACTTGACCCTAAAGCTTTGTAGCACCAAGCATGACGATTCACCCTGCTTTTACAGAACAGCGTCCAGTTAGACCCAAAACGTGGTCCTCAGATGTATTCTCCCTAAGACGGGTAGCAGTCTCAGCTACCATGCTACTCTGCTAAAGCTCTACCATAAGTTCACGCCCTAAACTCTCCTTAGTTGTAACTTATGGATATTCCAAAATTTCCTCTTAAGCCACTAAGAGGAACCTCTTCAGGAATTTCATTGCCAACTTTCACGCAGTTTCCCGGAACCTAAGATAGTCTGACGTTGAAGATGCCCGTTATTCCACCAACAACCTTCCTAAATCCCTTATTAAATAAAACTTAATGCAAAGTGGATTCAGGGCTGAGTGGCTGTCAACATAAATAGTGACCTCATTATATCTTAAAGAATGTTCTACTATAAGAACTGTTGCATTTTAAATGGCCATTATATGCGCCCCCAACACACTATATTTACTATATAGTGTTAGGGATAGTTTGATGTGCCCTCGCTTGATATAGACCATAGCTTCGATGCCCATATCCATCTTATTTCCGTCAGTAAAAAGTACACAACCCTCATATGGACTTGAAGATCCCAACCAAACATCTGTATAAGGGGCTATAATTGTTGGAGCTCTTTAAAACTGACTTCTGTGACCACAAAGTTCGTTTTATCCCCAGCCTTTACTAAGTTCTTCATCACTAATTTTCCATAATATCGTAATGTGCTCAGTATTGAGAAATTTTTCTAATACTTATTTATTTAGTCTAACCAAGCTCCTTGCCGCCATCCCCATTTTTGATTAGTTATTGTGCAAAGACTGACGTTTGAGCAGCTTGAGGCGTGCTACTTATGGCACATGTGATGTTAAGTGAATCATATCTTTGGACATTAGAAAGAAGCTTTCTAAAACAGCTCTTTTTTTCAATATAAACGTGAGTAGAACAACCCGCATAGAGCCTCTAATGCAACCACACTGAGTGTTGGATTTCTAAACGCCAATACCCTTTACTTCTTAACAGAGAGGACTGGTTTCATTTTGTCAGGATTTGAGCCTAATGTGTTCTCTGAAGAAACCCTTCCCTGCCCAAATTGACCATATTTTAGCAATATTGTACGATCTTCCTTCAGTAAGCAACAAATTTTTTTTGTTTGCGCCCTTAGCACATCAATCTGTCTCACCTTGTATAAATTTTATAATCCTGCTCTCAAGCATCAAGGTTATCTACCTAACTGAGGACTCTTTTATTCCTAAGTCCCTACTAAATTACCCGTAACTCAATCCACCCCCAAAATTAAGAAGACGCCACTATGTGGTTTTGCTTTGAGTAGGTTTTCAAAAAAAAAAACGTTCAGCTAAATTGTATTACAACTTCTTGAATAATTTCTTAATTTAAAATATATTTAGTTCGATTAATCTTAATCGCATACCTTTTCACAAGAAAATATGTTCTTACGAACAAATTAAGCATTTATCTGCTACGTACTAAAGCACAATTAATAGTCATTCTTCTTGGAAATACTAAAGTACTGATTATACAGCATCGTCAGCGTGACGAGATTTTGAAACAAGTTAAAATTACAACTATTTAAACATTTTCCACATATTTTCGTGCAAAATTGATTAAATTTAACACAGACTTAAATTTCTTATTTTCATCGGAAACAGTCGATAATCCGTTAAAAACATGGCATTTTTAAATATGCAGACAAAAATAAATATAAAATTTGCTTTAGTTAAAAGATAAGAAGAACAAAAAATAGTCAGACTAGAGTTATTGATGATAATGGTGTGTGAACATAAATATTTATGTTTGTAAGTTTATATGCCAAAGACAAGACATGTCTGTTCCGGAATATGCAAAACCAAACATAAAGCATCATCCAATATTAATTTTTTTTTGGTATAAAATTGTTATTACAACTACTGCCTTCAAAAAAATCTCTAAAATGAATAGTGGGGAAGAAATGAAGCAGAGAAAAAAAATGTTACCATAACCCGACACTAATTTATGGCAGCACTAATATGTATTAAGTAATTAAATGTTGTTAAATATTACCATAAATGCAAAAACTACAACTGCCACAATGGTTACACTGCATGTGAGTCTATGCCCGCTTACTCTTAAGGGTATTAAATTGCAGCCGCAAAACAGTTAAGGCGGCATGAAAAAAAAACACACATATACACACCGAAAAGAATCAACCGTCCAACTTGCCAGTCCGGCATGGAAGCGCACAAAACATAGCATTTAACGACTAAATGGCTCAGCATAGCACATCGTCATTTAGCAACTGAACGCTGCATGATCAGACGAAGACATGCACCCAAAAATGGTGAAATCTAATTTAATTATCAAATGCTATTACAAGATTCCATTGCAAAAATATTTTCACACCTCATCTAGGCGGCCAACACTTTAAAGGTGGCTGCCTGTTTGGCTAAATGACCAGCAATGTCTTGGCAGGCTGGTTAATTAACTTTGTAAATGTTGTAGTCATGAATTGAAACTGAAGGCAAAAAAAAAACAAGTATAAGAAATATATTTGGCTGTGCCGAATCTTTTATACCCTTCACATTGGCCTTTTAATATACCCAGCCATCTGATCTAGCCGAGCTATTTCGTACTGAAAATATTGTAACAAAATACTCTGTGCCGGCTTTTCCAGTTTTTGAAATAGAAAACTTAAGAACATTTTAACGTTTATATGTACAATAGAAACACCATTTAGAAGGTTTCAAAGAGTTTTAACAGTTTTCGACATTATTCGTTTTAAAAGCTTAATACAAGTTGTTTATTTGTATGGGGGAGGATCTCCCTCCTCCTGCTCCTCTCCAACTGTTTTTTCCCAAAATGTTTGAATTATTTGATCATTACTTTTTGTAGAATATTTAAAGTCGATTGTTAATTTGTATGGGAGCTACCCCTTACCCTGCCCCTCACCCAAAAAATTTTTGTCCAAAGTGTACACCTTATTGTCCAATTTATTTTTGTAAGACATTTGAAGTCGATAGCTGCTATAATTTCTGAGATAAGGCATATCGGATATTTCATAAAAATTGTTAATTTGTATGGGAGCTACCCCTTGCCCTGTTGTTAATTTGTACCTCTTGCCCTGTCCCCACCCAAAAAATTTTTCCCCGAAGTGTAGGTCTTATTGTCCAATTACTTTTTGTAGAACATTTTAAATCGATAACTGTTATAGATTTCGAGATATGGCGTATTGAAAAATGCACAAAAATTGTTCATTTGCTTGGGAGCTACCCCTTTTCCTTCTCTTACCCAAAAAATTTTTTATCCAAACTGTAGGTCTCATTATCGTCCAATTTTTTTTTGTATCTCTTTTAAAATCGATAGCTGTAATAGTTTCCGCGATATAGCGCCTGAAATATTTCATAAAACTTGTGAAATTGTAGAGGAAATAATACTTCCCCTAAACCTATCTGAAAAAAAAATTCCTTTTATTTAGGCCGCCATCTTCAAAGTATCCGCGCTAAATTTTTTGGCAAGAGTGACTTTATTTACTGAGATATACATATATGGATATATGCACGTATTTCGTCCTAAAAAATGGGTAATTTTGGGTTTCCGCTTATATCTCAGTTAATAGCGATTTTGATGATTTTGAATAGTGATTGTTTTTAGAGATATTTCTGATTATCTGATATTAAAACGTTTTCTGTAAGACTTTATTTGAGTCCGGAAACTTGATTTCAACAGACACACAGACAGACAGACATGACTATATCGACTTTCCTATCGTTAGGGATCCAAAATATATATACTTTATGGGGCTTAAAGTGAATATTGTAGAAATTACAAACGGAATGACAAACTGATATACACCCTTATCACTATGTGAAGTACATATATAAAAAAAGTACATATATAAAAAGCAAAATGATGATTGTGAAGTTAAGGATATCAAATAGAATTGAAGACAAATATTTTGTAAGAAATACACTAATGTTTAAATGTTATTCACATTATGATGCATTCCTTTTGTTTTTTTCTTAAAAAACCAACTGCATATAAAAGAAAACGAAATGAAAAACTAAACATCATTAACTGTCCTAAAGAGATAAAGTGGTTTCTATTAATTTTTTTTTAAATGAATCGAATTTAATAATCATAAATGTAACGAGCTACAAAAGCCAAAGAATTCCCAAGCTAATCGGAAACAGATGTAGAGCATTATCTTTGGATAGTTTTTTAGTTTTTTCTTCGTCTATATTTGATATGGCTTTGGGTTTGGCATTATTGTTGAGATTTTACTACAACTATGCTTGTTGTTGTTTAGTAAAATACAAATAAAGCTGAGACATGTTGTTAGTATTTTTTACAGAAAAACGGGGCAAAAGAAATTGTCTCCTTTAAAGCAGTTGGTCATCGACATTTTTGGCAACAAATGACAGGGCCAACAAGTGTGTTTTGTCGCACATGCATCATCGACCCATCAGCTAGCTGGTCATCATCATTATCATCATTAAAATGTATCCGTAAATTAAAGTGAAATTAGATTAAAGGCAGAGGCGCCAAAACTAATATTATTTTAAAGGGGAAGTTAATTTTTTAATTCAGGCTTGAATTTTACTTGACAGGTTTATTTTGGTTTTTATAAGAATCACAAAATTTTAAATTGTTTTCGAGGTTATGTATTTGAGTGGTTGGGCGTGAATCTTGACAACACGAATCTAATCCTCTGCACCAGTAATTATAATGGTATGGAGTAGAAGCTGGCGTTTGATGCTAAATATCTTTGGGCTTTTACAGAAAAGAGTCAAGCGGACTTTAACGTTTATTATAGAGAAATTTCACAGCAAACAGCTGAGGCTTGCAACCAAGGACTGTAAACTGGATTTAGACAGAGGTTTTAATATTTATTTTAATGAATGGATACACTATTTGGGGAAGGAGTTTGGTGGAGGCTGTCACAGAAAGCTTCTAGCTATGCTTTGCATACCTAGTGATACGGCATGGTACCGGGAGATAGGGATGGCGGCAGGAAGCTAAGTCAGTCCATACGAGTCAGGATAGGAAAAACTTTTTATTACCGCCCAAACTTTGTCTTAGGAACTTAGTATATGTCGGAGATTTAATATGGACTCAATGGTCACAAAGGTCAGTTTTAAAACAATGCTATCGCTAGTTTCTATAAGGAGCATGCTGTTTTCACTGAAATATTAAAGGTGGACTTGAGAACCGAAATTTAAATCACGAAAGGGAATATAAGATTGTTCTACAAAATATTTGAGTATTTAATGTGTTCCACGCGGAGATTTAAGCCATCTTAAAGCGCATATGTTCCAAGGAACAATTTAATCACAATATATGTCAACAGTCAAACAGCCTTTGGGACCTTGAAGCCACATTACGTTTAGTCCAAGTTGGCTGAGAATTGTAGAACCCTATCATGGTAAATGGCTCGGCCTTTAATCTAACATGTTAGGGGGAAACTGCAAGACCACTGTTATAAGAAGATAAAGACATGGCTAGTTAATGTGACGATTCTTCACTGGGACAGCAAAAGTGACTGTTGGGTAGCTAGCACTAAACAAAAAAACAAGGTTGCTCGTGAACCTGGGAAGATTGGGTATCAAGATTAGGTTTTCAATTGTCTAATCAGGACTAACACAAGCGAATGGGATTGAGGATGTTATAAACTTGAGAACCTCAAACATTACTCTTTCCTACCTTTAACACAAGGGACTGCATATTGTCTTCACGTGGGGTGATGCACAACCACTGCTATGCACCACTGGCCCTACTTATCAAGGAAATCAGGTCGAAATGGAGAAAGGGTATTCACACTGGCACTAGAATTGATTTTTTTTCCTCGGTCCTAGGCTATCGATTTTCTTAGTTTTATCTTAAAAGTATTTTTTCCTTTTCTTGATGTCTTGTTTTTCTTTGAAAAAACACTCATTGAAGTTAGAAAACCAACCAGCGGGTTAAACGGGACATTATCATTTATTTTTTAATACTTAGAGCTTAATTTGTCGTAAGCATTCTTGGGTTAAGGTTAAGCTAAGCTTACTGGTGCCGAAGATTTCACACTGTAAGTGCTTCAGGGTGCGCAATGCTATCTTGGCATATGCCAACACTATCGTTTTGTTAACTGCCGAGGGACCCTTAGGGCCATAAGAAGATGAAATTTCTAACGTTTCGCCCTTGAGGACACAAATACTGAACAGTAATATATAATATGGTGCACAGTTTTTTATTTCTTGGCACACCAGAAAACCTACAATCAAAACTGGTTATACTTGTCTTTTGTGTAAAAAATGAAGCTTCTCCAGAAGAGATCTTTAACACTATCTTTTAAAGACATTTGAAACTTTGTTGACCCCAGGATATAAGATATTCACATGACTCTTAATTATATGACATTTTCTTAAGTCTACTTGATTTTAGTTCCCAAAGCTTAGTACACACTCCTTTTAAAGTGAAACACAAACGTCCAGTGCTTTTATTATAAATAGATAAGTTCTTGGACTCGCCATTTCACTGACTATTAAATCTCCTTGAATTCACATACCCAGTAAGTGTACACCTTCTTATTGGCATACGGCTTATCAAAAATGTTTTTGCACGATTGTAAAACTGATGTATAGTTGAGGTTTGTGGGGATTGAGAGTTTTAAATATAGCAAAATATGCCAAGCTCAGAGTTCTTAAAGCTGTAGACCCAAAATTCTATAAAAGTAAAGGCAATTGTAATATAAATGAAAATTATGCCTCTTTTTACACAATTATTTATACGTTGTTTTTAAAAACAGCTATGTAATGTTCCTTATATTGTCTAATGCTTCCTTCGTTAGGGTTATTTTAAAGTTTTTCTTCTGAGACTACATAAAGGCTTGAATAGCCTTACGAGTAAGCGATTAAAAAGTTGCTTAAAGGAAAAAATTTAAATATCGAACTGCAAGTTTAAACTTAGTTTCCCGATTATATATTTTGATTATAAAGAAAAAGTGTACAGAATCTTTTAAAAAAATTTTATTTGTGCAAACAAGTGGTGTTGTTTTTACAATGAGTTTCTAGTTCAAGTTGTAGCTAAGTCGTGCATAACAATTCCATAAGCAACCGAGTTGACACACTTATGGGAGTTAGATTTCGGTATTCAACGAGAGAAAATGCTTTATTAGAATACACGGATGCTTTTTCACATTGTAGCAACCACTTTCATAATGTAAGCTAAATAAAATTTTTATTTGATTTGATCTTATTGCTAAGATTTCCATCTCGTAAGCGTGTAAAACTTAATTAGTGTTTTTCCCCAAAATAGTTTCATTGAACTTAAGAAAATATGCTTGTTATCTATCACCTTTGCTACTCAGTATTCTGATCAACCTTATTATACGAAATGCAATTAAAGCCGGCGGAAGCCAAAGTGAATGCGTTAAATGCTTTGAATTTGCAGACTACGTCTGCTTGCTTTCACACACTCATTGGGATATGATATCCTAACTTAAGTCTCTAGATATCAAAACCGCGAAGTCTGAACTTAAGATCAACATCCCCAAGTATTTGACAATGGACGCTTCAGAAAATTTTCTTGAATATTTTAACCAGCAATATATCAAATGTATATCTATGGAGCAAACTAAGTCAATGGTCAATCCATATTGAAATGCTTAATCGTTAATGGTGATGGATTGGCCATACGTTACGTTGGCCCGCAGGTGATGATAGCAATAACTGCCATCGATCTAGCATCCTAGAGTAACCCGCTTAAATTCAAGTTAACGCTAAGTTGTTTTAAGCTTAAATTGTTCGCTGAAAGAAACACAGAACATAAAGAATAGACGAACTTGTTCCACCTGATTCTTGCATATAAATATATAACCTTTAGCCCCCTGTGCTATGTTTAAGGCTTTACAAGGTTAGGGTTTGTACTTACATACTTTAATAGCAGCTCACGTGGATCGTTGGTCAAACTAAGTAGGGATTTCCAAACACTTTGGCATCCTGTGCTTCTTCTCTTATTTCTTACACTTAGTTTGAAAAGGGGTCATATTTCACTATTTTTTCGTTAATTCGAACATCGTAACCAAGCTATCGCAGTCTTTGGATTTTTATGTGCTTAATTACATCGATGTCGGCTTATTGCTCATACAGCTCTTGGTTTGTACGATGTCAATATTCTCATCCTGAATGTAAACTTAACAATATTGATTTTCATAACAACATGCTCGTAATCGTGTAACTTGCTGTGATGATTTGGCATACATCACTTAATAATGAGAAACAAACTACGTAGTACAACCCCCATATATCTACCGACGCTAGACAGATAAGCCAAGACTTTGCAAGCCTTTTAAATCACAAGCAGTTCAAAAATAGGTTTTAAATTGGATCACGGTAGAAAAGGTCTAAATAACATATTAGGTAGCTACAATAGAACAGAAGATATTTAAACCCTTTGCGTTTTTAATCCTTCTAAACTAAGGAAAATAAAAGTTATATGTTTTAAAGGGTGGTAATAGGGAAACAGGTCCTTGGGTTTTTCTTCCCATTTCTGTCATTAGTCTGTGATTTTTGACAACCACGTTAATGGACGGTTAACAATATGATGTTGAGTTCTAGTTTTGGCCTCGATCGATGTAAAATTTACAACATAGTTGTATAGTCTCCCTGCATTTCCATTAGGTTAAGATTTTTTATATCATTTACAAATGTGTACTTTTCTGTGATTAACAATTAAAAAAAATATCATAACTAAAGGGTGCTAAAAAATGTATAACTGATGAAGCGTAAGGATGGTCTAGGTCAAACCTTGAACACAAACACATTTCGATAAATTATTCTTTTTCCAAATTCGTATACAAACGCCAGTGGTCTTTTGTGTCACTTTTAAAGTAATCTGTAAACTGATCGTGTCAAATGTGTTAAATAAATATATTTTTCAATTTAATTGGTAACAGTTGGTCACATATTTTTTTTTGTTCCTTGTAAAGTTTGGGGTTTGCGAGGTTATAAGAAATATTGTCTCTAAATATGTTTGAGCACCAACTAAAGACCAAAACAGTAAATAAAGCTATTCTGCTGCTTAAAATAGCAAAAATTTACGCATTTTAATGTTTGTTTTTATTTAGCGTTATCCTATACATTCTCAAGAGTCTAAAAGAGTGTGGAAAAAGAAATACTAAAAGAAGAAAAAGAAAAGAAATCAATACAAAAATAAATCAAATAAAAAACAGAAAAAAATTATTTAAGAATTGATCTTAAAAATCAACGGGAATTGCAATGTAAGGTAAGACCGCCGTGTTGTCGCCACGTTTAAGACATTATTCCATATACGCAGTGCTATTACGAGACCATGCAACAACATGCCTTTAAAGGATGGGACTAGTTTTTTGCCCAGCCATAAGTAGTTCTCAATTATGCGAAATACTTGTGGAAAAATCTCGCAGCAGCAAAGTTGATTGAGTTTAAATGACAACAGTAAGAACAAAAACACAGTTTAAATGTAAAAGAAGCAGTTGCAGCAGAAAAGGAATCCAATGAAGCTGGGAGAAAAAAAAATCAATCACAAAACACAGATGTGCGTTGAAAACATGAATGAAATCAAATGATGTCAACCTGTATTTATGATGATCACGTTCTTTCTTTATTAGCACAAACTACTGCTGTGGTATATATCGAAAGTAACAGGAGCCGGTTAAAAAGGGTTTTACGTGTAACTCGAGATTTTGTTAAAGCTTTATAACATAATTCAAAAGTGGTTTTATTATTATTTTTTTTTTTTTTTGTAAAATGTTTTGCTGAGTCAAGATTTACAAAAACCAAATTGTATGTTTTATCAGATGCAAGAAAATTTTTATCTAACCTTCTAGCAAAAATTTTACCAATCTAGACTTTACGCAATGCTACTTCAAAGTCTTAGAGGTTACCGGACTTTCAACATAAACAGTGACCCTAATATCCCTTGGAGCATATTCCACTATAAGATTTTCTGCCATGAAAATGACTGGATAAAACCATTACAAACATGATAATTTAATGTTCTCTTCCATGATACAGACTCTGATTTCGGTGCCCATATGCGTTTTACATAGTCCATCTGTGAGAGCTGCACAAATCTCCTACAAATTATTGGATCACAACCAGCAATCTTTTTTAGGGATTTCTATCTGTTGGTTTTATTTAAAACTGACCTCTGTGACCCTATGATCCGTCTTAGATCTCCATCCTATGCCAAGGCCCTCAATTCCAATTTTCTAGCGTATTATAGCATGACCAGTTAAAAAAACCTTTCCTAATCCTGTGCCTCGTTTCTGTATGGTATGTGAGAAGTTTTTTAGTCGAGAAATTTATAGTCGCCCTGTCAAGGACAGAATGAATCAAAGAAAAACTATTATAAATTTTTAATGTTAACATAACTTAAAATTATATGACTCGCCCTGTTAATAACTGGAACACTTCTATAATCTTAAAAAATTTCTCGATGCGAAAACTTCTTGCAAGTTACAGAAACAAGGCACTGGCTTGGATAGTCTGACTTGAATAGTTAGAACGTCGAGAATTAAGTCTAGAGCTGCTGCGCTTACTGTGCCGATTTGCTACTTATTTTACTAGTAATGCCACATCTTTGGATCTTAGTAAGAAACACTCTATAACAGCCTTTTTACACCACCTTCCGTCATACAAGGCACCGGTACGCAAGAATAGGTGTAGTAGCATTAAGTAAAGCCAATTTTCCTCATCTACTAGCAAGTCCCGGCTTTTTTCTATAAAATTTTTACGTGTATTCCTATTTCATCATACTATCAACAAATCCCTTAAGAGTAAGCTAGCCTAACATGCTAGCTTCAACTCTTTTACTTTGAGTGCTGGGCTTTTAAAGCCCAGAATGCATGATTACCTGTTGCTTAACGCCCATAGAGAAAGTGCACACAGCGCAGATTTCATTAGCTCCTCGAACATTAAATCATCACAACGTCGTCAGCATATTGAACAAACCAGCCTCCAACGTGGAACGTCCTTAATACACTGTTGACTGTTAGTGGCACAACAGAAGCGAAAGAACCCCTTTCGTGGTACCGTCCTGAAGACCACTTTTTCTCAATCTACCTTTTGTAGCTTTGAATTTAAAAGCTTGCGTACAGGCATCGATGTTATACATTTGAGTAGGAATTTCGTGAGTTATAGGTCGCTAAAAGTTCCATATGTCTCCTATCTTTACATTGTTAAAGGCTACTTTTATATCAAGGAATGCCCTCAGCGTGAATTCCCTATTATGAAAGCTTTATTCGGTATAATCAAACACAGTATTGTGTGCACTTTTAGCAGATTTCCATATTAGTAAGAACTTTAAGCCTCCATGCCATTCCTTGTTATACAAATTACTTTTGCCTCTTTCCACCTTCTAGGTATATATGCTCAAAAAAGACAAGCTCAAACCTGATCGCTATCAGCTTGAAAAATTGATTCGTAGCGTTTTGTAGGTATCACCCAGGAGCTTGTAGGCTAAGACGGTATTAAGCACTCATTCCACTTTCTCGTTAGCCAGCAGTTTCTGGAATATCTCCTGTTTCAGGGGCAATAACTCCATGTCCCTTGCAAGACAAATTGATACTGTGTCCTCTTTAATATCATTATAATTCAAAAAGTGTGTTTTTGTAAGAAGTTTTAGGTTTTCTAAGCTAAAGCAAGTCTATGGGTCCTCCTTTTTTTCTTTTTTGCTTTGACAACGAAACCCTCTTAGATCTTCTGAGATTTCTTTTGAGCCTATTAAAGCTCACTCTGTAGCTATTTTAGTCCCCAGTTCTCCTATGAACCTTCAATTATTAAACAATCGCCTAAGTGTAGGCATTTGAATCCCAAGTTTCCAGGCTTACCATTTTGGTTGCACCTTCTTTCCGGGAAAGAATATTGGATACACTGATCTATACCCTTTACCTAATCAATTACTCCGATTATGTGGATAAATGATCCACAAAGAAGTTGCCAATGTCTCCTTTCGGCTAGTTTTGAACATCGCAGAAGCAGGGTAGTAAAAAGTCGTATCCACCCCGACTTAACCGTATTTGCTTGCCAACTCGCCGCAATGACCTGATTTTACAGTGACGAGTGATAATTCTTACGGTAAGTGGGGTAAGTTTTTATTTATCAAAAGTGCCATCTGCATTATATAATTTATTTGATCTAACTATGAAAGCCTCCTTAAACAGCATCCTCTAAAAATATTTAAACATTTTCCAGATCAGTTTCGTATATTAAAAATTAACAAAATCAACAATTAAAAATGCATCGTAAATCCGCTTGAAGCCAACCGAGATAAATGATGGATCGTTTTTATACAAGAACACAACTTGGTTTGTGAATTATTTTGTTAAAGTTTTTATCACAGTTAATGCTTTTGTCGATTTTTATTTTCATGTATATGAAAACATGTTTTTGCCTTATAGCAAGGTTATTGAATTTATAACACCAGTTTAAACGCACTTTGTGTAATGCATGCTTTAGGCATTGGCACAAAGTTAAAGGGCACCAAAACAAAGAAAGAAACGAAATGAAAAAGGGCTTCTGTGGAAGCAGAATAACAAACAAAAATCGCTTAAAAAAAACTCTACAAAAAAGCCACATAAAAATTATGTTAAAAACTCATAAAGCGCCAGTTTTAAAAATGATGGCAAAATTGTACATAAAAAGTTTAAACTAAAGCCCACAGCACTGGAACAGCTAATAATCATTAAACATTGTGAGCCAAACACACAAACACGCTCAGTTACTCACTACCTATACGGCAAACACGCATTTAAAACCTTGGAATAAAAAGTAAAAGAAGAAAAAATAATCTCGCCACTCGTGATGCATCATCCACATTACTTTCCGTATACATAAGTACATACTTCTTTGCACACATTTTGACTGTGATGCACCTGAAACATTTGCAACAAGTGCTGCAAATATACAACAGAATAAAACTTTTGAACAGATGCACGCAATAAATGCGGTTACTGAACTTCTTCCATACGATTTTTTATCAACTGTTTTCTGTTTTAAGGTTGATCTTGCACACATATACACACTCTAACAATATATGTGGCTCTCTCTCCTTTTTCATTTCATTTATTATTTTAAGCGAAGACGCCATTTAGCTACGGACAGTAAAAAAATCGTTAAAAACGCACTACTTACCAACAACACATATTATTTAACTTACAAACAAAGGTAACAGCAAACAAAATAAAGATCGTTTAAGCCACGATCTTAAATAAAAACGATCAATCGCTTAACCTACTAAAACTCAAATAAGCTAACACAACAACAACTTAGAAACAAAAGTATTGAATTTGAATAAAAATAACAAACTTTTTTTAAATGCACAAAAACAATATAATACATATTATTAAATTGGTAGCACAAAGAAATCAGTAACTTCTTTTGGCTTAAAAACACCAATCAGAAAGAAGATACTTCCCCTTTAATAAAGAGAAAGAGCGTTTTCTTGCTCTCTTGGTAAGCCTTCTGTTGAAAAGTACTAAATTGTTTTGGTATTTTTTTTAAATCTAATTTTACTGTGATTTGGATTAAATCGATCGCTTTAGCTTTACAAAGTTTATGTTTTTTTTTTAATTTTATTAGTTCATGAATACATTCTTATATACAAGGTGGGCTAAAAGAAATCACACTATTGGAAGACGCTCTTATTTTTTGCAAATGGCGGTCAATGTCAAACCTGTTTTGACATTTGTGAACTAAACAGATGTAGAATACAAGTAAACAAGCCATGAAGCGATACACTCCTCAAGAACGCGGAATAATCAGGTTTATTTTTTGCGTAACAATTCGTCTGTGGTGTTGGCGCAACGCGAATTTTTTCAACGATTCTCCGGTCGTACGGAACCGACTGCGCAAACACTGCGCCGTTTGGCCACCAACCTTGAAGAGTATGGCACCACACGAGACGCCGTCAAGAGTGGCCGGCCCCGGAGTGTCCGTTCTACCGAAAATATCGCCGCTGCTGGCGGGGATGTCGATCTGTCGCCATAAACATCGACCAGACGCCGTACCTCGCAATAAGCCATCTGCCGGCCGTCCACAAAGGTCAAAGAGCTGCGCATGTTCCCATACAAAGTCCAGTCCGTGCATCAGATGCTGCCTGTTAACCGCCAAACGCGGGTAACCTACGCCCAAGTCATCCTCAATTTCGAGGCCGTAGTGGACGATTTTTCGACCAAAATCATAATAAGCGATGAGGCCCATTCCCATCTCAGCGGGTACGTGAACAAGCAAAACTATCGCTTCTGGGGAACTGAACATCCACAAGTGATGTACGAGGAGCTATTACACCTGCTCAAAATGACTGCATGGTGTGCGCTGTTTTCGCTGGAGGAGTCATTGGATCATTTCTTTTCGAGGACGCCGCTGGTCAAATGACAACGGTGGACCATGTTATACCAGTTTTTTTTGCCGCAAATGAACAAAATAGGGCTGAAGGACAGCACATGTTACGCGATCCACAACCAATATTTTAAAGGTGGCGTTCCAGGGTCGATTTATCTCTCGTTTTGGCAATTTACATTGGCTCGCAAGATAGCCCGATTTAACCCTTCCAGACTCTTTTGTGGGGTGTTTTGAAGTACCGTGTTTACTTGAAAAAGCTCGAGACCCTGGAAGCCCTCAAGAATAATATTCGACACGAGCGAGAGTCTGTTCCCTGAAGTTCTCGCCTAAGTGATGAAAAATGCCATAAAACGAACCCGTATAGCAATCAAATGCGCCGGTTTTCTAACCATAAATCTGTTTATTTTCTACAGCTTCTTAAAATCAGCCGTTTAAGACTCTCCCTCCGCTGCACTTGCTTGATCATCAAGCCAGCATCTTCTACCATACCTGGCAGATTTTTTAATTTTTGTAGTGATAATATTATTCTTAAAAGTACCATTTATTAAGTACCTGCACGAATTCTTGTTTTAAACTCTTTTTATTTTTGTTAATGCTTTCCTCTCTCCTTCTATCACTCTCTCTCTCTCTCTCTCTCTCTTACAGAATCTCTTTTCGATTGCTCTCACTGTTTGTTTTTTACATATTTTTGTGGTAAATTGATGTAATTTTCATTCCATCCCCTGGATACAAATGTTTTTAACAGTTTTATCTCTTCATTTAGTTAACTGAATAGGTAAAGAAGTGTTAATATAATCTGGCCTTAGGGGATGCGCTACTTGCATGCTTTTAACTTAAACTTTGTGTGCAGTGGCTTCCTCCTTAATTTTATTTCGATCATGTCTGGCGTCTTGTATTTTTCGTATTTTTATTGTTTCTATTTGATGTTTAACCCAACTGTGTTTTTATTGTGGTTGTTACATTTGACAGTGTACAGTGGGTTGGATTAACAAAAAAGGTTGTTTATACATAAAACCTTGAAAAGCTAACATAATAAATTAAGGATTAAAAAATTTTAATAGAAAGATTAAGAAGGTGGTTTTAGTTATATAAATTTATTGATTGAAAAGCCACTTTTAAAAATTTAAGAAACTTGCAAAATATACATATTTGCTTTCTAAACATTTGCATAACCAGCAACTGTTTTCTTCTAAATAAATATACAAATCAAGCTTTGTATCTATTAAAAGTTATCAATATTTCTTTTAATTTCATTCAATCCTACTGTTCGTTTAGAGCTGCGCTTGTGGCAGTTGTACTGTATAAGCAGGTATTTAGAGCATAAATGATTAAGATTTTATATGTGTTTTGTTCCTCTGTCTCAGCTTGTGTGCCTCTTAAAGGCGTGTGGTCGTTTGTTTTTTTTTTTTTTGTTTATAATGGAAAACTGCCTTTAGGCCTATAATTAAAATTAATAATAATACGATGGCAGTAGAGTTTTCTTAATTTTGTTTAAAAAGACTTAATTATATTTATTATTCTTTTATTATAACGTTAAATGCTTTTGTTGTTGTCCTCTATTATTAACCAACTAGTTAAAATGTCTTAACTGACTAACTGATTGACTGACTGTGCGCTCTTAAATGTAAGAATAGGTGTTGATTAGAGTTAATAGTGTTGGCATTAATTTGCTTTTTGGTGGTCTTGCCCATTTATAATGATGAGAATTTGTTTAAAAAATATTTTTCATTAAATGGTCAACGAATTCATTTTGTATTCCATATTGGGCAAATTATTTAATTTTATTATCAGATGATTAATTGTTGTCTGGTTTTATACGTTAAATGTAATAATAAAATTGTAAAATAAAATTAGAAATTTAACGCTTAAAAACTACTTGTGTTTGATGGAAAAAACTATTTAAAAGAATGTATAATAACTAGTAATTATTTAATATGTACTTTAAAAATCTTTTTTTAGTTTCCGAGTTAAAAAAACAAGTAGGAAAGTTACTTTTGGTTAAACCCGACCGTATTTTACCTAACCTCACATATGTATAATTTGAAATAAAGTTCTATCATATTTAAAAAAATTACTAAGCTAATGTGAATTTCGGGAGTAAATTTTACTTTATATCGAACTAACGGTTAATTCTGGATCAACTAAGGAAATTTAGAACAATTATTTCTTAGTTATACCTTAGTTCCCACACCCACCAACAAACATTTGTGAAGGATTCTGGGGAAGCTAGGTTTAACAGTAGCCCGATCTTAACAATAATTGGTAGGGCCATTTCTACAGAAACAAGTAAAAACGTTATATTCGGCTTTGCCGAATCTTAAGTATGTATTTGTATTGGGGCTACCCTTCCCTAAGCTTTGATACAAAATTATTTTCAAAATTTAAACATTGTGCAAAAATCCCCTTGTAAGTAGCATGCCTAAAGCCAAAAACGGTTTTAGTACTCCGATCCAACCATTTTACTTGAAAAATCTGGATTGTACTTACTTTAAGGCAGGTTTTAAGTCACAAGCTGTTATAGTTCCCGAAAAAACATCGTTTTGAAAACTTTGTAAATTTAAATTAAATATATTAGCAAACGCAACAGTGAGTGACATCTCGCAATGTTTGACCTATGATGTCGATACATCGGCATATGCGAGCAGCATGTGGCTCTTGGAAAAAATTATGCTATTTCTAATTACTGCTGCGTCACACACGATCTTCTCCAATTAAAAATTAAATTGGACGCAGGACATACTGTCACCTTGTTTCAAGCCACGTTGTATGGCGAGTGGCTCAGAAAGATCTTCTCCGATCTTCACAGATGATCTTGTACTCGATAAATTCATCCTGCACTATCTGATCAGCTTTGCAAGTATGGCGAATTAAGACGTGGCCTCAGACAACTTTGTATAAATCAGACTATTGAAATCCGCCTTGTAATTGATGAAGAGATGATAACTGTCGCTCTTTCTTTTACGGGGGTTTTACAAGATTTTAGGTAGTGTGAATATCTGGTCAATGATGGATTTATCTAATGTATGTTCCGATTATTTCGTCGATCTCGTCGATATTGCTTTTTAGTATTTGACACAGTATACGTGACAGTATCTTGTAAGCGATGAGAAAGAGTCTAGTGTCTCTATAATTGAAAAAGATAATCTTATCTTCTTTCTTATGAACGATGCATAGCCCTTTAGGTTCCGTTCTTCAGAGATGCCTTCCTCCAGGCAACCTTAACAGACAACTTGGTGCATACTCCTTACTAACTCATCGCCTCCGGTCTTAAACAGCTTCGCCGGTAAACCATCGGCTCCTGCCGCTCTATTATTTTCCATCCAATACCTGGTTTCTGTAAATTGCGAGATGCTTTCGCATTGAGAAATTTTTAAAGATTATAAAAGTATTTCAGTTAATAACAGCGTGAGTCATATAATTATAATTAAATGCACGTTAACATTATACATATATAATATTTTTTCTTTGACTCGTTCTGTCTTTGACAGGGCGACTATAAGTTTCTCGACTCAAGAGCTACTCACATACAATACAGAAACGAGGCACAGGATATTGATGTTTCCACCCTTTCTTGGCTGGGACTTAAGCACTCTATACCGTCATCGATTATTGAGAAGTGGGTATATCGGTCGCCGCAGACATCAGATGCTAACAATTCAGGAAAATGTTCCTTCCAGATTGTGAAAACACTATCCTTATCTACCGTTGCCTCTCCCGCTTACTACGCGTGGCTTCTATCTGCAGAGTTGTCTAAAAAGCTGAATTTTTTTGCAGTTTCTCTGCGACACTCCTCGTCATACAATTGGTTTCTTTGGGAAGTTTTTGGTAGCAAAGCACAGTCTTTTCAGAATTCTTTATGGAATTGATAATATGCTGCCAATGAGAGAAGACATCGGGACGAGGCATGCTCTCTTGGAGTAGCTGGGCTAATCGAGAGGAGAAGAAGTGATCCGAGACGATGTTAGCTCCACGGATCGTCCGGGCGCTTTAAGACTGTCGTCCATCCACAACAATGTGATCGACTTGGTTCCTGGTCATTTGATCAGGCGATGTCCAAATCGCCTTTCCGCATGCAATTAGCTTTTGTTATCGCAAATGCTTTGGCTTACATAATCATTAGATAATAATTGTTCACAAAACTAATCGTATAATAATAAAATAGAACTTCACACAAACTAAATTAAAATACCATGAAAAAAAGAACTTATTAAAAGATTATAATAATTACACCCCTTTACACCTTACCTGGTTGCTTGCAGCACTGTGTTATTTGTAATAAAAAGGATTAAATATGTTTAGCACTTACACTGTAAAAAAAGAACACAAGTAATTAATAATTTTTAACACTTAAATAATTGTCCAAAGAATTACCAAACATATAATTAAGTCAAACCTTTTATGCTCTTATTTTCTAGTTTTATCACACGCTCTTCTATTTCTGACTTATGTAAGTCTTTTTCTCTTATTCGGATTTCTCTGCTGTTTAAAATATGGTCACCCTAATGCTTAAGTATCTGTAGAATACAAATAAACAACCAACTAACGAATAAAATTAGTTTTGTGTTTCGTTTTTTTTTTTTTTTTGCTGAGATAGGCTTTGAACTGAGGGATGATGCATGTGTGCGTGTGGTGTATCTGTGTGAATTATTCGAATGAGCGCATGCCGCAAGGTTTTGTTAGCCGCAGGACTTGAACAATTTAGTTGAGCGATATACTTTGAGCTGTAAGCAACAACGGTCGGATAGTTGGTCTTATTTGTTCATTAAGTGGTAGTTGGTGGTAAAGCAGAGTGTGTACTATACCATTAACTGATTTTCTAATTTAGTTTGCTCTGCTTCTTACACCCTACATACATACATATTGAGTGTATCTGAGAGTTTTGTAATAACATAATGTGGTGTTAAACTAAAGTTGTTCTGTTAACATAAAGCTGTTAAGCATGAATCTTATTGGAAAATAAGAGTTTAAATTGTGAGTGTATTATGGGTGCATAAATCCAGCCAGCAGCCAACAATAATAACAACAACTCTCTGTAATATTTTTTCGATACAACTATATAATTGTAGTTAAATTTGTGTAAAAAATAAAAAAAACTGTGTGTTGTTTTGTATATCTGAGAGTTTTGCATCTAAATATTTACAATTATCAGTATTTTTATAACATTTGTGATTATTAAATATTTAATTTAACAAAATACGGATTAAAAAGTTAACAAAAAATAACTAAAGTATGAGTGATTTTAAATAGATAAGATTTACTTTAAATAGAATCATAAAAAACAAGTGAAAATTAATACAAAATACAACAAAAAAAGATATAATAACATGAATTAAAAACAAAAAAAATAATAAAAAAGTTAAAACAAAGCCAATTAAAAAAAAATAAATTTTTAGTTATCTAAAAGGCAAAAAAACGAAAAAAAGTAATTTAAGAAAAAAATTAGTGTAAAAAATATTGATTGTTTTAAAATAGATAATAAAATATTAAATATCTAAAAGTTAAATAAAAAAACGTTCAAACCTAAAATTGATTGAAAATCATTTAAATACTTTGTGAAACGAATTAGTTTTAAACTGTTACTACCGAATTCTTTATATGTTATTTCACCACTACATTGGATTACCTAAAAGTCTAAATTGGACATCAAAAAGAAGTAGGTAAACAGAAAATAAATTTTTTAATAATTAAATTAAGTTATTATATCAAGTGCTTCTTATAACTATTTTTTTTATATTAAGCAAATTAAAAATGTGTAGCGCCCATGTAGACAACTGACCCCTAAAATTTTTCATTTAAATGCCGCATTTATATTTAAGAAGAAAATTATGTTAATTTGGATTTTTCGTTTAAAAGAGGTTCTAATTTTTTTGATTTATAATTAAAATCAGGTCTAAAAAAGTGAGTCAGGTAACTGATTTTTCTTTTTTTTTTAATTTTAAGTGGCTTATATTAAGCCTTAAAATACCCAAAATGATAAATAAATTTAACCTTAATCGAACCCAGCTTTTAAGTTGAAGCAAATTTTACAGTTATGTTTTTCATTGATTTATTTCGAAATGATTTTATAAATTTTTAAATTTAAAGCATTCAGTTGTGCGTATAATTTTGAGTTGGGTTTCAAAAAAATATTCAAATAAAGAAAAAGAAATTGTTTACTGTAGATATATTAATGGTTTTATACTGCAAACACCAAATTTAAATCACTTTTCTTAGACAGCCCGGTGGTCATGTAGTTATTTCATTGTATGTAAAAACTATTTTGTAAGAAGTAAGAAAAAAAATATTTTAAAGACCAAATAGGCAGACTCCCAATAACGATCAAAAAATAAAGTGTTAAACATGGGACTTTAAAATATTCTCTAAAATATTTTTCATTCATAAAGCGAAAGGCATGTTAAATGTGCGACGGTTAATAAAAACGGAATTTATGTGAACCTCATTACCAAACCTTGTTTTCAACAGGACTGGGCGCAAATCGGCACATTCGATTCGAACCGAAATTTAAAAATTCTTATTAGAATTCCTATACTAATAGCATTGACAACTCGATCAATCGAGTGAATTTTCGATTCGAATCGAATGTGACGATTTGGCCCCTGATCTGCTTAAATTATTCTTGGTTTTAGCCTTGATAAGCAATAGTGGTAAAAATATAACTGCACAGAAAAAATAATTAAATTAAATAAAACGTTTGAAAAAAGCAATTGTAATTCTCCTTCTTACATTTACTAGATTCCTTTAGGATTGCAAAGCTCAAAAAATTTTACTGAGCGAAGCGTATTAAATTCCATGCTATCTTAAAGACGATTTAAACGTTTTGTCGACATTTTTCTTAATATTTTTGATATTTTGGGTTAAACTCATTAAAATAAACAGAATGTAACATATGGTAAATTTCTGCATGGGAAACCTAAAATATCACGTTTAGCTAACACATTACTAAACACCTCGTTTAGGATTTATGAACGACCTTTCACTCTCAGTTAGTTCTTGAAAAATGGTTAACTTCGTTCTTACTCACAAAGAAAAAGCAATCCCGTTTGCCTTTTTTTAAAGCATGTAAGCTAACTATATGATGTTTTCAGCCAAGTACTACTGTCGTTCAAAGAGTACTGTGAAAAAATCTGTAACTGGTTTTGAAAATATATTTTACTTGGCAGGTGTTGGTAGGAAAGCTAAGAGTTTCAATAAGTTTTTTTTCAATTACAATTATAAAAACTGTTAATTAATAAATAGTTTTTAGTAAAAAGAAATTGGATAAAATGAATTAAAGATAAAAACAAGTAAGAGCGCTATATTCGGCTGTGCCGAATCTTATATACCCTTCACATTGGTCTTTAAATATACCCAGCCGAGTAATTTTGTACTGCAAATAATATTATAAAAAACCTTGTGCGAGTTTTAAAGCCCATAGAAAAAATAACAAAATTTTAACGTTCGTATGAATAATAAAAATAGATGAAGAAGATTTAAGGTCGAGAGTTTTAAAAGTTTTCGACATTATCCATATTTAAAGGTTAATAAAACTTGTTAAATGTTCTAGTCCCCCTGCTCTTCTCCAACTTTTTCTCCAAAATGTATGAATAATTTGATTATTACTTTTTGTAGAATATTCGAAGTCGATAGCTGTAATAGTTTTCCAGAAGTAGCGTTTTAAAAATTTTATAAAAATTGTTAATTTGTATGGGAGCTACCCCTTCTTCACCCCCCATCCGAAAATTTTTTTCTTTAGAGCGTAGCCCTTGATGTCCAATCACTTTTTGTAGAACATTTGATTTCGATATCTGTTACAGTTTCCGAGATATAGGGTATCGAATATTTTATAACAATTGTCGATTTGTATGGAAGCTACCCCTTTTTTTTCCCCCACTAAAAAAATTTTTTTCTTTAAAGTGTGGATCTTTGCGTACAATTACTTTTTGTAGAACATTTTAAGTCGATATCTGTTACAGTTTCCGAGATATAGGGTATCGAATATTTTATAACAATTGTCGATTTGTATGGGAGCTACCCCTTTTTTAGCCCCCACTCAAAAAATTTTTTCTTTAAAGTGTGGATCTTTGCGTACAATTACTTTTTGTAGAACATTTTATGTCGATAGCTGTTATAGTTTACGAGATATACCGTATCGAATATTTTATAACAATTGTCGATTTGTATGGGGCCTACCCCTTTTTTTGCCCCCACTCAAAAAATTGTTTCTTTAAAGTGTAGATCTTTGCGTACAATCACTTTTTGTAGAACATTTTAAGTCGATATCTGTTACAGTTTCCGAGATATAGGGTATCGAATATTTTATAACAATTGTCGATTTGTATGGGAACTACCCCTTTTTTTGCCCCCACTCAAAAATTTTTTTCTTTAAAGTGTGGATGTTTGCGTACAATAACTTTTTGTAGAACATTTTATGTCGATAGCTGTTATAGTTTCCGAGATATAGGGTATCGAATATTTTATAACAATTGTCGATTTGTATGGGAACTACCCCTTTTTTTTCCCCACTCAAAAATTTTTTTCTTTAAAGTGTGGATGTTTGCGTACAATAACTTTTTGTAGAACATTTTATGTCGATAGCTGTTATGGTTTCCGAGATATAGGGTATCGAATATTTTATAACAATTGTCGATTTGTATGGGAACTACCCCTTTTTTGCCCCCACTCAAAAATTTTTTTCTTTAAAGTGTGGATGTTTGCGTACAATAACTTTTTGTAGAACATTTTATGTCGATAGCTGTTATAGTTTCCGAGATATAGGGTATCGAATATTTTATAACAATTGTCGATTTGTATGGGAGCTACCCCTTTTTTTGCCCCCACTCAAAAATTTTTTCTGTGAAGTGTAGATCTTTGCGTACAATTACTTTTTGTAGAACATTTTAAGTCGATAGCTGTTATAGTTTACGAGATATAGCGCATAAAATATTTCACCAAATTTGTGCAATTGTAGGAAAAATACCCCTTCCCCTGGTCCTATCTGAAAAAACTTTTTCCATTATTTAGGTCCCTTCTTTAGGAGTATCCGTGCCAAGTTTTGTGGCAAGAGTGACTACACTTACTGAGATATATAGGGATATATGCACGGATTTTGTCCTAAAAAAAATGGGTTACTCTGGGCTTTCGCTTATATCTCGGTCAATAGTGAACCGATTTTGCTGATTTTAAATAGCGATTGTTAGCGGGATATTTCTGATCGTTTGACACCATTAACTGGTCTGTATCTTTTTATTTGACTCCGGAAACTTGATTTCAACAGACGGACAGACGGACAGACGGACAGACGGATAGACGGACAGACGGACAGACGGACATCGCTAAATCGGCTTCCCTATCTATAAGGATCCAGCCTGCTACAAAGAAATTCTTCTGTTATTTTTACTTAAAAAAATTAATTTAGGTAGGAGCAAGGGTATATGTGGCTTATATGAAAATGGACAGTATTAAAAAATAATAGCTCAAAACTAAGAAATTCTGCCTAAAAAATTGCCAAGTGCATTTTTGCTAATTTGGTCAAAAAACCATATTCCTACGGCTGGCACCCCTGCGCACATGGAGAATTTTTTCCGACTTTGAATGATGATATTGCTGAGAATAAAAAAACCAATATGAAAAGTATGTAAAATTCATCACAGCCGAATATAGCGCTCATTTTTGTTATAACTCTGTAATTTTATTTTTTGTTTCGCATAAGTGAATAATATATTTATAGTCAATTGTTGTTTTTGTATAAAATTTAACTGATAAAAATATACAACATTCATATTTCGAAAAACATTTATATACACTTTTAGCGACATATATTCATGTACTCTCATTGTTAATATTTTACTCAGATTTATCAGATTTTTACATAAGTTCATGCTTTTGTACTTTAATGATTTATGTACTCAAGAGTAAATAAATGTTCATGGTGGTACGTTCATTAATACAAATGTTTTTTTTATACACTTTTGTGTTTACGATTTTTTATTACTATTTGTTTGATATCGTTATTATATTAAACCAAGACTTGCATTTACTTGCGATGAGAAGTGTTGCTTTTGTGCTACTACAATTAATTTAAATTCATTAGGGAGGTTCTAAAAACATCGCGCAGCTGATTTCTATAACTTTATATCAACAATTTTTTTTGCATCAAATAGTCGAAACTTTAAAATTCAAAAATAAATATTCAATTTTTTTGCCAGATTATTAGGCCGATTGCAAAGAATATAAAGTAATGGTGCACAAGCCATGAAAAAAATTAAACTAAAAATCTGCCCTAAGCGAGCTTGGTTGAATCTCTTTCCTTAGTTTAGAAGGTCAGAAGTATTTCACTAGGTTTGTGTAACTAGAATGTGATAGGTTAGATAGTTATGATGGAGACATCAAATAGAAGGCACTTAAGACATTGTTCCTTATTTATTTTCAAATATTTGTTCTTGTTGACACTTGGCTAAGACTTTTTCTGTTAATTAATTTTCAAAAAATTATTGAGGTGCCTTGTCGGTTATAGATCACAGAAATCGACAACATTTTTAAGCTCCATTAATATCCAATGTAAACGTTTAACTTCTAAACAATTGAGTTTTATAATCCACAAGCTGTGATATGCTAATACCGCATTATTTTACTCTAATTTTATTTGATTATTTGCATGTTGCATATATAATAAGATATTTTTTTTAAAAAAAGAAGTTATAATAAAACAACAAAAAATAAATTGTTACGAATGAAGAAAAAGCGCTATATTCGGCTGTCCCGAATCTTATATACCCTTCACATTGGCTTTTCGAAACCCCCAACTTTAATTTTTATCCATTTTTTTTATTTATAAATAAAGTAAGTAAGGACGTAAGTATATTCAAGGAATATGTTTGGGAGGGGAATTTAATGGGAGTCGGTCGTACACTTGATTTCTCTAAGACGGATTTTGAGGAAGTTATCGGCGTTTTTACATTATTATTGTAAATTTTGTATGGTAACACTCTTAGGTGATGGAGGTAGGGTGTTAGTATGCTCTAAGAATATGTTTGGAAGGGAAAACGAATGGTGGTCTGTGATACATATTATTTCCCTAAGGGCAACTCCGGGGAAGTTAAAGGGGGCTTACCCTAATTTTTTTATTTTGTATGGCAGACATGTTAGGAGCTGGAGATATGGGGTAAGTACGATCCACTAAAATGTTTGGGAGGAAAAACTATTTGCGATCGAACTTACATTCGACCTTTGAAGAAGAACCCTGGAAGCTGTAGGGGGGGATTTATTACAATTTACCAAACTTTGTATGGGAGACCCTTAGATTATGGGGATAGGGGGTAAATATGTTCAAGGAAAAGATTTGGGAGACTAATGGGGGTCGGTCGTATACTTTATTTCTCCAAGGCCTACTTTGGGGAAGTTGTGGGCGTTTTTAAATAATTTTTGTTAATTTTGTAATGCAACCTTCTTAGGTGATGATGATAAGGGGTAAGTATATTTAAGGAATATGTTTAAGAAGGAAAACTAATGGGGGTCTGTAATACAGTTAATTCCTCTAAGGACAACTACGGGAAAGTTGTAGGGGGTTTTACATTATTTTTTTCTAATTTTGCATGGCAACCCTTCTAGGGGATGGAGATAGGGTGTAAGTATGTGGATCTTACATTTGACTTCTTTAGAAGCACCCTGGAAGTTGCGGAAGCAATTTAAAAAAATTTTTTAAAATATTGAACTTTGTATGGCTACCCTGTTTTGAAGCAGAGATAGGGTGTAAGTTTGTTTAAGAGAAAAGTTCGTTAGAAAAAATTAATGGCAGTCGGTCTTACATTGCACCCGTGTATGTGCAATGTAGTTGTAGAGGTTTTTATGTACAATCTTTAGATGGATTTTGGCTATTATCTCGGTCAGTTATCGATGGATTTTGCTGAATTTCAATAGAAATTTTTCAGATATTTTCGATAGTAGCAGCAGATATTTTCGATAGTTTGATTCCACATACGGGTCTATGCGAAATCGTGGGGCTTCAAAAAGTTGATTTCAATCTTAATATGGACAGACGAACGGACGGACATCGCTTAATCGGCTTCACTCTCTTTAAGGACTAAGAAAATATGTTCTTTGTGGGGTCGCAGATAGATATTTAAGAAATTACGAACCGAGTGACAAACTTGTATATAGCCTTATCGCTATGTGAAGGATATAAAAACAAAATAGTGAGTGCATCAGAACGTTTAAACAGATTTCAAAAATGTTGGGGTGAAATGCTTGTAAAGTTGAAACTTTGCTATTCGCTAACAGTTAAGCAACCTCAACCTTTAACCCTCATATACGCAGGCTACTGTATTAAAAATAGTTATAATTCTTTTTTCTGGCAAACCACATTAAAAATTTTTAAGTTTGTATTTTTAGCCCACATCTTCTTAATGAAATTGGGAAAATTTAGATCAAAACTTTATTATCACAACTTTTTTTTTATTACCAATCTAAAAACATGTAATAAATAATTTTGTTGTTCTTTAATGCGACCAATAAAATCGAATAATAACGTGTTAATAACTTTCAATAATATCTTATTAATTTTATTACTATTTTTTTAATCTTCATATAAAATCGAAACAAGATCAGTTATAGGTTACAAACAAAACTTTTGCGTTTATTTTTAGAAAATTTTTTTAAAAATTTATAGTAAAAAATATATAAAAAATTTTAATAAAAGACCACCACCTGTTTCCATACAGTTACAATATAATTTACTAATACACACAAGTAAAAAAAAAAAAAAAAAGAAAATGAAACAATAAATTTAAGAATTTTTCAACTTGGAAGATTATTAACAGATAAAATACTCGTAGTTATTTATTATAGTTAGTTGTTGGTGAAGACGAAAAATCAAAAAAGGTAGCTTCTGCTGCATTTTATGACTTTTCCGAAAGTCATTCTTTTCATTTCATACGCTTTTGTTTTTTTTTATTAGTGGCTTAAATTTCGATAGTGTTTATCTGTTTGTTTGTTTGTGGGAATATATAATTTTCATTTCCAGTTTTTATTACAAGGGATATTCTTTTAGTGGTTAATAGTAGACTGGTGTCATAAAAGAATGTGAATTAATGAGGTCACTCACTAATTAGTTCAAAAATAAACTTCTCGTGATGAAAGGCTTTAAAACAACAAGATCGTATTATAAAAACTAAGTATTACTTTGGGTGTTGTGTTATAGACCTAATGACTAAATTAGAAAATATCTTATGCAATAAAAAATGCTTTCTTATAAAAAAATTGAAAAAAAAAATATTTAGAATTTTTTCAAATCATTTATAAATTGAAATATTTAATATGTTTGATATCACATAAGCTGACTTATGCCGAACATTTTTATGGTTTACAACATTTAATGTTCAAATTTGTATATTAATGTCAAGCAACAAATATTTAAAAATTTTTGCACAAAAAAAAAACAAAGAAGATAAACAAACTTCTTATCCGAATGTCTGCATATACGTACATATATATATAGAAAATATGCTCTCATTCACAAAAATTCACCCACTAAACAAACACCCTACATATACTCTTACAAAAACAAAGATTAATAACGATATTTATAAACAAACGCACATACACACATACATGCATATTTATGAATGTGCAAAAGCAAAAATAATGCAAATTAACTTCCGGTCAACTACTAAACTTTATTTTACACTAAACGCTTATAATAATCCAACTTCTTAATGGTGGTGTGTGTGCATGTGTGTCTTGCTCCAGCTCTCATCAAGTTAAGTGACTTTAAAAAAAATATATGACTGATATCAGGTGCGGATCCAGCATTTACATTTGGGGAAGAAGATTTTTGGTTTTTTTTTTCTTTTAAGCAATATAATGTAATTTTGCTTTTGGATTTTTTTTTAATTATAATATAATAGGTGTGTTATTCTTTACTTTTTTGTTAAAGCTTGGTGAAATGAGAATGAACAGCATTTACTCTCCCAAAACTATGAAAACACACAAAAGTACGGGAACACAAAAAACTGTCATGCGGGGTTCTAATCTCGAGGAACACAGCTACAGGGTGGTTGAAAAATAAATTAATATTAAGAAACTCAAATAACTTTTTGTTAAGTTTATGTAATTTATTTTAATTAACTAGTTTGAAAAATAATACAAATTTAAAAAAAATTGAATTGAAAGAGCCTCCAGCTTCGATGACACATGTGCGGCACTTTATTAAAAAAATTATTAATAGCTACCTAGAGGGTTGCAGCGGAAGTTGCCGCAATTATCGTTTTTGAATTAATCCAAATTGTTGGCTTTCTTCTGTAAATTTCTGTTTGCAATAATTTATGTGGAAAAGTATTTAAATAAGCTGAAACTCATCCGAACCCGCTCGATAGAAACATCTTGCAAGATAGTGGACACACCCGTCCAAACAGAAGGGATATTATTGCGCTTAGATGAAGTTAGTTAATTCCAATATAAGCACTGGCAAGACTAATATTAATTACTAAGTTTCAAGATTTAACTACTTGTACGTTTGCCAAAAGCAAAGATTCAATAATAAAGATATGTCAAAAAAATGGTCCAGTAAGGTCAGAAGGCTTGAGGGGCCTACGGAATGTGGAGTTCTTTGATTGGCTATGTGTCAAGTTATCCCATTAGCCTGAAAATACGCAGAGTTAAAGGGGTTATCCCTCGGCGTAGTTCTTGAAAGAACAACTCTTTCAACATTTTAACTTACGGTCTCCATGGACCGTAACAGTAAGTTAGTAGCAGCTTTTATTAGCCAACCTGTATAACAAAAAAAAAAATCAACGTTTAAACTTTGTGATAGTTCTTTTATAATTTAGGAAAAACAAGCAAGTGGAAAACATCAGTATCTAAAAAGGTAAATAGTTAAAGTAGTGGGGGCTTAAGATTGATGCCATACCCTACCCAACTACCCAGCAAAACCTTTGCTTACCTGGTAAGTTAGCAAGTAATATTGGAGATGAACAAGCACTAGTTACCTAGTTGCTTTTGTAGGTTTGTTATTTTTGTTTGAGTTGTCCCGAAGATCACGACCCCTGCATAAAAATCTGCTAACAAAAATCAATTAATCATTGGTAACTGGTTATACCAATGATTAATTGAACAAAATAAATAAAAATTTAAGGTATTAAAGCAAAATTATTCCTTAAAGCCTGTTTTTTAATCCTATTTTCCAAATAAACTTACAAATGTAGTTATTAACGCCCTTACTAAAAGTAGTTTTTCTGTCGTAACGACCTCATTACCTTGTAACCCATGAAATAATGGCAAGTCAATACTCAAATTCAAAAAAATTTTGCTGCTCATTACATCCATATATCCTATATAATGAAAACAATTTAGGATAAAGTAGTTTTAAAGGAGATCATAACAGAAGATAGTTCAATTTTCAATGTCGTTGACAACCTTGATGATCAGAACCAAGCCCAGTCACCTTTTGGTAATTTCCTTGTATTCTATCATGAAAACAATAAGTTTGATAAAGGCAAAAATCTGGGATAAAGCGCAGTGTATTAATCTTATAAACCATTTCATAGTGATAACGTTATTCCCATATTTAATTTAAGTACCCCCGTAGTATTCACCCTTTCGAATTGGAGTGAAAATAACTCAATAGGGACATCAATTACTGGTGCGAAACAGGAACTTACTTACACAGCCAATCACTATGAACAACAAAACGAAAATATGTACCCTGCAGAAGTACAAAACACTAGATATGAACTCATTGGATATGCTCTCTGTGTGGTGTTCCACTTTGTTTAATTAAATTAGTAGACTTCCATTAAAAGAGCTATCATATATTCCCGGTGATACATAAATAAACCATATCCCAGCGTGGGGTCCTATATGGGCCTTTTTTTAATTTTTTGGAATAAATTACTTCAATAAATAAAAGTAAATCAAAATCGTTTTAAATTTTTGTCAATTTCGTGTACAGCGCCGAAAAGGTTTAATCTCCGAAATGTAAAAAATTGCATTATTGATAGGCATTGAAACAAATATTCAAAAAGATATTTGGCTTTTACCGATAGGTAGTAGCTATGTAAGTGATTGCCTAAAGTATATTAAACAAGGTAGGAGTAACTGATCAGCTGATTTTTATTTCCGTCACATGTTTTCCAACTTAGTTGGCAATTTTTTTATGTTCTATAATGGTTGTGTATACTGTGTGTATGTGTGATGGCAACGTTTTTGACAACTAAGCTGGAATTGAGCAACAACAAAATGCATGCTTAAATTTTACAGGAAGTTGATGCTTTAGGGACGAGATCACCTTCTTATTCCGCCATGTGCTTGCCCTAACAATATTTTTCTAATATATTAATTAAGAGATATATGTGCATAGAAAAAATGAGAAGTGAATAGGAGGCAGTATGTATAGAATTTTACAAAGACATTAAATATTACAATTAAGTATGGGGTGGGCAAATTAGTATTGAATAAGAAATCTTTATAATATTTTAACGTAAAAACTTCCTTTTGAATTTATTTAGGTTTCTTTTGCAGCTTGTTAACTAATAAAATAGATGTTTGAGACCTTTTGTGGTTTGTTTTCTAATTTTGGTCTCTAAGAAATACAAAAGCGGTAAAACTTGTATATATTCTTTTATAAAATTTCTTAATCAATACAGATAATTTTTTCCTAAATAGAAAACAAACATTTCAATTTGTATTGAGGGTTGAGGACTGTCTAACCAAAGTTCCTCCCCCTTTTATCCGCATCTGCTGATACGCAAAAACCAGATAAATTGATGGATGGATGTATGAATATTCTTCAAATTATGATTGTTGTAATTGTGACTGTCATAGTTTTTTTATTAAACAGTTTTGTATTGACAGAGTCAACGACTTCCGTTTTATGAGAATTTTTCTTTACAATATTTTTTAAACTCTCACTTGTTGAGCGTATGTAATTTGCATTAGCGAGGCTAGTCTCAAAAGATTTTTTGAAACAACATGTTTTTCACGTTTTTGTACCACAAAAGAAAATTAAAAATGTTGGAAAATTTCTGCAGAATTAGTTTTCAAACGAATATTTTTTAACATATTTAAAACATAAACATTTTAAAGAAATGTAGAGGTTTAAATATCTACAAAATAATTAAGAGAGAAATAAATCAAAAATGTATGAGCGCTATATTCGTGAGGGTGAGTCTTACATACCCTTTATATTGTTGAAAATTGTCTGTTTGTATGGGGGCTTGGAAGGTGTAACAGCTATCGGCTTCACACCTACTGACAGGCATTTCATTATGATATCTACTTTCCGGAAAAAATTATATGGATAAAAGCAGGGCTAGTAGGTGTCCTAAATCGAACGGATTAAATTTATAAAATCGGCTTCGAATCTGCAAGGCCAGGTTAGGTAGAACATGCAGCCGTTAAAGGAAAGGATACAGCTTACTTGGGTCAGGTCAATTTGGCCCCTTTGTGTTACCTGTAGAGGCAGATAGAATGAGTGGAGATAGAAGAAATTGAGAGAAGGATAAGAAAGGAATCGAACCCACGACCCCCAGACTGGAAGACTCCTGTATTTACCACTGATCTACCGGGGCACCTGCTACATAAGAATAGAAACGGTAATCCCTATACAAGCGAGAAATATTTTGAAATTTGTATGTTCATATAACTCAAAAAGTATTACAGATATCGAAATAAATTCAGAGTGATTTGTGCCGTTGAAAAAACAAACTTTCATAGGATCAAGGGGAATAGTACGATTGATATGCACTTTTAAAACCATAACCACCCATCTATCTTCGTTACTTAGAGTGTTTGTAAATTTAAGATTTGCTTGTTTTTTTTTTGCAGAAGTGAAGCAACTTTTTTTTGACATTGCCCTCGTTTCCTAAGTACATATTTACGTATAATTGAGTGCAACACTATACATACTTTTCATATTATCTTTAATTTGTTATTTTTCCTTTATCATGGTTGTTGCTTTTTAAGAGCAATAAATGCAAATTAATTAATTAATTTATAAAACGAGTAATTAACACCATGTTATAAAAGTCAACAAACAAAACGACAGAGTTGAAAAAATAAAATTTCCAAACCAAAATGTATAATCATGGGAGACAACAAGTCCACAATAACAAGACAAGTCTGAAACACACAAGAAGAAGAAGAAGAATAAATTCTCAGCAAAAAATTAAAAAAAAAAATAAATTATACTCAACCACAATTGAGTAAAATAAAAAAGAAAACAATTAGCAAACAAACACTTCATGTGGTTTAGATTTACAGTCAATATTTGTATTAAAAAGATTGATGAAGTATGGTGTGAAGGGAAATGCATGGAAAGAAAAATAAACGTCGGGAAAAATTGATTCAAATAAGTAAACAAATAAACAAACAAAATTGCATACAAATTTTTAAGCTTGATTTCACTTGCCCGTCTGTCTGTCTGTCTGTCTGTCTGTCTAGTTATTTAATTGTTTGTTTGTGTTCAGTCGGTACTAATTTCCTTGTATGCGTATAAGTATGTTTTATACTCTTAATATTTTTTATTTATTATACCTTTATGCAAACTCTGGGTACGTTTTACAGCAAACCACTACGGCCACGTTTTGTTCTCTTGGCTGTCGATAATGCAAACAACTTGCGATAACATTGACAATGTTGCTGCTGCTCATCGATCTTATTTGTGAATTTTTTATTGTTGTTATTGCTGACAATAATGAACGTTTTATGAAAACATTTTGCATAATTATTTTTCTTCTTTTTGCTAATCTATCGTTCTCTTGGGAGTTTGATGTGTTTTTCTCTCTGTGTAAATTTTTAAAAGTGTGTACGAATGCTAGTTTAGTCAGCGGTTAATTTGTTGCTGTAATTCTTCAATTTGACGACAATTTTCTTTCTTTTAAAAAGGGGCTGCCAGTTACGAATTTTTTCGGTTAAGGATTGGGATAGTTTTTTATATTGTTTTGAAACCCAAAAACGGGTTTTTTTACATTACGCAGACAAACAAAATATTTTTTTGCATTCTTATCTTCCAATTTGATTGAGGAAGATGAGCCCATTGATTTTAAAAAATTATATCTCATTCTTCAAACAAGTAAGAATGTTATAGTCGGTTAAAAAGAAAAGACTGATAATTT
Organism: Melanophora roralis; assembly: GCA_963583895.1. Taxonomy (NCBI): domain Eukaryota; kingdom Metazoa; phylum Arthropoda; class Insecta; order Diptera; family Rhinophoridae; genus Melanophora; species Melanophora roralis. Next base: position 62,421,305 of record OY757187.1, on the reverse strand, counting down.
TTGTAGACAATATAATAATTGGTGGCCTATATAAAAGGAAATATACCGATTATATTTTCGATCACTTGTAGTCCAAAACGCTCGTTGCGGAAGAACATTCGTATGGAGGCTATGTCAAAAAATGGACCGATCATCACCACAAACAATAGGCCTTATGCCAGTGGTAAAAACTTGTCTGTGCCAAATTTTATCAAATTTTCCTAAAAACTTAAGCCTGTACTTTGATCACAAGATTATATGGACACCCAACTGGACGGACCGATCGACTCAGAAAGTGATTCTGAGTCGTTCGGCATACTTGAGTGTCTCAGACCATTATTTCTGGGCCTTACAAACATCTGCACAAACACATAATACTCCTACCACGAATGTGGTGTGGTGAGAAGAACCTTAAAGAAGTCGTATTAGGAGGAAAGTGCGTATTGTACCCCCTTTATAATTTCCCAATTAAATGTAGGCACTAAAAAAGTAACATAGTTAAAGCTTGAACATTAAGTTTTTTTATTTTTGTAAATTTTTTAAGTCTGGCAACTTTGTACTTTTTGTTGCGAGCAAAAAATATTCTGCATGTAAAATATAATGCGAATTTTAAATTGATGTAAATTAAAATGCATTTGCATTTAGCATGATGCTTGATTTTTTCGTTTGCCGGTTGAAAGAAAAATAATGAATGAATTTCAAAAAAGGATGTGATGATAAAATTGAAAGCTAATAAAATCAACAACTATTTTATTTCGTAAAACTTTTTATGAGTGCTGCGTATGCTCGAGTTTTTTTTTAATATTTTAATATATTTATCTGTGATAAAATCAATTGAGAACTTCGAACGATTTATTTAATAGGAAAAATTAAGAATAAAATAATACTTTGTTAATATAAAAAGAAAATGGTAATCTTTAAAGGGCGAACTAGGAATAGCTTAATACAAAATTTAAAAGACCTGTTTAAATAAGTTTCAATCCAGTTTTAAAGTAAAATTTTTTCAATTATATATTTTACATTAATATGTTTATGACAAATTTTGGCTTTTGCTAATATATTTATGTTTTTATTTTTTATATTTACAGCAAATCTAAGAAGAAAACTGATAGCTGGGAATTTTAATTTTAAAATTAAACAAGGAAAAATTATAACAATAAACTTATACAGGAAAAATATTGAAAACTAAAGCAATAATAAACATATAAAAGTAAAAAAACTAAATTAAATATTACAAAATTTAATTTAAAAAATGTGTCTATTAAGAAAATAAGTATTAATTAAGTAAATAACTAAGATTTAAATAAAGATTTTTTAAAAAGCAAAAATTGTAAAAAAATCTTCATGTATTCATCATCGTTTAAAACAAATCACTTATCACCTGCTACACACAAAATGTTTACCAAACATTTTCGCAGAAAATCTCCGGCGATTTCCTCAATATCAACAGAAAATAATGAAAAATCCAACATAAGTTTTTCACACCGATCCAGTTTCAGTTGTAGTAGTAGAAGACTGAGGGCCAAGTTTGCAGTTTCTACCAGGATGCCTTGTATATTAATATTTGCTATTTTAAGTTTATTAGTTAATAAGGTAAGTTAAGAAAAAGTTTTTTTTTTTAAAATATTATGCGAAAAATTAAAAATAATTACAATGATATTAAGCTAAAAATTGCTTCATTAGGTTTGCCCTAAAATCAAAAATGAAGTGTTTAGTTTTTGTATGATTGTTTATGTGTAGACCAAAGAAACAAACTAAATTCCTATAATTTTTCAATTAAAAATTTTTGCCAGTTTTAATTAAAAATTTGATAGTCCTAATTAAACATTTAATTGTATTTAAAAACTTAATGCCAACAAAGATGCCTATATACAAATTTGAAAATTTTGTAGTTTAGTCATTTTGTACACTAGTTTTTGTAAGGTTAGTTTAGTTTAGGTTAGGTTGCAAAGGGTTGTCTCAGGTGAGATTCAGCACTTCCAACAAAAAACCTGTAGGCCCTTTTTGATACTTTTCAGGCGCTGTCAGCAAAGAGCCAAATGCTGCAAAAACCATCTATTTACCCAGCTACCCCACCCCTGTTCTAGCCCACAATCAGAGACCTTACCGAGTCCATTAAGGAAGCGCTCCCGCAGTTACTTGGGTTGGCAAATCTGCAGTATTGGATTGTGGCAAATAAAGCGTTCTCCAAGCTATATTTTCTCCTCATATCCGCGCAACCTGCTTAAGTCTTGGGAACTCCTTTTCGAATTTTCTGGTATTTTATGCTACATCCCAGCGCATCAAGAGAGTCCTAATTATATACCCCTGTTCTCTTTGAGATGCAGGCCTTTCTCTTTCAGCCCGGATCCAAAAGCCTGTTGATGGCGCAATCAGCACTATTTTTAAGGCTTAATTTACTTTGTCGAAGACCCATGTTCGTATAAAATATTAATATAAACCTCTTGGTGGCCTAACCGTCGCGCATCCAAACGCAATATTCTGGGCCGATCCCCTCCTCGCCAGCACCCGAGAGAGCTTAAGATTGTGCTTCGGCGTGATCAGCCTGAGAGTTGTCTATTAGTCTGGACTTGAGGTAATATCGCTCTTGAGCTCAAACGTATCGACGCAAATATCACATTCCTTTTTTCTTCGCACTCTCCTTTTGGTAGAGTAATAGAGCGGCAATACGAAACTGACAAGGTTCGTAGTCAGGTTTGGACATTAAATAAAAAAATATATATTTTTTAATATTATCACATCTTTAATTTTGAATTAAAAGTCCATTTAAAATTTTATGTTAAATCTTCAAATAAGTTTAATGGAATTTCTAATCGTAGACATGTTATTTTTGATTGAAAAAAAACCATAGATCTGCTCCAAAAAGGTTGTTTTCTAAAATTTTTCAAAACGAAAAAATCATACTAAAATTACTTTTTAGCAGGTTTTAAGTCGATAATTTTGATAGTTTTGAGAAAAGCGCATTTAAAATTTATTAAAATGGACTGGTTTTATGAGGGCTACCATTCTATTTGCTCAAATCGAATAATTTTTACCACAATGGAGACTCTTACTTAAATTACCTTCAAGCAGGTTATAGCTTCCGGGATATAGTGTTTGGACCGAGTTTTGTGGCAACAGTCATAGCATGGATTATGCTATAAAATATGGGTTATCTGAGGTTTTTGCTTATATCTTGGTCCATAGTTAGCCGATCTTGCTAATTTAAAAAAGCGATCGTCCTAGGGATATTTCTAAATGTTTGACAATAAAACAGGCTCTGTAGGACTAAGCCCGGCTCCGAAATCTTAGTTTTAACAGACAGTTTATTAGGTCGCAAATGAATATTGTAGAAACCTCAAATGCAATGACAAACTGTATAATTATTTGTAAAAATTTTATTTATTTTTTCTCTAAACCTTTTCGCCTGGAACCACTACAATGCATTTTCCTTTGCCCCCAAGTTGCCTGGAACCAAAACTAATTTTTATTAAATTTTTTTATAAAAGATTTTTTATTTATAGAGGCTTAACTCTTATATACAATTCAGCATTAATATATTAAAGCTTAACATGTTATATATAAAATTTCAAAAACGCAGGTTATTATTAATTTTACATATTCTTGAAATGTAAAGTTCTAATTATTTTTAACACCTTTTATTTAAAACTCCCTAATACATCCATAAAAAATGATTTATTTGCCTATAAAGTAATCAGACTACCTAAAAAGAGCTTAAAAGATACTCAAATTTCGTTTCAAAGATCATAAATTTCTTTAGGAAATTTTGTAAAATAAAAATGTCTTAAATGTATGTAATAAAATTGCTATAAAATCTATAGAAATTCCTTAAATACTTAGTTTTCTTAAAGAAGTTTGTATTAAAAGATAATAAAAAGAGTTACGTTAAAATAATGATGATGATGATGATCTTTTATATTGTAACTATAATATAATATGGTGTTGATAAAAACCTGCCTCTTTTTTAAACGGCTACTGAGACACTATTGACTCTAAAACTGACTAATAGTTTGGGAATCTAACAGTTCAACCGGCTGTCTTGTTAAAAACGTAGGAAAAAAGAAAAGAAAGACGAACGAAGATCTTTTGTATTTTTTTTTTGTTTTAATTCATATACAAATACACACATTTGTTTTGATCAACAGTGAGTGTTTGTAATCAATTAGAATCTTGATATAACAAATTGTGAATTTATCGGTTTAAAAATTGTTTGTGTGCATGTGTGTTGGTGTAAGATAAGAAAAAAAGTTAAATTCAATTTAATTTTTGGTAAAGAATAAAACGTGTAAAGATTTTTTCAGTTGTTTTTTTTTTTGGTCAAAAATTTAATTATAAGCATTTTGTTCTTAACAAACCCACAAAAACATTTTAATAAAGAAAAGAAAAAAATAGATTAAAGATACCAACATGTTAAATTGTTCATGATTAATAATTTAAAATAAATTAAATGATTTCCAAAAAAAAAACAGCAACTATAAAAAATTACTTTTGAAACTAAATTTAAACTATAAAATTGATTGAGTTCATTCCAAAAGAAGATTCCAGTATGAGGACGCATGCGTAGAAGCATGAATCAAAATGTTTGCTGTTGATTTTGTTTTTTTTTTTCAGATACATTTTAGTTATGAGCATTTGAGAAATGAGTTTTTAAAAGGTATAAAATCATGTTTTTCTCATTGACTGCGGTTCCCTTTTTACGTCTGGCATTCTGTGTAAAATGTATTTTGGTTAATTGTTTGACTTCAAAGTAGTGATCATTAGTTTTATATGTTAATTAATGAGTTAAAAGTAAATGATCCTTAAAACAACGAACCTTTAAAATTTAATGTTTTATCGGAAAGTAGTTTTTTTATTTCGTAATAAAAGGCGGGGGGTCAGTAAAATCTCAATTAAACATTTTTGAAATTAGTTAGTAACAACTTTTTTGAAGTTTTTTAAGTGCAGTTCATACTGCATTCGGTATTGTTTTTTTTATGTCAGATTTTCATTTATTTTCTTGTTAAAAAACTAAACATTTTTTTAATTGAACGAAAACTCTGGCAACAAATCCCAACCACACTGTATTTTGTTCAATATTTAAGTATTAAAGGACAGTTTTGTGAGAAAATCATAGCACTATTTAACTACTAAGTATAAACTATTACTTATTATACCCTTCACATGGTTATAAGGGTATATATCAGTTTGTAATTTAAGTATATATATTCTGGATCCTCTTTAATAGGAAGTCGATTTAGACCCAAAGGTGGTACCAAACTATCAAAAATATCTGCGAGCAAATCGCTATTAAAATCCACAAAAATGACCCGATTACTGACTGAGATATTAATTAAAAACCAAAACTACCTCTGTTAATTTCTCTATAATTTAAACATAAAAACCTCTACCGACTGTAATTAGTTTTTTTTCAAAAAATTTTTTTTGGACATACACTCTATCTCCGTCCCCTAACAGGGTTGCCATACAGAGTTTAATTTTTTTATATTTTTTAAATCGCTCCCCCAGCTCGCAGGGTGCTTCTAAAAAGTTAAAATGTTAGACTAACTCCAATTAATTTTTCCTCCCAAGCATTTTTGTGGAGAATACTTACCCCCTATCTCCAGCATCTGATTGGGCTGCCATACACAATTTAAAAAAAAATTTGGGTAGAAACCCTACAACTTCCACAAGTCCGAAGAAATTAAATGCATCACAAACCCACATTAGTCCTCCCAAACATTTTCCTAGAACATACTTATCCCCTATCACCATAAGAGGATTGCCATACAAAGAAGGCCTTAAAGAAATAAAATGTAGGACCTGCCCCAGTTAGTTTCCCCTCCCAAATATATTCCTAGAACATGCTTACCTCCATCGCCAAAGCGGGCTCCCATATAAAGATTGAAAAATTGTAAAATTTCCCCCCTACAGCTTCCAGGGTGCCCGTGGATAAGTCAAATGTAGGACTGACCCTAACTCATATTTCTTTACATACTTACCCCTTATCCCCACCCCCATAAGGGGTGCCATACAAAAATATAATAAAATAGGGTAAAACCCCCTACGCGTTGTGAAGGGTATATAAGATTCGCCACAGCCGAATATAGCTCTCTTACTTGTTTTCTTATTAAGATTAAAAAAAGCTAAAAATTTATAGCTGAGAATATTAAAAGGAACAAAAGGTTTTGGAAGATAAAACCAGCTCACAGTTACAAAGAATGCCTACGTAGAGCAGCTGATCATGAGCTGTTGCTTTCCAAATGTCATAAAGTCATATGCTTTTTATTTTGTTTTATAAATTGTAGCAACTAGTATTTACATAAAATTTTTGACAAACATTTTACTTATTTATTTATAATTAAAGGCGAGTTATTAAAGGATTTAAGTTTGTTTTTAATGGTATTTATATGCCTTATCTTCAAAAATATATATTAGGTTTTCAATACCAATCTGACAGTTTGTTAAGGGGCTGCATACACTAGATGGCGTTAGTATAAAATTGAAAAAAGGAAAAAGCTTTAGAGTGCTTCGTTAAAAAAGAAAAGAATTTCATGCTGACTAAATATGTTACATCACCAGACCAATATTTTAACAACCGATCAAAGAGTACTGATGATGAAAATCGTAGCCGTTTTCCAAAATGCGTTGTATTCGGCTGGTATCGGTAAAAACTTGCTTTTTCCGAAACAAAAGATAATTAAGCTTAAACTAAAAATAAAATAAAAAAGTTAAAAATTAAAAATATATGTATTTCTTTTCATTTGCAAAAAATAAGATTTAGTAAGGATCGAACTTGAGCCTAAACAAAACTGTCTTAAAAAAGTTTAAATATAACCAAGAAACGTGCAATTAAAATGTTTAAAATTTTACGTTTAAGTTGAAACGGTGCCACAAACGATAAGTTCTGACTAATGGATTTTTCGTTTTAGCCTAGAAGGTATAAAAAAGTACCAAACTATAATATTTATTCTTTTCTACCCCTTGGAGCCACCAATTGAAATAAGTTCGGCAAATTTCTTTAAAACAAAGAAGCTTTCTGCGACAGAAAATTAAAAAGTGTTGTTTAAAAAGGGTTGTCTCGTTTGTAATTTATCTATTAATTTTTTTCTTTTATTTTTATACATACTTTACACATATGTATATTCCTCTTTCATTCTTGTTCTATATACCATAATTTTTGTAATTTTGTTATTTTTTTTTTAATCTAATTTTTTTATATTATCCTAAATAACGAAACTCTTATCCTGTACTTTATTAAAAAATTAATAAATAACTAAAAAATAATTCAAAAAAATTTGGATAACTGTCCTTCCACTATATTCGGGGGGAAGATCCTGCAATGACTCTAAAACTAGTAAAATTCATGAATTTGGGGCATAATATAAGCCATTGTCTACATACTGTCTACAAAGTAGCCATTTACTGGCATTTACTTCTGAAACCATTGGCTTGTGTTTCCTAAAATGCTAATTTTCAGAATGTGGTACGCCATTACCCTTAAAGGCCATCGGCCCTAAGGTTCAAAGGACAGCTATCATTGCAATTATACTAAAACGCTATACAGAGCTATTATCATGATTTTAAGTTTCCTGCACTATGGTACAGGTGTGGTCTCTCTAATGTCTCGATTTATGCGGAAAACTTGTTTTTTTCGTCTTGTATATTAAAAAAAGTTTGCTTTGTTTTACATTTTAAATCCAATTTTTGATTGCAAAAGAAATCTTGTAAATTTTTTAAAAAATGTTAGATAGTACGTATCCTTTAAAGAACACAGTTGTTTGTTATTTTGAAATAAAATTATACATATAAGAATATATATTTAAACTTTAAATTTTAAAGTCTTTTAAAACAATGTATTGAAAAAAATATTTCAAAAACATCGTGTGTGTTCAGCTTAATCGTGTCTTAACAAACACATATTACCTAATCTACATAATGACGTTTGGTTTATTTTGTTTTTTTTTAATCAAAAATCATATTATGAACCCAAAAAATTAATTTTTATTTCTTCTATATCTTGCTTTAGGTTTCCTTTAAACATTTTACATTTAACTGTTTTTTCTTTCAAAAGAACCTTACTTTGTACCTCGAATTTGTAACAATTTAACATGTGAATTTAAGATTTTAGTTTGTGTTAAATTCTTTTGTGATCGCATTGGCCATCAGTGGCCATGAGGAGATTTGTACTGTTTTGCCTTATGATGTTTTTTCGATCACATTTACTCCGTTTCTTTCGTTTTTTATATCATTTCTTTTAAGGTTTTTGTTCACAGCCCATAATCCGGTCAATCAACATTTATTTACATGAAATAATCGTAAGGCATCAATTAAGAATAATTTACATGAACTAAAACAAAAGACTACAAACAATACAAATGTGCTGTTAAATTCCTTTTTCTTCTTCTTTTCGCTTTTGTACAAAGCCCAGCTGGTAGAGATTGAGTAAGTTTTCTGCTGCAAGAGTTAGGCATTATAATTAAGATGATGATGGTTTTGATGGGATGGTCGGTAGTAATAAGATTATTTTTTTTATCGGTTTTATTTGGAAATGAGTGTTTTATCCGTTTAAAAAAAAGGGTCTAAATAAAAGTTTTAAGTCAGTTTAAAGGCTGTTTTAAATTTTAATGAAACTGAAATGGAAATCAGATAAATTTTCATATTAAATTTTTTTTTTCAAATTTCTTGTATATAACATTTATTGATTTGCTTTTACTCTTATTAGTTGTTTCTCCCTTCTTTATAAAAAATTTAAAGAGCTGCATTAGCCTTGCTTGGGCAGCCGTACACAGAAAAAAATTAATTCTAAATACAAATAATTTTGTTTAAAAATCACTTTTCATTGATTTTTGTAAATACAAATATGTACGAAGTTTGTAAATTAAAAAAAAAAATTCAATTCAAGCTGTTGTATTATTAGAAAATTAAAAACGTTTTTTGTGTTGTAAAACTTTAAGTTTAAATTAAGAAATAACTACATTTAAAAAAAATTAGGTTTGACCAAATAGTTTTTGTCAAAAGTTTGCCAAAAAACCGCCAAAAACTTAGTTAGCCCATTTAATCAAGTTTTTGGTTGAGTTTTCGTTATATTAACAATTTAATTAATTGCATTTACTAAGTATGTGCTTATATTTAAAATTTATTTTGACAAAATAGTTAGTAATTTTAAATATAGTGATATTTTTGTTCTGTGTATATTTACTTACTTAAGTTGGCTCTACATCCTATTGTTGGTGTTAGCCTGCTTAATGAATGCGTTTTCCAGGCGCTTCGATCTTGTGCGTGCTCTTTTTCATTTTATTAATCAACTACTTGCGTGTTTTTTTTTACTTGGTCTACTTGGTCGTAGTGTCCGGTCTCTCCCTGGTAATTGTCATCCTTTTTTAACATTTTTTTAATATTTTTGTAATGACCCAACCAGCACTATATCTGTATGCTAACTCGCTTATCTACAATCTTGTTGTTATATACCTCACAAAGCACATGGCTTTTTCGACGTTTATACTCTTCTCTGTCACAGGTTGGGCCATAGATTTTTATCTCAAAAACTCCTCAAGACCGCTGCAACAGCTTTTGCGGTAAGTACAGCAAAGGACTTAAACAACGATCGATATCGGTATTAAGTTTTTAGCGAGCAGTATAAGTACTTAGATTGTTATATACGCGCAAGCAAATATTGAATGCCGTGATTACAACTTCAGTTACAAGTTAAGCGTTGAGTTAATTAACGATGAGAATATGTAAGCTAAATCCCTTATCTAACATGATACAGTGAAAAATTGTAGTATTCTTTTTTCAATTAACTTTTAGTTAAACAGAAGACACATATTTTCACCTACAAGCATTCCGATCCAAGGGCCTATGATACTTCTATGTTATATATGTATAAGCGAAACAATAAGCTTACAATTATGTCACCGATAATGTCATATGCATTTTTAGCACCCATGTTTTAAAACCATAAAAAAGCACGAGCACAAGAGAAGGCTCTGTACTTTATCTGTCTGTTTATGCCCTAAACACAACTGGAACGAACGTCGAATTTTTCGTTGCGAATATTCGTCTTAAAAAATAAAACACATTTGTGTATATGAAAATGCACACAAACAGTGCGTCGACTAAAATTCGTCATGCGTAACAAACTCTGCGATAGGTTTATTTCTATTTCTTACGCAGACGAACGACGAATAATTTGGCACAGAGTGACCATTTTTCTTTTATTTTGTTATTGAATAATGTTATTTTATACTTTTCACTTATCATTTTCACTTTTTATTCGTTGCATTAAATGCAATTAGTGTATTTTTAGTGTTGTATTTATATATTTTTTAAATAGTTTTTTTTAATTATTACTTTTTTTAAAAAGTGCCTCTTTTTTAAGAAATATGGTCACTCTATCACAGCTGTTTTATTCGTTCTAAATGTGTTTCACTTAACGAATTTACGCAACGAATTTTAACAGACTAATTCGTCGTGTAGTGCGAAATTCGTCGTTCGGACCAGTTGTGTTTAGAGCATTAGTCAAGAGAAGCCTTTATTTCTCAGAACGAATTTTCGCCTTATTTCATTGCTGATATTATTTTTCTGCCGGCAGTTACCGGCCTTCGCAGTGTCACTTTTCGTGTCGCGACTATGACAATTTGAAGCGTAAAAGATGACATGTGAAGTCCAACAAACGAAAAATTTCAATGATGTTTAGATAATGCTCGGTATTTGGTGGCACCAAAAGAATTCTTCATACTGTTCCAGAGAGCCTGTACCGAACGCAAATGATTAGCTTAGAGGGAGTACTAATTTTAGAATATGCTGCCAGTTATACATAAACCCTAACAAATCACAATGGCAGCGCTCGGTCATGTGTTGCCATATCTTCAAAAACTATAAAGGAAGAAGTGGCTGGAGGGCTTCTTCTCACCTGCCTTAAAGTTCCGACCTTGTACTGTCCGAATCAAATGACAGAACACTTTCTCTGGGATACAATTAACTTTAGAGCAAGGTGTCCCAAATCGGTTCGATTCCTTAAAAGGTGAAAATTCTTTCCAAAAAACGGGAAAAGGTCAAACTTTACAATGGAAAGTTCTTCAATTAAATTTTTATTATACAAATGTTCAAAAATAGTAGCTGAATGTTTGAAAAGAAATTAGTTTTTTTCAGAGTTTTTGTATTTTTTCAGCTTAAATTCAAAACCACGTAACTTAATTTTTTAAAGTTTTACAGAAGAAACAAAACGATTTTCTTCATTACACGGACAGAGCTTAGAAATCGTTCCTTTTTTGTTTGGCGCAATCTGTTTCTAGTTTGCCATGTACCTTTTAATACATTAGAATCAAATATGTTAAAATATCAATTTCTTATTTTTTGTTAGTTACGAGGTTTTGCATTTCAGTTAACGATTTAAAGCTTTATTTGAGTATTTTTTTTTTTGGTTAATCGCTTGCAGCTTAAGAATTTTTATTTAAATATTTTGTCACGTTTTTTGTTTGACTTATCCGAAAACCAATAATTACTTTTTTAGTATATTAAGCAACTGCGAAAAAAATAATAATAAATAATAAAAAAATTCTTGGATCCATTAAACTGTCAAAAGCGAAAAATTATAATGTCCAAAAATCAAAATACCAAAACTGTCTGCTAAAACGATGTTCCGATGAACAATCGTAAAAGAAATAACCAAATTTAAAAGAATAAACAAAAGAGCTTTAAAACACAAATAAAAATTAAAAATACTTGCAAAAAATATTTTTTAAAGCAATTAACAAACTAAATTAAAAGTTTATTTGCACAGAAACATTTTTTTAATTATAATTTTTTTGAATGAACATTTAAAAGTAGGTAAAAATAATTATTAGTAATTGTTTTTTTTTTAATAAAAAACTGTTAACTTTTTTTAAAACACAAGAACAAGACAAGTTATTCAAAAAGATTAAAACTAATAAAGATAATTTATTACAAGATGCCTTTTAATTAAATTCATATAAGCCCAAAAACCTAATTCATAGTATTGATCGTAAATTACCAAAACAGCAACAGAATTTTAAAAATCATTCTAAAAGTTGATCTCTAAAGCAGACCTGAAAAAGGCATTAGACAAACAACAACACACAAACTTTTAAACGTTTTTAAATTTCGATACATTTGAAAACATTTTCATTCCCCAAAGCCGGCCACCTTAACTTGCATATGTATTAGTGTATGTAAACACCCTGCAGCTTAAGTTTAAACAAGTTACGTTCTAGAATAGTTATATAATAGTTGCGACCAGGAGTGTTTTAAAAGTAAAAAGTTTGTACCAGTCAAAAAAAAAGAAAACTAAAAAAAGTATTTTAAACAACGACTGCCGTTTATAATAAGAGTAATAAAATAATAAAATACAGGAAAAAAGCTTTAAATGAAAAAACAAAAACTAGTATTTTAACTAGTATAAAGCTATATGAAATTAAACTGTTTGGGATGCTATGACAACCTAATGCTATATATGAAAAAAGGTCAGATATGCAACAAGTTTGAAGTCAAAAGAAACTAGTATATTTGTAACACAAACTACATAGTTATTTTATCTGTAGGGCATGTCTAAATCGCTGTGTGCAAGCTTTCTGTTTTAGTATGTTTAAGTGTGTTAGTTAGAGTATCCTTTTTTAAATATTTGTAAACAAATCGGTTATTGTGTGAATTTCATTTAAATATTGCATTTGTGTTTCTTTTTTGTTGCCTTAATTTTCCATATTTCAGTTTGCCAGACTACTTGTGAACAAGAACCTAAATTGTTTGTTGTTGTTAATATTTTTTCTGTTTTGTTTAATATTTTGTTTTCATTTAGAAGGCTGTTGATCAGTCTTTATATTTTTTCGTTTGGCTGCTGTTTATTTCTCATCATCAAAATCTCAAAAAATGAAATCTCCATTTCTTGCTTTCCTTAAAGAAGTCACAAGATTAAGCGCTAAGATTATCGTCAAGATTTAATTTGTTTGTGTATGTGTGTGTTCAATTTTTTTTATTTTAGTTATTTAAAAGGAGTCTGCAAAAAACTTCAAACAAATTATTTTGTAGATCATGAAAAATATTGGTCTCTAGACAGACTACCCGCGATTATATTTTATTTATTGTTGTTGTTTGATTAGTTTTGTTTTTTTTTTAATTTTAGCTTTATTGAACGCTTTTAAATTTTTTATAAAAACGTCTACTTTATTTGGGGCATTTAAAGGATGAGATAATGTTTGCTTTTTTTTTGCCTCGAATTTAATTAAAAACCAATATGGTGTGTAATATAGAGCTTTAAAATAACAAAATTTTTCGTAAGTTCTTAAAATTAAAGGAATTTAAAGAAAGTTTGTTTTTAAAACATTTTAATAGAACTTTAATTTTGTTTGAGAAATAAACTGCGGTAATGAATTAGCGGGTTACTTGCTAATTTTTAATAAATGGATTGCAAATCAAACTTACTTTGGGAAACAATTCTAAAAACGTTTCCATTAATCTGTACGATTAATACTCATTACGTATTTAAGTATTCCAACCAGTATTAGATTTCATAAAATCATTTTGCAATTTTGCCATAAAAATGTTAACTTTGTAATGAACATAAAATCTTTAAACAAATTGTTAAATGACGTTATAATATTTTTCTCTCTCTCCTTTGCCTTTCGTTTTGCAATATTTTATATCCAATTTCTAATCAAATTATAACATATTTTAAATAGAACATTTACAGTACATTAAGTGAGCAGTAGAACGGACTAACCGTTTGATACTCTAAGCATTTAATAAAGAATAAATGAGCCAACTTTTTCTTTTCTTTATTTCCTTTAATTTCTCTGCATATAATCTATAGTAAGGCGCATTGAAGAAATTTTTAAGCCGTTAAGATTTTGCCAAGTAATATTTTAACGCGCACACACACACACACATGCAAATAAATAGTAAAACTCGTACACTTACTGGAAAAAGTACGCAGACACACAGCCAGGAATGTAAAAGAGCGGCTTAAAGCATCTTATTCTACATACAGACGTAATTAACTGACACATTTAGCCAATTTATGCGCGTAAAAAATTAATAACATTAACTTAACTTATAAAAGCCACAAATACACATGTAATCGCATGTCTTTGTATTTTTACCTTTCTACTATATCGTTTGTATTTCAAAACATTTCGTTCGTTTTACTCTTTCATTTTTGATTCTCTGCTATTTCAACGATATCGTCTTTTTTGCCGTCTTTCGGTTGCTGGGATGCAAACCAAAAAGAAAAATTTAATCCCACGATTTAAAATTAACTAAATTATGGACGTTTAGTGGACAATTTTTTCACCTCGTACAACACATGTTTAAAGTCTTAGAAACTGCAGAAAAAATGTTTATCTAATATTAGGGATATTTACAGATATTTAAGAAAAAGGAGTGATATAAAAAATATTAAGTTGAAATACTTTTTAATTGTGTTGATTAGAAGGTAACGAAAAGCTATATGCAAGCTATCAAATAGCAAAAAGACAACGTTACGCCATAACTTCTACAACTTATGTGCGCAATCATAACGCTGTTGCTCTTGAAATAGTTTACAGCACATCAAAAAGCCAAAGTCAAGAATTGAACATTTTTCATAAAACAGCTTTTTTTACTTTTTTATTTATTGCTGTTGCTATGCTGTTGTTTTTAGAAACATTAAGGCAATATCATCAATTGGACAACAAACACAAGATAGTATTGAAAAAACGCAATATTAAAAGTAATTTTCTTTTGCTTTTGATAATGCTGTTTATTATTTTTTTTACATTTGCTATAAGGTTACTTTGAAAAACGACGAAAGCAATAAAAAGCATTGAAAATTTTTCATATTAAGACTGTTGCTTTGGAATTTTTAAATCAACCTATACAGTAACAGCAAAATCAATAATTACTTTTAAGCCCTGCTAGGAAAGACTATGAAGATGAACAAAGCATTGCAAATGTTGCACTAGAAAAAGCAAGTAAAAGAGAAAAAACTTAATAGACTAACAAAACAGCAAAAAAAAAATTGCTGGGACTAAGAATATCTTTTATCACACGAAAAATAAATTAAATGATCCCTACTTAACCCAGTCCGAGGCGGATTAAAAACGATGGACCCTACAAAGGGCATAAAACATGTAGTTGCTAATAAAGACAAATGTAAAATCTAAGAATAAATTATTAATAAATCTACCAGTCAATCTCCTTAACTATACACGTTGGAAGCAAAATTTTAAAGGCATCATATTCTACTCAAAAACAAAACAAACTTTTTGTAACTTTTAGACCAATAAATGTTCAAACATAATAAAATAGCGTTCAACAGGTCTCACAAAAATGTGGGTACGTTTTATATATTTTTCGATTTCTTGAGATTAGGTGTCTAGAAATATAAAATTAATGACTATTTTTCGACCTTTATAGAGATTAAATATCATTTAAGTGAACAAAAAGTACATTTTCATATTTTTGGTTCTTCTTTGGTTATAAAATTAGGAACATCTGACCCACATAGAGGCTGGAACTTAGTGAAGAAGAAGTACTTTTTGGCCTTTATGGTATTTTTGTGTACTTTTTGAGATTTTAAGCCTTAAGGTATGAAATTTAGGGCTATTGATATTATAAATAAAGGTTTGTTAATTCTAATTGAGGTCCGAAATCGGTAAAATAGACAAAGTAGTTTTCTTATATTTTTGGTACTTTTTCCAGGGACTTTATGGGGAATTAAAAAGGAGGAAAATTCGATTTCTTCTCTTAATTTTTTTTTAATTTTCTGTTTATAATTTAAAGCGGTGATCCCCAAATCCCAACATGCGTGTGCGTGCTCTTTGAGCATTAAAGAGATTAAGAATAAAAAAAATAGGTTTTGTAGTCTCTTGTGCCAGAGGACCAGTGTGACCAGCTAGGATTTTTAAAATGTTTAATGGATAAGTTTTTAAACTATATTCAATACTTGGTTTACTCTTATATCTGTGAGTCTTCATTTTTGTTATAAAAAATAGTTAAAAGTAAATCAGAAATAGGCTAAGTAATAAACATGTCAAAGGTCTTATCCGCATAAAATAGAGTTTCCGGCTTAGGATTGTATAAATAATTATGAAAATATTTTTATTAAATGCTCATATGGCTCCTTCGCGTTTAGTACTTTGCTAAACAAAAAAATTAAAACTGCGCTTACGAAGTCGTGGGTTAATTTCTACTTATTTATA
This sequence comes from Melanophora roralis, assembly GCA_963583895.1. Classification (NCBI taxonomy): domain Eukaryota; kingdom Metazoa; phylum Arthropoda; class Insecta; order Diptera; family Rhinophoridae; genus Melanophora; species Melanophora roralis. The sequence continues at coordinate 62,405,154 of OY757187.1, read as the reverse complement.
CAAATGTTCTCAGTTCCATGGTCACAAGAGCTATAAGGATACCATGAAATTGACTTTGAAGGGGATCCTGAGTTTATTGTAAATTTTTACTAATGGCGTAACAACCCAGCCAAAACTTACATTGCTCTGTTCTGAGTTAAAATCCTAAAAAAATTCTTTCTCACCAGCATTTTAACCCATTATTTTAACATGAGGATGACATTGGAGGCAAGTACTTACCATGCTCGCTTACAAAGAGAGAGTTAAATAAGTACTTACCATGCTCACTTACAAAGAGAGAGTTAAATAAGTACTTACCATGCTCGCTTACAAAGAGGAACTTACATAAGCAATTACTTTATTGACATTAAAATGACCTTTTTCAGGGACTCCAGATACTCGCTGTTGCATTTAAAGTTTTTTTCTTAAATGCTTTGGTTAAAACTGTCTTAAAATGTTAAGTTAGAATAAGTTAAGAAATTGTCAAACTGAAACTATCTGCCTAAGTTTTAGATAAGAAATAACTCATTATCTAGCAACTGCTAAGTAATGAAGACGGTATGTAATAGTAGTTGAAAATGAGAAATTGCAAGGCCTAATCACTTCCAAGTGTTTGCTGGGAAACGTTTCATCAAATCCATCTGAGGTCGTGTACTCAAAAATGTTTATTATAACAAAAATGTTTGGCAGTATGGTTAAATTTTCTTTTGTCCAGTTTTCTTGTATAAAGCTATTACTTTTTGAATTGAATAGCCTTACTATTATGCTGCCAACATGCTCTTTTCTGCAAACTTAATAATGGCTTTAAAAATTTATTAAAGTTTATTTGTCATCATTTAGTAGTATAAAAGTAAGTAAGTATGATTATTAGACGGTAGTCTGGTTAATGTATTAAAATTATTTTAGCTTTATTGAAAAAATAATAAAACTGGCAAGAAATATGAAAAATCTATTAAGTTAACAAAGTTAATGTTAAACATAAAGAGTCAACAATTGTCCTGGTTAAATGATGCTGACATTCGTGGTTAAAAATGAAGAAATGAATAGAGAATTTAGGGAGCATTTCTATGGTAAACATATTGTGAAAGAAAAAAAATTTATTTTTTTTGTATAACTTAAAATCTTGTAAAATTTTGAGTTAAAGTGAAAAAAAAAATAAGAAAATGTAAATATGTACATAAATATTTATGCCATGGGGCAGTTGTGCTATTTATTTTACCTCTGATGTCTTTAATGTTTAAATTTGTTTCCTCAGTGTATCAAGTAAGATATGACTTTTTTAAGAATCTTTAACCGTCGCTTGTTAACTAAAGTTTCTCCTGGCCCTATTTAAGTTTTTTATAATAGTTTATTTTATTTTACTTTATTTTATTTTATTTTATTTTATTTTATTTTATTTTATTTTATTTTATTTTATTTTATTTTATTTTATTTTATTTTATTTTATTTTATTTTATTTTATTTTATATTATTATATTTTATTTTATTTTATTTTATTTTATTTTATTTTATTTTATTTTATTTTATTTTATTTTATTTTATTTTATTTTATTTTATTTTATTTTATTTTATTTCATTTTATTTTATTTTATTTTATTTTATTTTATTTTATTTTATTTTATTTTATTTTATTTTATTTTATTTTATTTTATTTTATTTTATTTTATTTTATTTTATTTTATTTTATTTTATTTTATTTTATTTTATTTTATTTTATTTTATTTTATTTTATTTTATTTTATTTTATTTTATTTTATTTTATTTTATTTTATTTTATTTTATTTTATTTTATTTTATTTTATTTTATTTTATTTTATTTTATTTTATTTTATTTTATTTTATTTTATTTTATTTTATTTTAATTTATTTTATTTTATTTTATTTTATTTTATTTTATTTTATTTTATTTTATTTTATTTTATTTTATTTTATTTTAGTTGAAATAAGTTTTTTAATTACATAATTTATTTTATAAAAACTTGTTTAAACCTTTAAATGTCATAGGCTGCCAACACCTTTTTAGTAAAATGAATAATTAATTTTGATTTTTTTTGAGCAGCAATTTATTTTATTAATTTTTTTTTATTTATGGAAGAATGTATGTACATATGTACATATGGTAAATATCTTATAAAATTAAAAAATATATTTTTTTATTTTTTCGTTATTGTTTTGTAATTGTTAATGTTTATTTAAATTTAAAAACTGTTGGAGATCTAATTTAATTAAATGGGAGTGTTTCTTCTTTCTAGTTTTTTTTGGAAACTTAAAATATTTAAAAACAAAATTTACTTAATAACCTTCATCAGTTTAAGATTGAAGTTTGTTTAAGTGTTTTGAAAGCTTCGATTAACATTTTATGTAAATCATGATTTCACTAAATGTGTTAAACAATTTTCTGCTTGGTTTTTGCATATTTTTTTTTTTTATATTGTTTCTATGCGGGTACTTTTGTATTTGAAAAAAAAACTTGTCGATCTCTTTTTTCTGATTTCTTTTACAATTTTTTTATATTGTGTTCATATATTTTAATTAAACTTTTTAGATCTTCTAATTAAAACTCTGCGGGCTCCTGTTTATTTCACTATTATTTCTTGGGGATTTTTTAAGTTTTATTTTTGTCTTGCCGTGTTGGTCTCTTTAAGGCAACAAGATTTTCAATTTGTTGGCCCATTACATTTTATGGCTTCATTAATGTGTATTAAAAATAAAAGTCTAACTTGGACAAAAAAATTATTAAAAAAATTATACGCAAAACAAAAATGATTCATTTATGATAAAGTTGTTAAAATTTTGGTGGGAATTAAAAACTGTTTCTGGAGTGTGAACAAATTATTAAATGAGTTATACCATGATTAGCGTCATTGATAAATGATTTGTTATTTTGGGGCTTGCTTGTTACTCTATCTTAAAAAAAAGGTTTTATTCAAAATAATGTAAAAGTTTTCATAAAATTTTATACATTTTTTTTTAGTTTTTTTATGTCAGAAAAATTATGCTTAATTAATATTTGTCAAGTCAAAGCCTTCACCTTTTTTTATATTTACATGCAAAAAGAGGCGGCGTTACTGACTTTTTAACTTATACAGGGTGTCTGGTGGCATATTTATATTTTCAAACTTAAATAAAAAACGTAATAATTGACACAAAGAGCATCAAACGATAGAATGGAAATGCAGATTTTATATTTTTAAGAGCATGTCATCCAAACATCTTCCGCCTTGTAAAACACACTGTTCAAAGCGCAGCCTTGTGGTCTGCGCCACACACTGCAGTAAACCTGTATTAATTGAACTGATTTCTCGATAAATATGTTTCCTTAAAGCCGCAAGAGATTGGGGGTTGTCATTATAAACCCTCCTTTCGTGGTAGCCCCATAAGATCGGGCTACCTCGGTGGCCATGGAATGTCTCCAAAGCGACTGATCAGTTTTTGGGGAAAATGTTCCCGAAGCAAATTCATCGAAGCTCTCTGCGTGGGCAGTCGCCCCATCCTGTTGAAACCGAGTGTGCTATGAGTATGATGGATGAGCTCGCAGGTTTGGCAAAAAGAATCCCGTAATTATGCGTCGAAAATTTTAACCATTGGCATCCGTCGCCTGGCCTCGAGAATTTTCGAAAAAAATGGTCCAAGTTTCTCACTAACGTTCGGAATTTTCTCTTTTAGAACCGGGAAAGTGTCAAACGTTATATAAAAAAAGTCAAAAGTAAGAGAAGCTAGAACTATATTCTCTAGTTGCTACGACCTGATGAGTTATTTTAGCATTCCTTAATGTAAGAAAATTTATCTTTCTTGTTTTTTTACTTAATATGCTTCTCTGTCATTTAGTTTTCTAATTCTACGATGACATTTCCCTAGATTAACAATTTTTGTTGAAAATCATTATTTTTAAATTTAAAATTGTTTTTAACAATCTCTTATTAAAATTACCATTTTACTCCTTTTACTTAAGTTAGTAAAATATCTCAAATTGGCTTAACGTATGTATCATTACGATAATTTAAGAAAATAATTTAATAATTCACTTTGCTTTGTATGGAAACGCATTTATCATTATTTTTATTTAATTTAGTTAAATCACAAACGTAAATGAAATAAAAAAAATAATGGCATCCATGTGCCTTTTTCTTTTGCAACACTTAACGTATCAAATTAAACAACTTAAGACAATCCTAATTCCACTTGCTGACTGTTTTGAGAGAAAACAAAATAATCCTGATCATGACTTTTAGTTGTTTCGTCTTCTGGATTTTAGCCAAACACATACAAATGTACATTTTCTTACATGACATTTTGTACACCTTCTGCATGAAACGTTTCACTGCGACATTTTTTATAATCACATTTGTATGTTTACCACGGTATCAGTAAAGGAAAAAAAGAACAGGATGACAACTCATTAATGAGGCCGATGTCATGCAAATTCCAATGGTTTCAGTCAAGCGAAATTGTATTACTTCTGGTTGTTTTTTTAAGCGAATACTTTCATACAATAGCAGAATCATACATACATTCATGCATGCATACAAAGAAATATATTAATTCAGTTCAAATCTAGTTTATAAGCGGCCACAACACACATCTGTGACGTTAATACTCGTATACGTTTGTACATATGTATACCCACACCCACTCTAATTCCTATAAAATCAGGATCAACTCTTAAATTAATTAAACGATATCTCCTTATCTGGCCGCCTGCCTGGCTGCCTATGTTTACTTACATTTTTATGAAAATACAAGTCGAACTTTTAAGGATTATTTCGATCTTCTGCGCTTCTCCAATTTTTGAAACCAAGTTTCCAGATGTCTTCATCCACTTCTCGTTCTCTGTGATCTGTCACGAGGTTCACTTCAAATGACTTCCTAGCTTAAGCATCTTTATCCATTCTCACAACATGACCTATTCAACGTAAGCGTTGAATTTTGATACGCGTTACTATGTCAATGTCAGCAAACCGCTCGTATAGTTCGTGATTTTAATAACATCGGTATTCTCCGACCAGCCAAATTGGTTTTTCAGGGATTCCTCTTGAACACTCTAAGCACTACCTCATCTGCCCTCGCAAGTACCCATGCTGCAGAATCACATATAAGCGTGGGTAGTATCAGTGTCATGGAAAGCGAATTTTGTCTGCCGAAGAGTGGCTTAGTTTTTAAGCTAAAAGGTGGAATTTACTGATCGCAATATTTTGTTTGCTGTTTTGTGTATAGTGTGCCAGTTCTATTCACATTTGGGACTCGTATAACCTTTTCCAGGAGAATTTAAAGTATATGTTGATCTGTTTTTACTTGATCTTTTCTAGGATTTGGCGTAGTGTGTATATTTAGTCGAAGGTGGGTTTGCAAATCTAAAGCAGCATTAATATGACGCAATTACCCCGCCGACTTTACATTTTAACATTTCATACAATACGCTATAAAGTATCGGGAAGTAGACTTATTCCTCTGTAGTTAGCACATACTGTCTTTTCTTCTTTTTTTGCACAGGACATAAAACACTGATGTTCCTATCTTTGGGTATGCATTGTCGCCTCCAGATTGTACAAACAAGTTGATACATGTGAATGTGCCTATATCAAAGCCTTCAGTTTGGTGTTTACTCCTAAACATCTCAATACGCCAACACTTACGCCTCTCCATTTCTCTCTTCTTTTTGCGAAATATATTCTATTTTTTACTACCTTAATAATCGACGAAATGGTTATATGCAGGTTTTGCCATTTTTTAACTAGTCGTCCATCTGAATACACATTAAATATTGTTCTTATATTTTTCTCAAATTAAAAAAAATTGACGTTTTTAGTACAAAGTTTAGTTGCCAAATTAAAATTTTTAATTGAAAAAGAATTGTATTCGTAAATGGAAATTAATTTATATAAATTAATGTATTAAAAAATATGCAAAAAAGCGCTAAAAAGTTAATTAAATTAAATTTTTAATTGTTGACATTAAATATTTTAATTAAAGCAAATATTAGTTTTATTAAATTTTAAATTGTAAATCTTATTTTTTCTAACAAATTTGTAAAACGAGCATTTTTGAGACATTAAAGAACCCGAACTTCGGTCAAACTTCTATTGGTCGACCGAGCTCGTACGCAAACTGAACAAATACTGTTCTTGAATTAAAATTAAAAAAAAAATTATTTTTTTAAAAAACTTAAAACAAAAATATGTACGAATTTACATTCAGGGCAAAGAAATAAATTCGTAATGATAGGTCTGACCTTAAAAAAACTCGAAACTTTTGGTTTTCTGGGTAGTTTTTTTAATTACAATTTTTTTTTTGCAATGAAATTTAAAAAATATCTATGTCTTTAAATATTCCAATCATTAGGTGCACTTTTTTATTTTTTTTTAAGACAAAAAGATTCGGTGAAAACACCGAACTGCAAACATTGTCCAAACAACACTTTTTACTGAACTCTGAACTCGAACGTTTGGCGGGGCTTCAAAATTCATCTAAAGTAAATATTAGCCAGATAAAATATAGAAGGAAATTTTTGTAAATATGTTTAGTTTTAAATTAATATAACGAATTTGTTGATTACAACTTATTTTAATTTTTTGGGATATTAGCGTACCTTTTTAAGCTGCTTTACTAGAACCTATTCTATAGATTTTGTGGCCCAAAGAATACAGCTGACGTGACAAAAAAATTAGTGAGGGATAGATAAGCCGATAATTTTTTTTCCAAAATTTTAAAATTTTTGATTTTTTTTATCATAAGAAAAAATTTTAAATAAACCAAACCTTAATTTTACGTATAGATTACATAATAAGATTAAAAGAAACCAAATCATACCTTCTTAAAATCGATGCACAAATTTTGATTTTATTAAAAATGATCATTAAAAGTTCTTCTACTCTAGGCTATACGTGGCCCTTCATAAGTGTTTTTGTCCTTTATTTTATTGGTAAGTCTACCAATAATTCTGTTATTTGCTCCCACTTTTTGTCTTAAATTAACATCTGTACTATTTCACTTTTAATACCACACGAAATGTCAACAACTGATATCAAAGATAATTCTTTTTTTTTTATTGTTGTTTCTGTTTGTCGTATATTTTTAGTTTTCTCATCTCAGATTCCATTTTCATTAAGCAGCCAAACTTGAGGTCATTTCAGTAGTCACCACCATCACAGGCAGTTAGAGGCTGCTAAGAAGAACAAAGTTTTAATAGCCATTGGCCGTTTGTTGTCATCATTATCAGCCACACATCAATGTCACAAAACTCGTATTCGAACACCGACTTTAATGACAATCAGCGCCTGAATACATTTTAAATATTTCGCGTTGACTTTTAAAATAGTACATCGTTGTTGTTGTTTTTTTTTTGTTTTGAATTGAAAATGTTATTTTAATATCCGTTTCAATGTATCAGGTTGTGTGAGTGTGTGTTTGTGTGTGTGCGGAAATTCAAGTTCTTCTTTTATAAAATTTTTTTATATACACTAAAAGAAATACGCTATAAATTAAATATATTTAAATAAATAAATTTGTTTGCAAATCAATTTTATATCTGTCTAATTTAATAAGTTAAACTTAAATTGAAATTTGTTATTCCACAACTACAGGATTTATTCACAAAAAGGATCTATAAGAAAACTTTTAATTTTATAAAAATTGTAAAATAATTTTTTTTAGTGTATTTATAAATTTCGTATGCCGGAAAAAACACAAAATAATAGTAGACTGGGTTTGAAATTTTTGTAAAAGGATTTTATGCAGTTTTCTTTTTATTACTTTTTGCTGAATTATATGTAACTTTGGCAATTGTTGTCCATCTGTTTGGCTCAAACGGCTGCGATTTGATAAACATACATCACATTGTTTTAATTTTTTATTCCATCATCCACATTCATCCTCATTTTTGTCGTAATTTTCATTGTATGTTGCAGCTAGAGCATCATGAACATCATCATCATTCGTTTGATAAGCAGCAACTGCAACAAGAATTAAAATCTTACCTGAATGCATCATGATGTTGCATCCAATATAAAATCGTTTTTATTTGTGAGGATTGATCAATGTCTGCTTAATACGGTCTTACATACAGTTGTTGTTGCTGTTCTTATTGGTTTCCACCTCTTTATTTTTGCTTCTTCTTAATCGCTTTCTTAATGATTTTTTATACGCTACACAATTACCAGAAAGTGGCTAAGGGAATAACAACTCGTGGTTATCGTCTTAATTTACAAAAACGAAATTCTTAAAATAATCAGTAATATGCGTGTAAATATAGCTTCCAATGAGCCGAAAAATTTAGGAAAAGCACGCAGCGGTCAATAAAACGATACAGAGCCAGTGGTTCCGAAAAACTCGATCTTTTCGCATTTTGTATATAGAATTAAATAAAAAGTAAAAAACGAGTTAGGCTTAAGCTTAAGAAAATGATATAACGAGAAGACAGGGTGAAATGACATAACTAAAGCCTTTAGCGGAAATCGAACCTGCAACTGCCAGAGAGGCAGACTTGCGCATTTCTCAAAAGTTTACCAAGAAAACCCGATTAGGGTTTTAATCTAGCATAGGACCTTAATAAACAAACTTTAGTTTGATCTGTCAATAGCGATGTTCTTACTCCAACTTCTCCCTATTTTTGCATCCTTTTTTTGACCTGTCTTTTGCACATGTGTGCGGGTTGTTACCTTTTTTGACAGCCTTTCGGTTTATGCCATCAAAAAGCAATAGAAATCGGTTGTGCTCGTGCCTATATCCAGTGTTTGAGATAATGGCCGCCAAAATATCTAAAGTGTTATATTTTAGCACTAGGAAGTAAAGACATGCACAGCATAAAGTCCCAGGGTTGACACAGTCCAGGTCTTTTAGCAATAATGATATGGAACCTAACGTAAGGCTAAATTGAACTGGCTGGCCCTGAGGACCATAAAAACACCCTTTGTGCCCATATTTAGTTTTACCAGACAGAAATAAACTTAAAACGGGTTAAATTAATTCGATTCAATGAAATCAAGGGTGCTTCACATTTTCTTGGGAAATGCCAACATTCTCGTCTTACCAACCCCAAACGGTTTGCTCTAAAGCGCACTCTACTTACTCTGTAATACACTAGTAAAATGTCCTGCTCTTCTGGATTAGGCTGTTGTCCAACAATTATTTTTTATTATTCCTTCTGGAAGTCTATAGTTGTTCCTTCGCAAAGGTAGAAAAAGGCTCGTCAACCCCTGGCCAAAAAATTCCCTTATAGTCCTGGAGACTCTACACGTAGTGACATTTGTTAGAGCGCCTTAGCCTTTAGCGTAGTTCATGCCCCTCCGTTTGCCTCTGTAAGATCAGATTTCTTCGCATGCCCTTGGCTTTTTTGGCTCTTATTTTAATCCTTAATAACTCTGGTTGATTATCATTACCCCCAGGTTCTTAAAGGGTTCATAATTTCAGTAGTGTTAAGGCATTTCGACAGTATATGTTTTCTGTATGTGGGCGAAATGCAGCTTTATATCGAGCTTATTCCAATGGTGCCTTCTTAGTAAGAGACTTGGTAAGTGGTATATTTGCTGCTTTTTAAAAGTTATAAAACTGTTAAGTAAAAACAAATTATTTTAGTGTTTTGTAGGTCGGCTGTGATCAATAATTATTTTCTTACTGGTTTTTCGTCTTCCTCTTGCCTTAAATTTTTTGTTGTTATTCTTATTCTTCTCCGTTTTGTTTTTATTAAATTTTTCGATGCATTTTTATGTTGTTTTGTTTTGCCCGCTTTTTTGTAACGGCCTTTTGTATTTGGTTAAGGTCCAGAAATCTTTCAAACGAAATCATTTATATTCCCAGATTCCCACCTGTGATGTGATGATCATCAAAGACTTACATAAACACTTACAAAAGCAAAACTGTTTGATGAGTTCATGTTTATCCACAATTTGTAACTGTTTGCGTGTGTATGTCAAAGAGTATTATTCTTTCTTGTTACTTCGAAAGATTTTTATGTTTGTTATGTTGGGGCCTTAAAATAGAACTTTAGTTCGTTAAAAAAATAAATGTATTTTGTTAAAATTTGTAAAAACCTCTTTTATAAAAATCTTTGGCTATTTTCGATTTTATTTTTTATCTTTATAATTTTCCAAAAGGATAAAAGAAATACTGTATACAAAATTGTTAAAATTTGTTGTTGTTGTTGTTGTTATTGTTGTGTTTGAATACTTCCAAAAAAAATTTCATTTTAAATATCGAAGAAAGTTTCGAAAAAAAAATTATATGAAACAGTTACGAGTTTTTTAGAAATATGTATATTAAATGTGCTCCTAAAGTTAAACAAATGAATCTAGAAAATGTTAAATATTTAAGAAATTTTTTGAAAATTTGTTAGAGAATTAGTGTTCTGTTTATAGAACACGAAAGTCAAAACGTCTTGGACATTTTGCATGTATTTTGTTTTTGCTACAATAACTAAATACACGCAAAACGTACAAGGCTTTTCGCCTTTCTTGTTCTATAAACAGCACATAAATATATAAAATGAAAAAAAAACTGTGAAACTAAAACAAACCTGAAAATCAAAAGTCACAAATATGAAATTAATTTCTGTGGAATTTGGTAAATACGCTAAAAACCCTATACGATCTTCTGACACTAATATTAGGTCCCCAGTAGGCATCTGTGTATCAAACAAAACCATTATTAGAGACAAAATAAAACCTAGCTTTTGCAGTTGGGGTAAGATATTCTTATTGATAAAAAATTTAATTTTTAAAGGTGTTTTTGTGTTGAAGGCTTCGATCTAATATAATTTATTTCAGGACTAGAAATTAGAGTTACGTAAATTAACAAACCCATAAGCGACTGGCGTGGCTTCCGAAAACCTACTAACAGCATATATTGTGTTTAATTGTTCACAGCCTGCTAGTTCCCTTGATCAAGTAATTGCTTTGTTTACTTAGCCAGATGTATTTTATTGCTTTGCTTAAACAATTTCTACTAATTCCATATCCAAATAGTGGGTAATTGGACTTTAAAATTTCTAAAAGGAAAATATATCTTAAAATAAATTTTTTAATAAGAAAAGAAGAAATTGAAATATACAAAAAGAAATTTATTAAAACCAAAGAATATTCTCCTTTATCGATTTCGTTTAGACAAAATCCATATAATCCGGGTTTGATTTTTTTTGTTTTCCATTCGGCTTAAGTTTTTTTATAACATTTTCTAAAGCAAAATCACTATTAAACTAAAACTAATTGCCGGCGGTCATTCTTTGTGGGATTTGGCTAATATTTTCTAGTTTATATAGTTGACATTTAACATCCTTTTTTCTGGCATTTTGCCAGTGAAAGACTTTTAAGTTGCACTTGTTTTAGGAGTAATATTAAATGGCAAGTTTTTATTAATAAACTTTATGTGGCCAGCTCATACGATAGCTAAACAACAAAATATGTTTTAATTTAAACAATAATTCTTACTAAATACTCAACCCAGCAAACAAAGCAAATACAAATATTATATAAAATAAAACAAAAATAAAATAAAATAAAATTAAATAAAATAAAATAAAATAAAATAAAATAAAATAAAATAAAATAAAATAAAATAAAATAAAATAAAATAAAATAAAATAAAATAAAATAAAATAAAATAAAATAAAATAAAACAAAAATAAAATAAAATAAAATTAAATAAAATAAAATAAAATAAAATAAAATAAAATAAAATAAAATAAAATAAAATAAAATAAAATAAAATAAAATAAAATAAAATAAAATAAAATAAAATAAAATAAAATAAAATAAAATAAAATAAAATAAAATAAAAATAATATAATAAAAAATAAAATAAAATATATTAAAATAAAATACATTTGTTATTTATTTATTATTTATTATGTATTTATTTTTATTTTTCAAATGCATAAGCACCAAACTGTATTTGTGTTAATTTTATTGACTGGGCTCTATTCACTTACATTTCTGCCGCATTAATACATCTGCCAGTTTCCTAGTATTAAAGTTAACTTAGCAGGATTGTCGTAGTCAGCTATAAAAACGTAAGAAAATTGTCTATTTTTTCTGTGTTTTAAAATCTTTATAAAGTGTTAAGAGCATAATACATCATACATTTAGACGCAACAACCATGGTTCCTTGTTAAGATCGTGTGGCGTCATATTTGAAATCACAACTAGAACTTTTGTATTTCTTACATCTTTTGACTGACGTTAAAATCAAATCAAAATTGTTATAAAATAGAAGGAAAAACTTAGTCTAGGTTTTTTTTTTGTCAATTTATATATAAATTATTTAAGCGCCTTTATTTCTTTGGAAAAAACTTTAAAACTAGTTTTTATTGCATTTTTTTCTTCGGTGCGTAAGTTTCGTTTTAGTGCAAATAAATGTGTTGTGACTTTTAATTTAGATTGCTTAGAGGTTTTTTTTACTAGGAAATCAATTAAACCTAGACTCATGGTATTTTTATCTGTTTGTTTTTTTTTATTTTTTATTATTTTTTTTTTAAATTTTTTTAAAGTAAGCGATAAGTGTGTTTACTTACGCATTTTAGTTTAACATCAGGAGGATACCACTGCCATTTTTTAGCTGTCATTTGTAGTTATTTAAAAAGAGAATGAAAAGATTACAAAACAAATAAAAAAGTAAAAGAGATTAAGTAGTTAGAAGAATCTTAGTAAACTTTATTTAAAACATTAAATTAGCATCAATGTCAATTAGAAATATGTAATTGTTAAATTCACATTTCTTCGGTTTTAATATTGTGTTGCGTATTTTATTTAAGATAAACCTTAAATCTGTAATTGTCACTTCTTGACTTTGTATTTAAAAACGAATTAAATTAGTTTTCAATAAAATATTAATAAGACTTTAATGAACTTTTGTTTTTCAAATTTTAGTTATTTAAGTGGTTTGTTTTTTAGAAAAATATGGCAACGCTACAAAATAGCAAAGCATAAGCAAAAATTTTCCCCTTTAAACAGCTGTGATTAACCTATGTTTTTTGTTTGTTTTAAAAAACATAAACTGCTAACTTCATGTGTTTATAGTATGAAACTTAAGTTGTTATTTAGTTTTAACCAAAAAAAATTTTTCTTTAAATAAATCCTAATGATTATTTTTTGGATTATTAAGTTTATTTATGCCTTTGATGCCCACTGACTACACAGTGATGCCAGCGTTATAAATTGAAATATAAAAATATACTTGGTCTCATTAGCCCCAAGTGGCGGAAACACCTAAACGTAGTCGCTTACGTTTTTATATAAAAAAGTTGATTTTTTTAACAAATTTTTTTTTGCTTTTGTTTTCAGATTTCAGCCGCTGGCAATTTTGAATTAGAAATATTAGAAATTTCAAATACAAATAATCACTTACTAAGTGGTTATTGCTGTGGTGTTCCTTTAGAGATAAGAAGTACAAAAACAACGGGTAAGTAACTTACACATACAATAACAAATACATATTAAATATTTTTTTAAAAAGATTTATAAACATAGACGAAAGGCATACATATAATATATACAATATTAGGACGCGAAAAGTCTTAAATTTTAAGTTGGGTTGACAACCGATATCGCGAAAGTATCGTTTTAAATTCAATACTGGGAGCAAATTACGGCATTCGATTCGAATCGAAATTCTACTCGATCAAACGAGTTCTCATTGCTTTTATAATATAAATTCTAATAAGAATTTTTAAATTCCGATTCGAATTGAATGCCGTAATTTGCCCCCTGGAGTCAAACTACGGCATGTGATATCGAGCCATTGACCAAATGTTTTTTTGTAAATATTTTGTAGACAACAAAATGTCGATCGAACGGGTAAAAAATATATGAAAATTTAAAGTTTAATAAGGTTTTAAGTTTAAACAAGTGTAATAATTGCTTAATGTTAAGATCAAGTGCTAAAAATATTAATTAAAACAAAAGAAATATTTCCAGAGTTTATGTCTGAACACCCTTATATAGCAAAACCCATTTGCCAAATATAGGACAAACAGAAACCCTACAAGAAAATCCAATTGTTTTCTGCTGAATAACATCTGATTGGAAAAACTGCAACGTTAAAGATACTGCCAGAATAATTCAAGTGCGATTCCACACAATTGAACGCCTCATTTGATAATCTAAATCGCTGTTTAAATCTACACTTAGGTCCATTATAATATCTGTCTGAAAGCTTATGTAAATTTGTTATAGCACAGCTAAATAAATATCTTTTCTGCCTCCGAGAAAAATAAAATACCAAAATACTATATAACACAAAATAATAAATATCAAAATCAAGGTGGGCCAAAAGAAATCACCCTATTGGAAGACGCTCTTATTTTTGCAAATGGCGGCCAATGTCAAATTTGTTTTGAGACTTGTGAACTAGACAGATATAGAATATAAGTGAACAAGTAATGGAGCGATACACTCCCCAAGAACGCAGAATTATCATGTCTATTTTTTTGCGTAACAATTCGTCTGTGGTATTGGCGCAGTGCGAATTCCGTCGCCAAGTCCCCGGTCGTCCGGCACCGACTGCGCCGTTTGGCCACCAACATTAAAAAGAATGAGCGCCATTATGCCGGAAATATTGCCGCTGTTGGCGAGGATGTCGAGCTGTCGCCAGAAATATCGATCAGACGCCGTGCCTCGCAATTTAGCCAAAGACGTGCGCATGTTCCCGCACAACGTCCATTCCGTGCATCAGCTGCTTCCAGCTGACCGTCAAACGCATATAACGTACGCCCAAGCCATCCGAAGTCTCGAGGCTTAAGTGAACGATTTCTCGACCAAAATCATAATGAGCGATGAGGCTCGTTATCACCTCAGCGGGTACGTGAACAAGCAAAACTATCGCTTCTGGGGCACCGAACGTCCACGACTGATATACAAGGAGCCATTACATCCGCTCAAAGTGACTGCATGGTGTACGCTGTTCACACTAGACACAACAGTGGACGGTGCGCGCTATTTGGCCATGTTAGCCGAGTTCATTTGCCGCAAGTGATCGAATTAGGATTGAAGGGCATATGATTCCTATAGAACAGAGCAACGGAACACACTCCGCGAGCCACAACCAATATTCTGAAGGTGGCGTTCCCGGGTCGCCTCATCTCTCGTTTTGGCGGTTTACATTGGCCCGCAAGATCGCCCGATTTAGTCATTCCACACTTTTTTGTGGGGTTATTTTTGAAGTCCTGTGTTAACGTGAACACACCCGAGACCCTGTAAGCCCTCAAGGACAATATTCAACATAAGTACGAGAATCTGTCGCCCGAAGTTCTAGCCGGAGTAATGAAAAATGCCATAAAACGGGTTAAATGAACCAACTGTGATGGCGCCCATTTGGCCTATCATCTTCTCGTCTTGACTAATAAACTTCTAAACTTCTAAAGGTTTAAGTAAACATAATTAAAAAACAGAATCGAAATTTTTTGTTTAGAAAAAAAGGAGAGCCAAGCAACATCGGATGGCTTCTTTTGGCACACCTTGTACTTAAATTAACTTATATTTTATTTAGATTTTTTTACAACGTGTATTCTAAATCTCTTATAATATTATAAAAATATCTGACAAATAATTTTAAACTATGTTTCAATAGTGAACGAACGCCATTATATGGCAACTTGATAGGTGCCGACTTTTATTGCTTTTCGATTGCTTATTCGATACAAAATGCGATAATTAGGCCCCTGATCTTAATTTGATACCAAAATTATTTTTCTTTGGCAAGACACAGGTATTCGTCTTGTGTTTCGTTTAATATCGGAAATAGTAGGCAAACACCTATACTAGTATACCAATACCGAAAAAATAAATATTTGAAAACCAATGCCGTTACCGAACGGTATCGGTAACCGGTATCGGTTGCCTTTCATTTGCCAACCTTAATTCTATGTTTTGTTCATTATATATTTAAAAAGGTATTAAAAATATGAAATAACTTGAAAATTACTTATTTAAGCTAAGTACATTAATACTGCTTTAGTAAAATAAAGAATGTAGCACTGTTTATATTTTCCCTGTTTTATTCTTAATGCCATAGTTATACTAGAGGTGACTCGCTTCCTCTCATAAATTTGTATTGAAAATATATAAAAACAAATTTTTAGTTTCTTTACGAGAAAATCATTGTTATCTGTAATTTTTAACGAAAATCTATCTGCGCAAATTCCAAAATGTGAAAAAACCATTTGGAAATGTGTAATCTAATTACTCAAAATAGTGTTGTTAATTTGAGGAGCGAATCAATTTCTTTAAACTGTAGTATAAACGCGGTATACAAAACTTTTACTTTTTGAAAACATAAATAAAAGTCAATTTTTTTTAGGTAGAATTACATTTTTAATTTTATTTTATTTTAAATAATTCATTCCCTCTTTTGTTTAGGCTGTCCGCCTTGTTCTACAGCATTTCGCTTGTGCCTTAAGGAGTACTCAGCTGTTGAACAGGGTACACCCAGTATATCGACAGGCTGTTCGTTTGGTAATACCACCACAACAATACTGGGTGGTTCCAGTTTTGTATTAAGTGATCCCGGTAGAGGGGCAATGGTGCTGCCGTTTACGTTTAGATGGACGGTAAGTCTTTTTTTAATACTATTTGCATTATCTTAATACAATTTTTATTAACGATAAAAAATTTTATATAAAAACGATTTAAAATTTTAATGTAAAATGCGATGTACATAAATGTTTTATTTACAAAACGTAAGAAAAGTTTAGAGTTTTTTCTATTATAAAGGAACAACGCTGGTGGCTGAATGATCGACCCATTCATTATCGTACATCCCAACGCATACAGCTAGAGACTTGAAATTTGGGCTGTTGGTACCTCTCACGATGTTTAAATCTTTTCCCCAAAGGGGGGAAAACGGAATCTTAATGTCTCCTAAACAAAACACAAAAGAAACAAAATCAAAAAAGCACCGTATTTGACTTAAAAATAAACGGAACCTTGTCAAGCGTTTTTTTTTTTAAATTTTGAACCCTAAGGAGTAAAATAGGGAAAAATATAGTTTTAATTACGCATGTGCACTTTGTTACTTCTAAACGAATTAAGAAAGAAATATATATTAAACTGAATTTGACAGGACTCAAAAAAATATAAATATGTTTTTGCTACTTTTATAAAACTTGGACTGTAAGTGGTAAAAAGATGGTTGGTACTTTTTAGATATTTTTTTGTAACTTCTAAATCAATAAATGGAGAAACCTAATTTAAGCCGCATTTGAAAAAATATTATTATAATTTTGACACTTTTTTAAAAATGTTGTCTCAAAGAGTCATACAAAAGGTTACTTATTGCACATTGGTATTTTTTGTAATTTCTTAACCAATAAACCTTAATTACGGTAAACAAAAAGTACTTTCTTTATATCTTTTTGTACATAATGGCATATTTGAAAAGATTAGAGATTCTTGACAAAGGTTGTGTAAAAAATTACGCCTATTTTACTTTTAATGCTTAAAGTACGTTTTTGCAATTAGTACTTGGCTTTAGCGGGTTAATTGCTAGTATGTAGATAACAAACTTTTTGAAATATAAAGGTTTTTATCTTTTAGTTTTTCAAAAGAAACTATGCAGTTTGGCGATTGCTTTAATAAATATTTAATTGATACTTTGGGCTAAGTTCTAAGTTTAATTGACCTAAAAAATAATTTTTTACTTGAATTAATGTTCTAAGTCCCAAAAAAGCTGTTTGTTTACTAATGTTAAGCGATACGTACGATATGAAACCATATCTTACCACAATTGAAATAAAACAAAAGATGTAGAGTAACGGAAGTTTTAGTTAATTTTGGCTTGTGCCAAACAAAAAACTTTTTTTTATTTTTATACCCTTCACATATGTAAGTAATAAAGGTAAATTATAAGCTTGTCATTCCGTTTGTAATTTCTTTAATATTTATCTGCAACCCCATAAAGTATATATTTTCTTGTTCTTAATAGATAGGAAAGCCGATTTAGCAGTGTCCGTTTGTCCGTGTTACGGTTGAAATCAATTTTTTGAAGTACTCTAATGTCGCGTAGGATCATTAGTAGCATCAAACTATTAGAAAAAAACATTAAATCTAACAAAATTGCCCTATAACTGGCAGAGATATAAGCAAGAAACCAAGAATACCTATCTTTATTTCTCTAGAGAAATTATCTACAACTGTCCCGGAGTTGCCCCTACAGGGGTGCAATGTTAAACCGATCCCAATTATTTTTCCCTCCCAAACATAGTTCAAGAACATTATTATCCCCTATCTACATTCCCTTACAGGCTAGCCATTCAAAATTTGAAAGAATTAGGTTTAAACCCCCTAATTCTCCAGAATCACCCTTAGAGAAATAATATGTATCACAGACCCTCATTAGTTTTCCTCCCAAACATTTTTCTAAAACATAAATACCCCTCCTTTCCTCCCCCCCTCTCTATCAGCTTAGAGGGCTCTCATACAAAGTTTGGGAAATTATAATAAATCTTCCGCTACAGCTTTCGGGATGTCCGTGGGTAGGTCAAATGTAGAACTGACCCCAACTCATTTTTCCTTCTTAACATTTTCCTAAAAAATATACTTACCACCTATCTCCACCCCCAAGGGGGTTGCCATACAAAATTTAAAAAAATTAGGTTAAAAGCCCTACACGTTGTGAAGGGTATGTAAGATTCAGAACAGCCGCATATATCGCTCTTACTCGTTTATATTGACTTTTTTCTTTAAAAAAAATAAAACATATGTACATACGAATGTAGAAAAGAACTTTGTTAAGCACATGCTAAAACACCGCAAAACTGTGATAAGAATTTTTTTAGAAACAAAACAGCTCAATATTGTGCTGACACATGCTGCCTTTTCTTATACAATTGTTAGATAAACCTTTTTAATACAAATACCATTTTCAACGAAATTATTTCATGCTAGCTTTGCCACTACTTCATAGGCGCAATTTTTTATTTTATCTAAAGCAAAGTACTAAATGCAGAAAAGTATTTTAAGAACAAAAAAAAAATTTTTTTCATTATATTCTATGTAACCCTAATCCTGATTCTCTATCTCTTTAAATATGCAACATTGACCAAAAATAAGAAAAATTTTTTTACTTTAATTTAAGATTTAAAAAAAATTAAAATCCTGCAGAAAAAAAATATTTTTATCATCTTCTCAAAAGTACCAAAATGTCAAAAAATTATTTTTGTCAGCTTTGATTATTTTCGACTACAATCGGGTTCGATAGACATCTATTTAGTATTTCTAGATTCATATTCTTAAGAATTACAAAAACGTATAAAGAAATAATATTTACTATTTGTAGGCCCTAATTGGTATGAAATTAGAACAAAAAAACAAAAATTTTGTAATAATTTTTTAAGATAATCGAAAGCAGTCTTGATTATCTTTTTATTAATTTAAATGGTACAAAAAATATTTAACAAATGTCAAAAAAGTACAGAAAACATATTTATATTTTTTTAAGAATATTAATTAATTTTGTTTCCATCTTATTAAGTTGAGAAATAGAGCTAAGAAAGTCTAGTTTTGGATCAAAAATTTCGAAAAAGTGCTAGACACGCCTCCGTTTTTTTTTTTAAACAAAATACGATACTTCATTAATTTTGTTTTAATCGTGCATATGTGAAGAAATAGCAACTAACTTAGTTTCCCTATTTGGCCCATTTTCAACCCTCTTTGAGCTCAAACTTTCCGAATCCTTGTCTTAGTGCTTCTATACAATGAGAGACATACCCGTGGTGCAAATTTTTTTCTTAATCTTTACGTGTTTTACGCAAATCATTACTCTTAAACAATGTATCTACAGCGAACGCACGAAGCTCAGTAAGCCACTGTGACATCGCGACTGATAAATATGCACAACCGGTAATTCCAACGGCGATACCCTCTCTTCGACCCGTTTATTACTTTTTTAAATAATTGTATTTAAAAATAAAAATATGTCACCAGACACCCTGTACTTATTGCCAGTTATAAAACACAAGTTTAAGGGTTAGGACACCTCATAAAAATAATTTTAAATTAGCAAATAATTTCCAAAATCCAAGAATTTATTAAAGTTTAATTATTTTAACAATCTTGTAAATCATTAATCAAAAAACTATCGATAAGTTTGTAGCAATATTTATCCAAAAATATATTGTAACGTGTTACTGACAGTGCAAGGTCATTTCAATTAGTTATAACAAATAAGTGTTGATTGCGTTAATTTTATACTTTAAAAATATATTACAATTTGTATATATTTTGACAGTAAATAGGCTTTACGCCTTAACTTTTAAAACACTTTACTACACTTTATAATTTTTGCTTATTAGTGGTTCAAAAACAAATACAAACTTGTTTAAAGTGAGCGAAAGTGATTTATGAAAAATAGAAACTAAGCTTTAACCGACAAACCACAAGACAACTTACAATGCTTTAAACAATAGTTGAACAAACTTAAAAAAAAACTTCATTTAACAATTTGTAATAAGAAGGTTCACTTACGCATTTAAATGGTTAAAAGAACCATCCAAATATTCAACCACATTTGTACAACCAGATTAAGTTTGTTTTTGGTTGAAACCTTTTTTTTCTAATTTGTAGTTTTATAAGAAAATGAAACATTTTTTTTTGAAATTGTTCATTAATTAGATTTTTTAATAGCTTATGAATATGAGGCCATTTATAAACGAATACAATTGGTATTTGGGTTTTTTTTGTTATTTCATCTTGTTGTTTGTATTTAAACACAATTAGGCTTGTACATTAATATTATATTGTTAAGAGAATTAAAAACAGCAGGTTATTAATTTTCCATGAACAATGAGACTTACTTTTGATTCTTTTGTGTCGAATATTCTAAAATAAGTGATTTCTTTGCTTTGATATTCATTTTCTCTATTTTGTATGAAGGTTTAGGAAAAATTGACTCGTTCTTCATTGGAAAAAAAACTAGAGATTTAAAAATATCTAACGGTTGCAGTTCTTAAAACCCATCACTTTTATTACTGCATGTCCAGATTAAACAAACGGATGTCTTGGCCAAAGTCAAGACCAGTAAATTGGTAGTTCCGTTGTGACGGGTGGGACCACATTGCTCACATTTCTTTTTTTAATTAAAACTTTTTACGTTTTTATTTTAAGGAGGACTACGATTTTTTTAGGATGATTTATTTAATGACTTAAGCATTGATGTCCAACACGAGCATGAAATATGAGAAGGTATTAGTGCATTTTTATTGTGTCTAATTTATGAAAAACTTTGTTGTAAGCTAGCATTGCACTAATTAAATTTTTTTTTCTTCTTGCTTTTCTGATTTCGTTTTTTGCCTGTGCCCATATGGTAGACTCGATCAATGTTCGGTTCAAAAAACCTACTTGACCATCGTGGGTTTCAAATTACTTGTATCCTTTTTAAAATACAATTACTTAAACATCTTTTTTCTTCTAAAAACTAACTTTTTAGAAAATCTGAAAGGTGTGGCGTTTTAAATATGATTAAAAAAAAAGAAAAGAAAAAAGAAAAGTTGTATGATCTTTTAAAAATAATCAAATTTAAACAGGTACTACTTCATTTATATATCGGTTGTTTTAATTCCTTTTTAGCTGTAAGCTGGCAATTTTTATGATTAAAAGTTTATTTGTTCGCCTGTAGCTGCTTTTAACGTGGGATAACCCTAGGGTTGCCAGGCGGGCCTGATTTTCAAGTTTTTTAATGCGCGTCAAGTTTAAAGTTTTATCATAGCCCATATTTGTGTTATAAAACCAGGAAAAAATTACGAAGAAATAAGCCCTATGTGTGTCGTATGATCATTCATGTCCAAAAATATTTGATTTTTTCTTTAACATCAAGCGTAACTTTCAAGTCTTCAACTATAATGCTTCCAATTGAGCTAAAAATTCGGAATTCTACCTCCAATCCAATTTTTTTTTTTTGATTTATAAAATTTATTCGAAACAATGCCACCGTATAGTGTTTTTGGCTCTTTTTAAGGAAAACCCAAGGTCTTTTCGCAATAGCATTTCATTTTTGTGGATGTCTATCATACAGGGTTCCCGCCGGCAAGGTATACTACTTTGTTTGCTTATAATTTTTGATTAAATAAAAGAGAATTGATCTTAATTTGATAAATGTTTTATATAATGTCAGCAATTGTGTATGAAATACAATATCAGATAAATGTCCGCCTCTGTTAGCCTCACAAATGCGAGGACTTTTAAGCACATTTTGCATTACATTCTCACACATTTTACGCGGGTTTTCATTGATTTAATCATGAATATTTTATTGCTACAGCGTTTCTGGTTTGTTTGCATAAACTTTGCTTTTCAGATATTCCCACAAAAAGAAGTACGGGGCAGTCAAATTAGGCGACCGTTGATGCCAATGAACATCATTCTTTCTTGAAAAAACTTGTTGTGGAAAGAGGTCTCGCTGTAGATCCATTAAAATCCTAGCTGTATACAATGTGGTACCGTCTTGTTAATACCACATGTTAGCCAAGCCCAATGCATGAAGTTGTGACATTAAAAAGTTTCTAATCATATCACGATATCTCTCCCCGTTGACAGTTACCGTTACGCCGTTTTCAGTTTCAAAAAAGTAAGGTCCCATAATTCCTCCTGACAAAATTGCACGCCATAATGTTACTTTCAATAGATGCAAAGGTGACTGATGAATAATTTGAGAGTTTTCCATGGCTCACAAGCGACTATTCTGTTTATTCACATATCAATTCAATTGAAAATGTGCGTCGTCACTCATCATGATTTTTTCATAAAAATCGGGGTTGTCATGGGTAAGCTCTTATATCCTATTGGCATATATACGGTGGCGTAAGTGGTCTTCTGGAAGAAGCTTATGTATCAGCTGAATCTTAAATGAAAACAAATGCAAATTCTTGTGAAAAATTGTGGCCAAAATTGTACTTAAAAGACAAAGAACGGCTTCGAATTGAGGTTGATGGATTGTTTTGAATACTTTCTTGAGCAGCAGTAATGTTTTTAGCCGATCTTAAAGTACGTTGTAGCTCGTGCTTGGGCATATCAGCTACACTCCCTCTTTCTTCGAAATCATACACCACACGATAGATAGTGCGTCTTGTTGGTTGCTTCTCTCAAAAATTTCACGTAACTTTCTTATCATCACAGTAATCGATGATTCGTTTTGATAAAATGTTTTTACGCGTAAAACAGTTTGTTTTACCAAATATTTTTCGACAATAGTTTTGCCACGTCTCTACTTCACCACTGCCAAATATGAACTGTGAAGACTAATATTAACTAAAATGGCGGCAGAAAAAAGTATGTAGTATACCTTGCCGGCGGACACCCGTAATTTGTTGAAATCCAAGTCTCATTATAGGAATGACGGAAATACATATATGTAAGTACATATGTAAACAATTAAATCAAAATTATCAGACCCGGAGATATTTAGTTTTGAATGTGCAATAGTGTCAGTGCTTAAAGGCTTGAGGGAAACGGAAGAAACGCCATATTTGAGAGCTAAAAAGTAATATTTTTAGTCAGAATAACAATTGTTCTAAACTTCCTCTAAATTAGAGCTCGCGAAGAAAATAATAATCGATAGAACATGAAAAGAATGTAAAAAATCTAGAACTCTTATAGCATCCTAACGGGTCGTGCTAGAAAATTGTGATTTAAGGTTTGGATTTAAAGTATATATACGATTGAAGCAAAATGTTTTGACGTTTTTTTAATGTCGATCAATGTAGGTTTGCTACAAAGGCATTTACTGGGGATATAAAAGCTCTGTCCAAAATACAAGCCAAGAAGTAAAAATTAGAAAACTGAACACAACAGTTTTTTTTTCGCCAAAAATTTTTGGGCAAAACAAAGACTATTTGTAGCTAAACTTTCTTAGTAAAATTGATAATAGTGTACTAACAAATAAGTTACTACAATTAAATAAAAGAGATCGCGTAATTTCGGCCACTCAATTACCTCATAATATTTGCTTTTTATTTTTAAATTAACAAAAATTCATTGCTTTATGCATAAGTTTATTTTTGTTTTTTTAAAAGTTTACTTTAATTATGGGAGCGCTCATTAAGAAAAAAAAACGGGCAACAAAAAATAAAAATTTTATTTAACCTTGATGCTATTTCCAATGCACATACCTACTTACATATATAAGTTCCTAGCTTAATACGGTCGAAAATGTTTTCGGCAACTAAGATATGGGTATAAAACTACAAAAGTGTTTGGGTTTAATTTATTCCTGTTAAAGAAAAGCACTGAGCACTTGAATATTTATTGTTTTGTAAGCAGCGTTGGCTTAAACATTTTTTATTTTACTACTCACTTATTACAACCATCATAACTAACCAATAACTACAAGTTACCACACTTGGTTGCTTGTTAACTAAGCTTAACATGAAGCATATTTTTTAAATTTTAAGACATGAATGTGTATGTGTTAGGGCAGCATTAAAAAGTTAAAAATATTTTACTTAAATTGAAGTAAAATTTGCACTAATTACAAAAAATTTATTAAAACTCTTAGGCCCGTTTTTAACCTCATAGATAGCAAGTTAAGGACTTTTGCTTAATTTTATGAATTGAAAAAGACTGGAACCAGGTGGCCTTAAATAGCTGATTTCTCAAAAAATCAATGTCGATATTTTTTACCATCATAATATGTTTAGAAAATTTACTATTTCACATTTTATTATTTCTTTTTTTAAACTAATGATTTTTAGCTACGGGTAGTAAAGTGAATGATTCTGTATGTTCTGTTTCTTTCAAAACAAAAAGGTCGTAACAAAATGTGTGTTTGATGTATTTTTTTGTATGCTTTTTTAAAGCTTAAATTATATTTTTCGTTAAAAAAATATATTACTCGGTTTTGTCTAATTAAAAGCCTTTGTTTTTAAGTTTTCTTAAATACTACAAAATAAGAAAAGAAATGCAAAAACAAAACAAGCAACAAAATTCATGATCGTTGGCTGTTAAACATATTGCACAGTGGGAGATAAGAACATAATTATGTAATAGAAGGTTAATTAAGCTTACACTGAAAATATCTGGTACTTCAAAACTAGTCTAAAACTTAAAATTTACATTTTTCAAAGCCTTTATATCCAAACGGGTTTCCTTTAAATTATTGAAAAATTTTAAGCGCTCAAAACCTTATTTTTTTGTTTTTAAAATATTTATTCCTTAATGAAGATGTGAGACGTTTTTAAATTTTAGAAATAATATTTCTTAAATTACTTTTCATTTTCTTCTGTGTAGGATTATAAAACTTAATTAATCATTTCAAATTATAAAACCGATATAAGAACCTACACACCACTGTATTTAAGAACAAATTTCAGATGTTTTCTTTTGCTCACCCAGAAGTTCAATTTACTTTTTTGTTACAAAAAAAAACCTTGACTTTTTAATTATATTTTGGTTCGTTTTATATCCCACTGTGTAAGGATTGTTATTTATTTGTATTTTGTTAATTCTTTGTCGTTGTACCTTCAAACACTTATATTTGTTAGACTGTATGTGTCTTAAGTCTTTCGTTTTGCCTTTTGAACTAATTTTTTTTGTTAGTTTGTTTCTTTTTATCTCTCTTTTTTTCTCTTCCTTGAACTACACTTGTTTTGTTTTTGTATTGTTGTTGGTGTTGTGCTAAAAATTGCACTTGTTTCTTATGGTTTAATAATTGCTTTGCTAGCTGTGAATCTTTTGTTTGATTGTAATTTTTTTTATTTCTTATTAATAGCAAGAAAATCGTGCTTAAAACACGTTCTAAAATTAAACACTAATTAAACGAAAGGCAGACTGACTGCCAATAAACTTTAAAATACCGAAAGATGAAAGTCCGTAAATGAAAGATAAAAACAGCCTTTATAATTTGATAAATAGCATTTTGAATGGTTTGAAAGCAAAAAAAAAAAACTTTTTTTGAAGGTAAAGAAAAGTGCAAAACGTTATTAAATGTGGAAAAAAAATTAAAAATAATATTTTATACTAAATGTTATATTCAAGATAACTGAATTTCTTTTATTTAAAAGTTTTTTGAAAAGACCATGTTAGCAACCGTGTAAGAAATGGTTCAACCATAAGAAAAACATTTTTATTGACACTTTTGCCAACTCATACCACATATGTTCCACTGATATTCTATATTGCCTTTAAACGTGGCATTTTAATAGAAAAACTCTTTGGCATTATTTGGTACTACTGCTTAACAAATCATAAAAATAATTGCTTTAGTTTTTTTTTCTTTTTACATAAACTTAATATTTGGTAGCACCTAATATTGTTTCGATATTTTTTTTTACAAAATAACTTAAGGCTAAAATATTTCAACATGACACACCAACTACTAAACTACTAACCAGCCTTTATTCGACAAACAATTGGGTGATTTACAGTAAAAAAAATTATTTTATATAATTCGTGGTAAAAAGTGTTAAATTTAAAACACCATCTATTCTAAATATAGTAAAATAGAGTCTTAAGCATTTTTCTCTGCCTTGAAACTTTTAAAATATATTTTCTTGTTGTATTTTAAACTGCCCATATGCGGTGGAATATGTAGAAAAAAAACAAAAATCATGTGTTAAAAAAAACAGAAATAAATGCAACATTAACCGATAGCTTAAAGCTATTAAAACTAACCATAGACTCTAGCACTCGTTCATGTATGGATCATGTGTTTTGTTTTTTTTTTGTCTTTGACAAACAGTGGGCTTTGTGCATTCAAAAATATTTCACATTTTTCTTTTCTTTAAAATGTTTTTTTTCCTGATTTTGGCATTATTAACTTAAAAATTAAAAAATAGAATAGATAGGTTTTTAGAAAAATTGTTTAATAAAATAATCTAAAAGAATTTTTATAACAAAAAAGACAAATAAAATAAACGTGAATTAAATAAATCAAAATAAAATGAAATAGTTTTATGACTATAGTTCTTGAGTCAATTAGTGTTCTTCTAAACAACTTCTATCATTTATAAGATCTGAGTTTTACTTTTTAATATCCTTATTATGCAAAATCAATTTTAAAAAGTTAAAAAATTTAATTTGTCTATATTTTTCTTAAATTGTCCTTTAAGTTTTAAGTCAGAGCTTTTTGCGGACAAAGCAATCGGAACCACAAGCTCTGATCCCAAATATAATTAATTTCACTTGTAATTGATCGTTTTAATAGCCCAATCCGTGATAACAATTTTAAGGCCTATTTGGCACAGTGGTTTTCTTTACTTGCTAGCTGCCCAACAGGATATAAAATTATCTTACCACTAAAGGGAAGTATAGTCTTTGCTCCTGATAGAGAAAGTAGGGCACCCGCAAAAAGGTGAAAACCAATCTTCTACTTGTTGCTATTCGCACAACTGCGACAGTGGTAATTAGTGGCAATAAAGCCCTTTTGATTATGGATCAGTGGAATCATATGCCTTGCACCAAAAGGGCCACATTAACAGAGAGACCATACATGCAAAGAAACAACAAGGTTGGGCATGATCACGACAGTCATAGTGTTTTTCTCCGCAATCAAGCTTAATTGACGCAAGCATCTAATAGTTTTTTTTTGTTTTATTTGAACGTTACGATAATCAAGTATATGATAACATTTAATCATTATATGACTACCGCTAATGAAATCTCTAATATGATTGCCTGCAAATCATAGTATGATATAAAAACTTGTTTGACCTACAAATAATCAATTAATGTTGTACGCAACAACAGTATTGTCGCAAGGTAATCAAATTATTTTTAGGCTTTGATCACTTTTTGTTTTCCAATATTCCTTTTCTTGTTGAGTGTTATGTGTTACTAAGGAATTCACTGTGAGTTTCAGCATATAAAATTATAGATCCATTGTTAAAAAGAGTATATAAAGCAATTCGTTAATAAAATATAAAAAAAAATAAAAAAGTGTTGTGAAAAATTCATTCAAATGGTAACTACAAGTGGAAAAAATACAATATTTTATACTATACAATATTTTTTGAACTGAAACAAAAATACTGATTTTCAGTTAAAGCTATTTTTGTCAGTTATTTTATTTGGTAATATTTAACTTTGTTGTTATTTTTCTGATAGTTTGTGTTTAGCTAGAAATAACAGAAAATCTAGTAAATTTTAGACGAATATGTAAGTTAATTTTTTGATGTCTGAATTTAAATAAAATATTTTGTTAATTTAAATGAATATCTTGTTGGATGGCTTTTAAATGTATATCCAGGTATTTTAAATAGATTTCCAGTTAATTTTACCTTAATAATTCTTTTAGTGTATTCTCCAAAAATTTAAAAAAAGTGGCATGTTGCTATTGTTTGCACTTACAATTTTATATCTAACATCACAGTTTTTACACTGATTGTTGTGCAACCATATTAAGATGGCGCAAATAAATTTATGGGTCTGTGGGATCATATTATAATCCTACGAGTCATTTTGTGGTCGTAGGAGGTCACGGTAGGGTAACAAGACATCATGTTTAGATTGTATAAGATTATACAATGACTATATAGAACTTTTTTGTGATCCCGTTAAACAACGTTATGACAATAAGGGATCATAACAGTGATGAAGAATTATTTTAATGACTACAGCTGATCATTACTTTGTTTGGCTACATATGGTTACCTCAACCATATTTTTTTTCGTGTGAATGTGTCCAGAATACTGTACCTGTTTTCAGCTACTTAAGCAAAGTATTTAAAAATTGTACTCTTGATAATCCCCAGCAGACTGACACTGAATAGAGCAGAGTAGATCTCATTACAATCAGTTTTCTACCCGTTCATAACCAAGAAGGTCAACATATCACTTTTTGCTCCTTTTTTACATTGGCTGACTAGTTAAAACGTAGTAGTATGCGGCCTTTATAAGCAAAGTGCCTTTTGAATATACAGTGAACTCGCGAAAACGTGAACTAATTTTTACCAAGGGTGTTCATGTTTTCGATTTTGTTCACGTTTCTGATTGGATATGTTTTAATTATTTTCTAACGAATTTAATTTTTTTTTATCAATTTATTGTTATTAGTTCAAAAACATCCAAATCTAGTCAAAACTTAACAACGCTTTAACCCGAAAAGTCCAATTTAAAAATTTTAAAACCTAAGCTTTTGGGTAATACATAATTGTCTTATTAATCTGACCACAAAAATCAACCTTTTGCAAATAAAACTATGTATATCGCTTATAGATCCTTTTATTGCATAATTCGGGGACTCCCAAAACTAATAAAATTAATGTAAACAAACAAAAAACCTCAGAAAAAACTGTTCACGTTTGAGGGCTTTCAATGTTTGTTCACGTTTTAGAGTAGTTAATGTTAAATAAAAAGTGTTCACGTTTCTGGATGTTCACGTTTCTGGATATTCACGTTTTCGCGAGTTCACTGTAAATAAAAATTTAAATTTTTGCGTAAATATTCCTGTTGCTTAGTAATTTGCATCCCGCATAGATTGCAAAAAATTGGTCTGAAATATAAGGCATTTATCAGGCAAACGATGTGAACAGGTTATTCTAAAAACCCTTCGAGTGGATGTTAGTTCCTACACCACAGTCTATCTTAGAACCGTCTGTGTAAACCTGGTGCCATAGCTTTTAACGACATAGCCCCGACACCTCCTATTTCTAAAAGGAATCTTGTGCTTTGAGAGAATTAGTCCTGGATTAATTTAAATGTGCTTAAGTTTAATTTTTGCATAGCTGTACGTTCCCGAACTCAATCTTTCAAATACGCTGAGCCTTACTTCGTTACTTGAAGACGAAAACGTTACATCAATAGAAACCAGGCACAGAGAAGTATTCAGTAACTCTAAAGGACGGCTTAGTACGCAGTGCACCCATTATTTCAAAGCAATCTGACTTGGGGTTTGCTTTATTGGTCTAACACATATTTCTTTTCTGTTATAGCCCACCATACTAGAAATCTGTATGTAAGGACTAAGCGTAGTAAAGCTGTGTATATCCATTTGAAAATGCCAGGACTAAGTCCAAATTTTATGCCAAATAGCTAATGACAATTGCCGAAGAATACGTAGACTTAACCCTGTATCTGGGGTTTGGTTTTCGTTATAGTTTCAAGTTAAGGGAAATAAAATATCTTGGATGTTTGTCAAATTAGGACCCTTTTGGTGTCACCAAATATACAAGGTTGGCCAAAAGAAATTACCCTTTTGGAAGATGCTTTTATTTTTGCAAATGGCGGCCAATGTCAAATCTGATATTCTAAAGGTGGCGATCCCGGGTTGCGCTTATCTCTCGTTTTGGCGATTTACATTGGCCCGCAAGATCGCCCAATTTAACTATTGCAGACTTTTTTGTGGGATTTTTTGAAGTCCCGTGTTTACGTAAACAAGGACAAGATCCTGGGATCCCTCAAGGACAACATTTAACACGAGTGCGAGAATCTGTCACCCGAAGCTCTTGCCGAAGTGATGAAAAATGCCATAAAACGAGCCCGTATAGCAATCAATTGTGATGGCCCCCATTTCCCCGATATCATCTACTCGACTTGACCAATAGGCTAAAATAAATATAATCAAAAAACAGAATCAAAGTTTTTCATAAAAAAAAATGAAAGCCAAACAACATCGGATGAGTTCTTTTGACCCACCTTCTAAAAAATTACATAGCACAAGAGTTATTTGCCTTCGTATCGATTCAGCTGGTTCGACGGGCTTCTTATATGATATCCTATGGCTTAAATTATCCTTATGGACTTATATTTCATTCCAAAATTATTCACTTCACCGTCTAAACAATAGTCTAAACATGCAATATAGTTTTATAAGATCTTTTAAGCTCAGTTTCTATGGAACTCAATTTCCCTGTTTTTGGATAAAGCCAAACGCTTTCTAGTCGTTTCTTTAGGAGTTCCTAAAAATTTTTAGAAATTGGTATTAGTGTACATAAGCATATGTATGTACATATATATATTGGTTTTAAATTGAGTTGACTAGTTTTTGAGCGATACAGCGACTGTTTGTTAAGGTCGATGTCAGTGAACGAAGAGGACAGTTAAAACTAGTTCATCTTACAAGCTCAACGCTATTCAAAGAAGCAAAAGAATTATAACAAGTTGATAAAAAAAACTTTTCCATTTTAATTAAACACCTAAATTATTTCTGCAATTTTTATATAAATTACTTTTCCTTTTGGCACTAATACAGTTTTAAGATTCGTTTTTTTTTTGGTTGCGGTCAATATCAATATTGAATTTATTTATCTACTGTAATTCCAACTATTTTTCTTAAGAATTTTACAAAAACAATATTCAATGCAAATCCAAAATTCAGTCAAGGAATTATATGCAACACAAATAAAACAACAAAATAGCCACAATATTAACGCGTCTGTGTGTTTGAGTATACCTGTCATGCAGGCTGGCCACATTTCACAGAAACGTTTAACAAACCATTGCAATATAAAATGCTTTTTCATTATATTCGTTTAATTTCGTATTAATGCAATACGAGCTGCTCTATGGCAAGGAAAAAAAGAAGTAATAACAAAGTGTATTAAAATGGCCAAGAGAGTTTAGCTTTTATTACCATGGCTATAAGCAAACAGTAACATTTACTATGGATATTACCTAAAATCGCACTCTAAGAGCGATACGATACGGACTTAACAAATATAGTAGAGAATTTTAATGCAGTTCTAACTGAGATACTTGCACATACGATACTGGCGACTTGCCTCGTTTAGCTCTAGCAGCAGCAAACCAACTAAACGGCTAACTGGCAGTCAGCCCGATAAACAGTCACTCATTCCACCAGGCACATTTGTAGAAGAAAAACAAATGAAACAACTCAAAGGTATTGAAAAAACAACCTGTTTCGTGGGAACATTGCCTTGCTTGGAGTTTGAAAATCAACAGAACAACCACAACGTTACAAACAAAGAAGCAAAAAAAAAAAAAGCTTAAAAACTTCATGAGTTCATAACGTACCACAACAAACAGCAACACAACTAACCACCAATAAAGACAGTTAAACTTACTTGCAAACCGTCAATATTAAAAGGCTAAAACATTATGCTGCTATTGCGGTTTTTTTTGTTTATTTTCTACTTCTTTTCATCATAATAAAAACTGACCAAATTGTGTACACTTGCACACACACACTCATACACACTTTTATATACAGAAGCTTAAAAGTATGCAGAATTTAAAAAAAGTTTTTAATTAATTTGTTTTAAGTAAGTTAGAGATAGGGGTAGGATAAAGAGGGTATTGTACATCCTTTATTTAGTGTTGCCAAAAAAACTTTGATAAAAAAAAGCATATTATATTTGGGAAATATAAGCCTCGTCGTAACTTACAAAAAACAAATTCCGTTTGCCTTTCTGGATAACTCGTAAGTTAAATACAGCCAAAAATACTACTTCCATTAATAGAGTACTGATAATGAACATCGATAGCTGGTTTCGAAAATGTGTTCTACTCGGCTGGTTTCAGAAGAAAGCTTGCTTTTTCAAATAAATTTTATTTTCAACGTTAATGAAAAATATAAATTTTTTCAAGTAAAAAGAAATGAGGTTATAAATGTAGTTCATTCCGAAAAATAAAAAAAACCAAAATTTGTCTTAAGACAATCGGTCAACGAAATATATGAAACAAATGTTTTATCTTTAAGAGAACCTAAACAAATTTGGGATTTGGCGGTGCCATGCCAATAATCCAAGTACAGGATTTCTGCTGCACCCATTTTTTAAAAACTTCGTTTACACTTTTATAATTCCCAGAGCCAAACTTTGCTCTAAATATTAGTACTTCAACTTCACCAACTTATATCTTTATATCTTTGTCCGCATGTTAGGCCTCTAAACCTTAAAACCAATAAAGTAGGCCGTGCTATACCTATCAAAAAAATATTAACACAAGAGCCTCTACCGCATCAATTATTACGAGTCTTTTTATGCAAATTAGTGGGTTCTTATATCAAAACTTAAGTAATAGAAAAGTTAGTATGCCACGTCCCCAAAAACTTCACATTTCTCGCTGGTACTTCTGCTGTACAACTTTTCTTGATACTTTGTAAAGGTAAAAGTGGCCTCTTAACTAAAATTCTGAAAAACCTGAAAGTTTTTATGCAGGAATGCAATAGTTTTTTAGAATAATAAAATAGGCGATGCCAAGCCTAAAAAATTGGGATCTTAATATTAGTACTTCTGCTGCAATGATTTTTTTAAAATTTTGTTCTAATGTCTTGTAAGTAAAATCGCGGCGGTGACATGCTCTTAACGTCAAAATTTGAAGTAAAAAAGATGGAGTTGCTGCGTCCACAAAAAGTTGATCACTCCATACAAGGACTCTAAAATATTCTTAAATTTAGTGGATACTTAGAATGACAAAATTACATAATTTATATTTTTTTATAAAAATCGCCATTGTTGCGCTTTTAAAAGTTAAGGAAAAAGACCACCCCTGTAAAATCAATATAAACTAACAACGAATTAATATCTTTAAATTCTAAATGGCTACGCAAAAACCCCACAATCATGTTTGTAAGTTGTTCACGTGTATTGGTGTATTTGCGTGTTTTTATAGAGAACTCATAAATGAAACCTGTTAAATGAATGAAATGAAATGTTTTATTTTTGCATTTTTTTCTTAAATTTGTTTTTAAGTCGCTCGTCCCAAGTATTAATTTTTTGATGTTTTTTTTTTAAACTTACTGATTCTTTTTGAAACTC
The DNA here is from genome assembly GCA_963583895.1 of Melanophora roralis. Lineage (NCBI taxonomy): Eukaryota > Metazoa > Arthropoda > Insecta > Diptera > Rhinophoridae > Melanophora > Melanophora roralis. The sequence goes on along the minus strand of OY757187.1, from coordinate 62,371,550 downwards.
TTTTTTAGATCATTATTTAATCGTTGTTGTGTTTTTAAAGTTATTTGTTAGTGTTGTTGTTATTCTTGGATCCTTTTTTAATTTCTTTTGATGAAATACTTAAAACTGTTCAAGTACAAAGTAAATGTTCTACATTTGTATAGACGGATAAACGCAATCCAAACAATAAAAAATAACGTTAAAGCAGTGTTAAGCTTATGTCCCATTGAATAAATATTTGATGGTGTTTATATGTAAAAACTAGTGAAAAAGTTATAGTCGGTCAAGCCCGACAATATTACACCCTACACCACATTTGTATTTGGGACATGTCTAATTGATTGCATAAGGATAGACTCACGTGAAAAATTTGTGTCAAGATAGGAAAATATTCGAGTCAGTTATAGTCAAAAATGCTTATTCCGGGAGGCCATTTGTTACAAGAAAAAAAAATAACCGATATCATTTTGAATCAATGTACTACTTGGTGTCATAAAGTTAGACACATGATCAAAGTTTTTCCAAGATTGAGTAATATTCAAGTCAGTTATAGACCAACATACTTATTCCGGGAGGATGTTTGTATAGGAACTAGCCCAAAAATTAACCGAGCATCACCACAAACAATAGGCCGAGTGTCAGTGCCAAACTTGTCGAAATGTCTTTAAAATTGCGACCTGTACTTTGGTTACAGGAATACATGAACACCAAGCCGGACGTACGGATGGACGCACATGCTAAGATCGATTCGGGAAGTGGTTCTGATTTGATCGATATACTTGATGGTGGATTTGAAACCATTATTTTTGGGCGTTCTTTTACCATGTTTATGGTGTGGGTAATAAAATCTAGTAAACAAACATATGGTCAAATAAAAATATGGATCTCTTTGTTTTGCTACACTCTTAACTAGAAAACGTATTTAAGTGAAGAATATGAAGACCACATAAATTATTGTGGTTTAAATGAAAAATATTGGACACTTCGATTGTATTTAAAATTTCATTAATAAACAATATTTTTTATTTAAATTAAAATACAACAAAACTGACAGAAGCAATAATTTTAAAATACTCTGATGACGTTTTATTTCTTTAAAATATTTGGTTAATGTGACCAGTCGCGTTTGTTGCTTTAATAGTTTGTGTTGTTTTTGCGTTATCAAACATAAAGGCATCATTGTTGTTGCTGACTTGTTGTTTACATGATTTTCTTTTTATTATGATTATTGTTGCCTTTGTTGTGGGCTGCTTTGGCTTTATGAAACCTTTCGGTACGTTGCTTGCTACTTTAGTTGTAGTTAGTTTGTTTATACACCAATTTTGTTTAAAATTTGGTTAAGATGTTGATATATATCGCATCTTTAAGCCCATTTCCAATAAGTGTTTAACTGACGTTTACATAAAATGCCAAAAATTTTTTGACCAAAATTGTAACAAAATGTACGAAAAAAATTTGTAGGTTCGTAAAATATTAAAAAAGAAGATTTATGTGCTCAGAGTTTCGGGCATCTGAACTTGGACCTATTGTGTTTAATAACTTTAGAGCCAAGTAGCCAAAAGGCAAAAACAGTCAAGTGGATTTCTGGGGACCGACTACTAGTCGTAATTTATATTTACATATTTTTATAAAGCCCCATGAATTCTTATAAATTATCATCTCTTGTTGGGCACCGATGCCTTATTTGTGTTGAATTTATTAAAGGTTTATGCGACAGAGTTTGTATGAAAAATTTGTTTTGTAAACCTGTTATAAAGTTATAGTTTATTTGTGAAAATGGGGGCATGGCTCATGACCCATACTCGTATCAATTAATGCTGGTTTATTAAAGGCCTACTTGACCAATTTCAAGAACTTACTGACTACAGACGGTCTTTTAACTTTCTTTGCTTAATCCTTTTGGGTACATGTTTTTGCCAAAAAGGCATTGTACCTGTATTTTTTAGCCCTAAAGAATACTAGAACCAAATTATTTTAACAATTTTATATGTGTTTCGGTTTCCGGCATTTAAGGTTTAAAGGTATTGCTATCTAACCCTTAGCTTTGATTTGTGTTACAGGCTTGCAAACAAAGTCGGACCTAAAAGTGGTTCTTAAAAATGATAATTATGTGTTTTCTTCCCCACGTTTTCATCGTTTTACATCCAGCGATTATTTTTTCAACATTCACATGCAACTTTCAACATCCACTTACCACTGATCAGCAAATCTCTTACCATACAAGACGAGCTCTTTTCTAGGCATTTGCTCTTAAAATTCCCTACCATTTTGTACCAAGATGATGACGATGCAGCGGGGTTCAATTCTTCGACAAGTATCATCTATGTCTACTGAACTATGGGGTGACCAACATGTTTATAACTCAGAAATATAATTAATTTAAATGTCCCCAAACAACACAACCAGGGGTTGGTCTTTTATACGACCAGTGATGTAGGGAAAGAAATACATTTATAGGCTAAACCTTTACCTTTATTAGGGAATGGATATTAGCGTTTCCTTTGACTAAAGTTTAATCTTAAGATTATCTTTCTTATTAAAATTTTAATTAATCTATTTTTGAAAAATCATCTATTTCTAAACGAAACCTGCCCTTGTTCTGTAATCGGTGAGAAGTTTTTGCAGCAAGAACATTTTTTTAAATTCTATCTTAGACTTCCAAATACCAACAGTGTTATTTAGACAATACATTAAGTTTTAAACTAACAACATATAAAAGCATAATTGGGTTTATCTTGTTCACCCCGCCTTTAACAAGGCGACTATAAGGTGACCAAAATTCTTCAAAGATAGACTTTTTGTAGTTTTTTTATAGCTTAAATATTTAGTTGCCTTCGATAAAGTCAAAAAAATTTTGTGATGATCGTCAACTTATAAATATTCTAAAAATAACTAAAATAACCATTATTTATTTGTACAAAAAAAGTTGGACCAATTAAGATAGCCTATATGAGCGATGCTCCTTCAGTTCACTATCATATTTTCGGCAGCCTGGGTGAAAGTTCATTCTCCTAAACATGAGCCGCTATAAAAGACTTATTTTATGTTAAAGAGATATCAAACCATGTACATAATTACACAGACGAATCTTAGCATTTGATTGATATAACATTCTTCGAACTTTTTTTAAATATATTTAAACTCGAACGTAGAGTGTTTTTATAATTCGTCTATAAACGTATGCCTTAGATTCCGTTGGGCCACAAAGTGACTAAGTAATTTTATGTTTTATTTTTTTCTTCATTTATTTCTTTTTAAAACCTTTAAAATGTTGTTTTACAGTAGGAACTTTGTTGTTGCTGCAGTTCTTTCTTTTTAATTTTATTTGTTTGTACACAAAGTGAAGAGACCTGATACTGTCTGTTATTATGTACGTTTTAAGGTGGCATTTTAATCAAGATCAAAATTAAAGATTAAACTTGGCTTAAATGCAATCATGTTTAAGTCTTCTCATTACACACAAACACACACAAAATGGTCTTCACAGGATTACAAGTGCATACATACATGCATATGTACATCCATACAGTCTTTGGACATACCGTTTAATTCTTCAAAAAACTAAAAGTGTTATCAATGATTGTTAAGCTCTTTTCAAATTGTTTTTTCCTTTCAATTCCGCGAAATATGATTAAAGATTTTTTATATTTTTTTCGGAGTTAAATCATGTAATTTGTTGTTAAACCCTGTAATTTTGCTTTATATGTTTTTTTTTAATTTTATTTGTTTTATTTTAAAGATAAAACTCGAAAGTTTTTTGGTTGTGGTTAAGATTACAGACATTTAACGGAATATATTCAGTTATTAAAAATTATTATTTCTCTTTTTCTTACTTAAATAAGTATGTGTGTATGTTTAAAATGTTAATTTTTTGTTAATATTAACCCTGCGGAAAATGTCAATAGTGGATTTCTAATGATTCACTATTGACATTGTCTATGCTTTTAGCAATAGACAAATAATGTGCGTACGTCATTGAAAATAAGTATGAATTGTGTAGCACAACTGAAGCGACCTGAAACGTTAATATGCTGCTGACAGTTTTTTCTTCTTATCAAAGCTAAATATAAAACTGTAGACGTATTGCTGACAATGTCCCCAAAAATGCACCAATATAGTCGACAAAAACTTGTCCTCAGATTTCCTTCAGGGAAGTTATAGTTTTAGTTTGTGTGTGTTTTATTATTATACGTTAATTGGACAAGTTAATATTATAGTTGAGGTTATAAAATGTCAGTTAGAAATTTGCAGTTGTTAAAGTGATATTGTTAAAGTTGCTCCCAAAATTGTTAAGGTGTTCCCCCCCCCCAAAAGTGTTACATATGTATTATACATACATAATTAAATTATGAACCACAAATTTTTTTTATTTCCTTTTTTAAAATATTTTGTAAATCCATATATTTATAGGTTACTAGCACGTAACCCGCTACTTCGTAAGCGCAGTTTTAGAAATTTATTAAGAGAAGGTGATGTTTTGGGCCTTTATTTCCTAAACTATTACCAAATAAGCAGTACACAGAAAAAACTCTAGAAATTTTTTAAAACAAATAGTTTTTTAAAATAATAGTTTTCTTCAGTAAATATTTTATTAGATTCTAATGATATTGCTATTTGATTTTTGTGTCAAACAAAATAAACACAAAACCATTATATATTTTGTACTCTTTTTTTCTACCCCTTAAGGAACAATATTTTAAAAAAGTACCAAAAATATATTTTTAATTTTTTGAGACCTGCAAAACGCAATTTAAGTTAAATTTCTACCTTTATTGGTTAAGAAATTACAAAAAGTACCTAAAAAGTACCAAAATGTAATTTGTACCCTTTCTTTTATCCCCTAGGGTCTTAAGTTTTTAAAAAGTATAAAAAAATATTCATACTTTGTCAAGTATTGTCGAACGCAGTTTAAATTATGATTCTATCTTTATTGGTTCAGATGCTACAAAAAGTACGTAAAAAGTACCACTTTACAAATTTGTACTATTTTGTCTGCCCTTTAGGGTACATTTTTAAAAAAGTTTAAAAAATATATTCATTTTTTGTCCTGAACTGTCGAACGCAAATTAAACTATGTTTTTACCTTTATTAGTTAAGAAGTCACAAAAAGTACCTAAAAATTACAAATATGTAATTTGTACCCTTTTTTGTGCCTTAGGGTCCAAAATTTTTAAAAAGTATCGAAAACGTATTCTTATTTTGTCGATTCCTGTCGAACGCAATTTATATTACGTATTTAATTCTATTGGTTCAAAAGTTACAAAAAGTACCAATATAGAATTTTTACCCATTTTTGAACACTTTTTTTACCTCTCAACGTCCAAATTTCAAAAAAGTGGCAAAAATGCATTCATATTTTTTTAGTATCTGTCGATTGCATTTTGAACTATGTCTGTACCTTTACTCGCTTAGAAGTTATAAAGTGGACCTAGGCACTATAAAAATTTAGTTTTTACCCTTTTTTAGCCTTAAGGGTCTAAAATTTTGAAAAAATGCCAGACACGGGTCTGCTTATTTTATGAGTAAAATACGATCCTTTTTAAATTTTGTTTCTATCGTTTGTAGTTTAGGAGATATTAACTTTCGGATATTTAAATATTTGGCCCATTTTAAGCCCCTTCGGGTCCGAATTTCCCGAAATCCCGTCTTAGTGGATCTTAACATAAGGAAAGGTACCCACAGTCCAAATTTCAGGTCTCTAGCTCTGCGCGTTTGGGCTGTGCGATGATGAATCAGTCAGTAAGTCAGTCAGTCAGTAACGTTATTCCTTTATATAGGTATATATAGATTTAAATTACAAAACTACTTGTTTAAATTAACATTAACATTGTATGCTAACAATTTATTTAATGTTTCGAAATGAAGCTCAGTTGGTAAAATATGAACAATTCCATTCTATGTTAATTACAATTTATGTTTTATTTTTTTAAAGCATAAAAATATATTTAAAATATAAGAAGTCAAGGTAGTGGTTTTACATTTATAGTTATTTGGGAGTTTGAAATATTTTAAATAACCTTCGACCACAAACCTAAATTTGCTGTACTCAAGCTTTTAATAATCTGTTATTTTTGTGTTTTTTTTTTTTTTTTGATAATTTAAATAAAAAAAAATTATTAATAATAAAAATATTAAACAAGAATCAGCGAAGTTAATTTAAAGTTTCTGGCTGTAGTTGAGATACTCCTGATATCCTTAAGTGTAACTTATATCAAACCGATACCTAAAAACCAAAATTCCTGACAACTCTTAGCACTTTCTAGGGTAATAAAGACTATGTCTAACTACCGCTTTTTCACTATTTTAAGTTATATGGGTTTTCAAGCGAACATCGCTATCGCTTTTGTAGGGGATGTTCTAAGAGGTGTCTACTGGTCATTTTGGCGCAAAAACGGGCTCTAGATTTTTCTCTCTTCGTTTGCTGCTTTGGTATCGGTAAAACATTTTTTCGATTCTTATCGAACTTTCATGTTGTCTAAGTGTAGATGGAATGTTTTTCAATTAGTTCAAAATCAATTCAGAAGTTTTGCAAAGCCTTGTACTCTCTCCTACTTGATTTTTGAATATTCTTAGCGATCTTTCTATTCATTTGCACGTGACAGCAGCACTTGCCATTAATGCTTAATTTGTTAAAGATTTGTGCTGTAAGGCAGATATTAAAGGACACATCGCGCTGTAATTGTAATCTCTGATTTCAATTCCGGTAAAACCAAATATTGTCTTTTGACACATAAACGTACAGTCGATCATCTTGTATCGTCTGTTTTAATGGATAGTATATGTGCTAGGAAGACAGAAGCTCGCGATATACTAAAAATTTAGATTCAGTGCGGTGTCTGCCAGATGGAACACATTTTGCTCAGGAAGCGTCAAAGTGTCCGGGATTTTTAAATGGTTTAGAAACAACTTTGCATTGCCTAATTTTCTTAATGGTAATACCACCTTTATCTTACTAATAATTGAATTCAATTCTCATATATGGTCTGGTGTTCAATCAGTTTTAAATATTTTTGGTTCTTTCACTAACGGGCGAAGGTAAGCATCGGTAACATCGTGTCTTACTGTATTAATTTACTTAAGCATCATTATTAAGTGGGATGGGTTTCAACGTTTCATCGACACTATAATGAAAAGTGATCTAAAAGGGTTAGGAAACTATGTGGAAGAAGCTTCCTAATGTTGTCTTTCCGATTACTTCTAAAATATGTAATCAAATGACCACAGACACCACTTTCTCTATCTTTCTTTCCTTAACCTATTTTCCTGACATCAGCATGCGTTCCCTGAGTGCTTACTATTATAGAAAAAAAATTTTTGGGGTTTGTGGTCGTCACAATTGATTCCAGCGTTAAAGTTAAGTTTTCATTAGCTCTTTGCTGTAAATCTGGAGGGCTTTTGCCAATAATGCTTTGCATATTTGCTAAAAAGTGCCTGATCATTTCAAGTCCATTTAAAGAAGCTTTTGCATTTGGGTACTTTACATGTCTCCACAGAAAATTATCTGAGGGCAGTTAACTGGCCAATCTCTTTACGTTAATATTTTGGAAAACGTTTCCTTTGGAAAAGTGATTGCGCATTGTGTAAATTGTGGGATTACTTTGTAAAAAGCACAATTATCCATACAAAAGAATAAGTAATATGGGATAAGCATATCTAAAAATCCTCCAGAGTTTTGACCATCGCCACGTGTAAGGGCATGGGGCCAATGATTTCACTCTCCCATAAAATGCATCAAACAGCAACAGCGTTATTAAATCACATGATTTTGAAGGTTAATTTATGCGAGTTTATACCTTCACTTAAAATTTTTTTTAAATAAGTCAATTGTAGCATGGAACAATATTTTTGTTAAAATATACCTTTTTTAATAACAGTATTTGTGAATAAAAAAATATAAGTTCGTTTAACTTTTTTTAATCTTTATAATCATTTACTTATTGACAAATTCTTTAAGGGTGAATACAACCTAATACTTAGATTACATGGTTCTCCTGTTTTAATATTTAAAAGTAATATGCTCTTAAGTTTTTTTGTTTCACGAAAATTTTTTTTACTTTTAATTATTAAAAAAAAAATATTTTAGTCTTGAAAATAATTAACTAAAAAACTTCAGGCCTTAGCAGTTGAATTCAACTTTTTTAAACGAAAACGAGACATGTTAATGGTCTAAGTGACGTTGATTTTATTACAATTGAAATTTTTAAGCAGACACACACTTATTCACCGCTTTTTAAAATTAACACAATTGCATTAAGTAGCAAAATGTTTCGTATAATTAAATTAAATCATTTTACAACAGAAGCACCTAAAACCAGAATAAAAGTTAAAGAGAAGCAACTACTTCAATTAAATTCAAAACGAAATGATATAAAGACTTCATTAAAACAACAATAAAAAAACAAGAAAATAAACAAGTATTTGCTTAAAGCAAGAGCTAATTATGCGCCTTATAAATGCCTTTAAGCCATAAGAAATACCTAAGCAGAAACAAAAGACTTAAGAAACAAACCTTAACTGAAATACTGTAATACAAGAGCAGAAGCAACAACATCAACATTAACTTTAATACATTAAACAGAACATGATTTCTACATTCTTACAACTAAAATAAAAACATTTAACAAACATTTTACAAAAAAAAATGAAACTTTTATAAAAAATGTTTAAAATTTGTTAATTGGAATAAAACGTGCAAACAATTTTAAATTCAATTAAAAAAGAAATTTTTATGTTTTATTTAATTTGTAAATTGTTTTTGTTTTCCATTTTAAAAGAATGTGTTTTACTTTTTATGACTTTATATAGCTGCAAATAAAAATACGTTTGTACGTTTGCTACTTGCAACTTTTACTACTTAATAACTCTTTTTTTCCAAGTTCATATTATTCTTCTTCTGTTCGTTTCTAATTGTTTACAAATGTAAATTATGTAAGTTTTTTTATATTAGTGCGATTGTATAGTAATACATTTTGTAAACACTATTTCAAATATTTCCGATGTATGTGCTTGTATATGTTAAGGTACCTGCACACGGTAATACATGTACTACGACATGTCAAAATATATTGTAAAATAATACAAAATCTCATCATATTAAAGCATAATGTATTAAGTATAAGAGAATACGGATACAAAAAATTTGATAAGTGTTCGGTAAAGGTTTATTTTCTAAACCATTTTTCACATTAGAGGTGTAAAAAATTGCCAGCACTTACAACAACTAACGAAAGTGGCTTCATTTGTTGAAACAATCACGCAGAGGTTTTTTATGTGGTTTTTGTCAATATGGTAGAGGTCGAGCCGTATGCCGTTACCGCAAAAAAAAACAAGCAATTAAAAAACAGCTTTTGGTAAACATAAAAAATACTTAGAAAAAGACTTTTATTCTCTTTTCTTAAAGGCGGAAATTATTTCATAATTTTTTTTGGTACTGCAAAGTCTAAATACTTTGTGTTGTCATATAAAGCCAGCTTTAAAAGTCAATATTTTTTTATTTTAAGTTGTTAAATTGTGTTACTGTTCTTGTTAAAGTGGTTTTCAAGTTGAAAATTTTAACACGCCTTGCGTGCCACAGTTCTTAAATTCAACAATGCTTTCAATTTGTTTTTCCATAACTCTCTACATGGCTTACTCGATTACAGCTGTCGTAATATTTGAAAACGTGGTGCTTTATGAAAGACTTAAAAACGTTAATAAATTATTTAATGCTTTAAGTTTTTGGATTAATACATTTCAAGCAATATATTTTTAATTAATTTTTTATTCTATTGAATGAATAAAAAATGAATGAGAAAAAGTAAGGGCGCTATAATCTGGAAGTTGTAGGGGTGTTTAGCCTAATTTTTTAAAATTTTGTATGGAAAACGCCTGCAAGGAAAAACGAAAAGGGGTCAGTCCTATATTTGACCTATCCACAGGCTCCCTGGAAGCTGTAAAGGAGGATTTACTACAATTTTATCAACCTTTGTATGGGGGCCCCATAGGCGATGGAGATAGTGGGTAAGTATATTCGAGGAATATGTTTGGAAGGGGAAGCTAATGGGGGTCGATCGTACAGAAGTTGATTTCAATCATAAAATGGACAGATGGACAGACGGACAGACGGGTACACAAACATCGCTAAAACGTCTTTCCTATCTATAAGGACCAACAAAATTAATACTTTTAGGGGTCGCAGATGGATATTAAAGAAATTACTAATAGATTGACAAAATAATAAAAACTCTTGTCACTTATGTGAAGGGAATAGAAAGATCATTTTCCAGGATTTAAAGAGCTACTTGAAGAGCATCAACTAAGTATGTAAAATCAAACCTATAACGCCTACTTTTTGTACTTTTCCAAAGATCCTCACTTGTTTACCCATAGTTTATTATGTACTGTTTTTTATGAGATACTGTTGGGAATTTATGAACATAAGGTGATAAATATAAGACCAAATTTGTGGGTGGGTATATTCTATTATTTGAGGCAGCTTTAATCTAAAATGCTCACATTGGAAGAACATTTGTTTGAGGGAAACCTAAAAATTTTTGGTTTTTTTTGTTAAAAGGTTGAAAAAAAAAACATTCCAGAACAGTTGAAACTTTATTAGTATTTTGAATTTTTTATATTTTTGTTGCAGAAATTCTTATAAAAAATTTTCCATTTCTTTAAAATCCCTGCAAATCCAAATTGTTAAAAACAAATTACCGCCAATTTAAAATTATGCACAAATACACTGGTTTTACAATCCATTAACAGCAACTAATAAATACATCTTTTAGCTTTTTTTTTCTCTAGTTATATATGAATAAATATCCATCATTTATGCAAATTATGTGTAAAATATAAGTGTTTTTTATTATCCAAAACGAAAAGAAAATATCTATAGACATTCATACAGGCATACAGACCTCCGTTCATATGTGTTTACACACGTTATACTTATGCTTAACATTAGCAAGTAGTTTGGGACAAAGCAAAAATTTATTATTTCACATGAATTTTGTAGATTTAAATATAATTTAATACCTGTCCCAACAATCAGCTTGCATATCCATCAATAAAAGGTCTTTCATCACCACCTTGAGTCATGCATACAATAAAAACCAAATGAATAAATTTTGTTGTTTAGAGGATATTTTTTTCTTTTCATTTCGGTTATAAGAAAAAGAGCTTCTTTATTTACATGTAGTGAAGTAGTAAAAAACCAAAAAAACCTTACTCTTTAGCTCCTTGGAAGCGATCAACTGAACGAACATGCACCGCTTACTCCACCCAGTTTGTAAAATTTCGAAAATGCAGACGATTTTTTTCTGTGTTTTGTTTTCAGTTCGTGTTTCGAATTTTGCATGTATGGATGTATGTTTGTAGAAACACATATGTAACTGCCACTCTAAAAAACTAGGCACCATGTCCGTCCTGTTGTTCGCCCGTCCGTCCATCTTTCTCCCCATATTATATCAGTATAAAATATTTTTGTAAGCTGTTTCATGATGTAAGTCACGATTATTTGTTGTTAAAGAATTATAGAGTAGTCGTCCCCTGACCAATTTTTTGTGTTTGTTGTTATTGTTTTTCTTGCTTGTTTCCTAGCAATTGCAGATACTTTTATTCATTTTTTTTTTCATTGAAACATTAAAACTATCTTTAGCAATAAATAATAATGATTTCATTTGGATTTTAACTTTGATTGTTTTTTCTTCTATCGTAATCGTAAAAGTATTAAACACAAAGTTTAAAAGCAAATGAATAATTTACATGCTTTATCGATAAAGGGATAAAACTTCTTCCTTTAAGATACCCTTAAGCTATGGGTCGGTGGTAACACTTTTTAAGTCTTAGGTAAACAACCTGCTATTTATTAGGTTTTGTTTTAAGGAATGAAGTGAAAAAACAATTTTTTTTGTACAAAAGAACATTAAAGGCACATGTTCGCTTAAGGCATTCACTTTTCTACAAACTTTTTGCATTATTTAGTCCTCTTATTATGACTTACCAAAAGCTAAAATAAGAATGGGACGGATAATTAGCTTTTGGTTATTACAAGTTTGCTTTAAGCTTTAATAAGTGTTCAATAGAAAAATAAAACTGGCATGACATGACAGGACACGAAATTTAACTCAAAAGATAATCTTGTTGGATTATAATATGACTTCTGGGATATTACAGCCATGGTTGGCTCGGAAAAAGTCTCACCTAGAAGTCCAATTTCCAATAACTTTCTTCAACATTAATGGCCGTATATCGGTAATCGGGGGCAATTAGGAAGCCAATCCTTTCGGGCTTATCAGCTTGATCTTAGAGGTCAATTCGCAGTTTTGAAACCTTAAGCTATGCGGTTCCTAAATTTTTTTCTTAATTTTTTAGCTATGTGACATGCTGAAGCCGTAGCTCCTGCATATCATGGCTATTAAATTGATAAACAAAAAAATCAGTAATCATGGCTCTATAGCGATCAACAATGAGTTAAACGATGTGACCAGCATCGTTTTTAAAGAAGTACGGACCAATAATTGCAACAGCTCATAAAGCACATCAAACAACCAGTTTTTCTGGATGCAGCATACATTTGAGAACTATCATGACTCCAAATACGGCAGTATCGCTATGTCGGTTTGACCTTATTCACCGATTTTAGGCCTTACTAAGTCATCGTGTGACTTCAATTGTTGCACAAGTTGGATTTTGTAAGCACGCAAATCAAAATCTTTCCCAGTTAACTTTCTATTAAGGGGATAGAAACATATCCAATCCCTGTGCACGAGGCGGAAAGATTGATTTGGATCTTCCTCCCCCAGGCGTGAATCCACCTCAAGCTTTTTTGTGGGTTAATTTCAAATGAAGCACATAATTTAAAAATTAGCTTTTAGTGTTTTATTATAACAAAAACTCAGAAACTCCTCTACAAAGGTTGATCTCAACCATGTTTTAATACGGCAAAGGGTGGAAAATCACCTTTCAGCCGTAGCATTACTGACCGGAATGAAAACAAAAACTGTAAATATTTTTCGCAAGTTTTGGAAAATATCTGGGTCACACCTTGTTTAAACATCTTTTATATTTTCTGGCTGATCTTTATAAATTTTCCTATTTTATTTCCAATTAAAAATGTCAGCCTTAAATTGCGATATAAGCAGTTTTTTTTTATCAATTTTTTAAACTTTAATAAATCTGCGAGTTAAGAAATTAAATTTTCTACATCAGTAAATGTAGTTATATTCTAAAGCAGAGGTTGAGGTACGTCAAACAAATAATCGACGTCTTTTGAGAAACATATTTTTTTTAATTTTGTAAAACAGATTTGTAGCCCTTGATGCGAGGGTATATTTTGACATCTGCAAAATTATTATTTTTTTCAACTATATTTCCCATAACAATGCAAATATTGTTTGCCTCTTTAAAAATATTTTTAAATTCTGTTTGGGCTTCACTCCTTTTAGTGTCAAGACACATTATCATGATTTTTAAAGGAGAAGATTCTTTTTTTAAATCTTTATCCTGCTTTTGTGGAATAACACTAAGAGGCTGTGTGGCATTAAGTGTGTCATTAAGAAATTATTTCGAAAGTTCTTAGATAGGTTCTTAGCAATAAGGCTTTTGATGACGTATTTCTATCTCTCCACTCGGGTATCTTTTCTAATGCCTTTATTATTTTTACTGCAAATTTAAGGATTGAATCGATCTACCTCTATGTTTCAGTAAAACTGCATTACGCTAAGGATGATGTTTTTAAAAGACTTGCTGGTGTTTTTTAACAAATGATACAACTTTTTGTATTATTGGTGCCTTCTTGCCTTTCGATATCGAGTTGATAAGTTTATGGGAATAGCAAGGCACTTATTTTGCATTTTTTGCGGTTTCTTGTGCATTTTTATGCTCCACTTTTTGCCAGCATCAAGGACTTTACACTTTTCTTAATCAGACCAACGTTTCTCAAAGCTAGTAAAACTATTGATGATAGAGTGCTTGCATTAATTGACACTTCGGCACCATCATCAATATCATTTAAAGCCTCTTCAAATGCATCGATAAGGCCGATAAAATCTTCTTTTTCAAACTTTTCGTTTACGTTAAAGTACATCAAACCTAAAGAGATTTGGCTTTTCTCTGATAAACCAGTGGTTTCGTCAAAAATAATCGAATAGTATTTTGCGTCATAAATATTTTTTAGTATAATTTCTAAAACAAGATTATGACAACATTTAATTATTTAATTTTGAATTATTTTCGATATATATAAAACACCTAAAAGGCAAACTTGAAAATGGTTACCTAAAATTTTATCTCCAGCATCTATACAAAAACGCAGAATTTTTGTAAATAAATTTACAATTCTAAAAGATTTCATTTAATATTCCAAAAAACTTTAATCGAAATTTTGAAGTGACTTTTCTTTAATTTATACTTATTCGTTTGATTACTGTCATATTTTTATATCTGCGAAAACATTATTTTTTTTACCTTTTAAACACTTAAATTATTGTTACAAACCACTTGTTATTGTGAAAACCAGCTTAACAGTAAATAACAAACACTTAATCAAAAGTAAACCAACACAAATGAACTACACCCACATATGAACAAATAAAATTGAACAATTTTGAATCAAAAAAAGAAATACCTACTTAAAAACAAATAAACAAACACACTCAATAAAAATTTATTGTGCACTCGTATTGACAATATAATTAAAAAGAAACTATTTACTACTAGAATATATTTTTTTTCTTTATTAGGTTTATATTAAAAAATTTTTAAATTAAAAGTTCTTTACCTAGATTTCAAAATGATTAAAATGAAATGGTGCCCTACTTGGGGTTTTTAAATAATAAATATCAGTGAAGAAGTTTATGAAGAAAAAAAATGAAGCAGTTGACATAATTATGCACAATTGCAATTGCACTTTGAATGTTTTCTTCTCTTTAAAATAACTGATTAAGTCATATACAATGATCTTAATTTGTTAAAGCCTTATGTGGTGCGCTTGATAAAAATTTTCAGTAAAACTAATATTTATTTAAACTTCCAAAAATCTTAACTTTTAATTAAAGTTTTTCTATAAAACATATTGTAAGTTAAAAAAACTTGGTACCAGAAGGCTAAACTATGACCTTTTAATGGTTAATTCGTAAACCTTTACTTATAATTATTCTTGTTTTTGACAAAATTCAGTCAAAAACTGGGGTTAGTTTTTTAAGACTGTAATAATGGATCCCGTATCAATTTCTGTCAGACTTGTCGAGAAAATGTAAAATATGCAACTTAAATTGTGCTTTAATTGATTTAATGACTTAGTTCGTTTTGCCACAAGTTGGTTTTTAACAATTATAAACTATAGAGAAAACAGGTAAGACTGCTATATTAGGCTGTGCCGAATCTTATATACCCTTCAAAACGTGTAGAAGTTTTTACCCTAATTTTTTCAAAAGTTGTAAAGCAATGTCTTTAGGGGGAGGAGATAGGAGGTAAGTATGTTCTCGAAAAATGTTTGCAAGAAAAAATGAGTTGGGGTTTTTATTTTGTAGGGCAACCCAAGTGGTAGGGGTTTTTTTCCCAAATTGTTTCTATTGTTATGGCAACCCTGTTAGGGGCTGGAGGGGTAAGTATGTTCCAAAAAATTTTTTGAAAGAATAGTAAATGGGGTTCGGGCTTACATTTAAACTTTTTAGAAGCTGCTTGGAGCTGTGGGAGGGATTTAAAAAAAATTTAGATAAAACTTTGTACGGTAGCCCTGGTAGGGGGAATAGGGCGGAGATAGGGTGTAAGTATGTTCCACCAAAATATTTGTGGAAAAGAATTAATGGGAATCGGTCTTAAAAATGCACCCGTGTAGGGGCAACTCCGTGGCAGTTGTAGAGGTTTTAATGTCCAAATTTTGGAGAAATAAACAAAAGTAGTCGTGGGTGCTGGCTTATATCTGTGTCAGTGGCAATTTTGCTTGGATTGAATTTTTTTCAGTTCTTATAAAGCTGTTTATCTAATTTTTTTTTTAATTTTTTTACAGGAACTAGTTAAGAAAAAATTTTGGATTCTTTTAAATTTTTCGCTGATATCGGTCTATAAACAAAGTTGTAAAGTTAATTAAACAATTTTGTTAGACCTTTGGAAAAGTTTATTCGGAAAAAATGCCTTATATTTTTAATAAAAAATCTGAAAACAATATTATTATGATATAAAAAGATATTGTCTGAAGGAAACAATCTAAAAAAAATATTTTTTAGAACAAAAAGTTTTTGGTATTTTTTTAACCCTACGGGAAAGAGGACTGGTCCAAGACTATTGACGTGAACGGTCCCTTAGGGTAGGAACTGGTTCCAGTTCCTACACTTTATATGAAGAGAATCTGGCACTTTTACATTACGTTGTCATTGGAGGCGGCAATTGGTTCAAAACTAACACCTCAGAACGGATTACAGGTCAATCCTATATAAGCAACTTTTGCATTAATTGTTTAAGATCCTGTTCAATCTAATTTGTTTGTATTTACGCGCGTGTGTGTATATATGTAAACAGATGTGTGTTTAGGTGTAGGGACCAGTATTTCTATTTTTTCTCCTAAACTCTTTAATACCTTTTAACCAGTTACTTGAAGTGTGCCTTTTAAACCAATCACGACCAACAACTTTTGTCCAATTCATGCTTTGTACCTGTAACAGGACGGGTACGCCGACCAATTGACACCCAATTCCCGCAGGGAAGCTATTGCAATATTAAAAGTTAACTGTAGGCCGTGCAAATAAGAACTATTGTATTTTTTTATATTTAATCCAATTCTTCTAACCTAATATTCATACATATAAAGTTATAAAAATTCATATACTCACGTTTTTTTTTTCTAAAAATGTTGTTTAGGAAAAATTTGAAGACACGTTTTTGCCTTAAATTCTTATTGACAAAAAATTGAACACAAAACAATAGTTTGACTTTAAACGAAAATTCATTTCAAAAATACATTTGTACATGCATATATTAATATAAACATTCATACATATTTCATAACTTCCTTAATATATGGTTTTAAACAATTTATATCCTGTAATTTTCTCAACTTCTTTTGTGAGCTTTTAATGTTAACATTGTGTCTTGTGTATATGTTGCTGATACGTAGCGAAAAAAAACTAAACTCTCATAAATGCATCAGGCATATTTAACAATATTAATATTCATGACCAAGCGAAAGTAAGCGACTTTGTCTCGATCGTGTTTTTAAGATACACTTTAAACAGAATTCAATACAACAACAACAACAAAAACATATCAACCATACTGATCATCACTACTTCTTATTTACTTCTGCACATGCCATACAAACCATGTGCTCTGAAGTTTTTTTTTTTCTTTTTTTTAACTGATCAAGATATTGATTTTCCTTAAAGTCAGAAAAAAGTTCTTTTGTTAAAGAATAAACAAAATCGCATAAAGAAACCAACAACCAAGAATACTCATGGAGTTAAAGAAACTTAAAGGCGGCTTTTTTGCTAAAATGCATATTTTATTAACGATTTTTTAAGCTGTTGTTCTTTTACGAGTACAATTTTTGTTAACATGGTTGTATTTTGTTGTTGCAGTTTGCCTGTACGTATGCTTTTGGATTTTTAGCCATAGATTGTGTTTTACAACTGTTGCCAGTTTGTACTGAATATTAATTTTTTCATGTTCGTAATTTAGTGTTTTTTCTTTGTAAATTATTTTTAAGAAATGATGAATTGTGAAACGAAAAGTATTAAGGCAGCGAATGCATATTTAAATTATTATTAATTTTATAAATAAGTGTTTGTGTGTGTGGGAACTGATTTTGGCTTTTTATGGCAATAATAAAATCAGAAAATTATTGACTGCATTAAGACGGCACCACACTTATGCCTTTAGTTTAAAAATTTTACTTCTTGATACACCTGTGTCATGTATGCATTAAACCGATTAAAGTTCATAGCTTTAAAGGCAAACACAGTTAAGAAATTCAGAAAAAATATCCAAAGAACCAAAAAAAAATGGTATTGATTCCTAAAAGAGAGTTTAAAAAATTTCCATGACGAGAAAGCTCAAAAAAGTATCTTAAGCTTTTTTTAATGTTACACAATTTCTGAGATTCTGATTAGATTTTAACCAAGGAAGGAAAAAGTACACTTGTGATATTTGCAGTACTTCTTAATGTAATACTTAAATAAAAAACCACAAAAAGTACTTTATGTTTGGTCGTTGCTACCTACTCTGAGTAAAAATATTACAAACTCGGCTTAAGAAACATATTTCTGTGGACTTCACCTTTGACATTTTTTGGCATCTATTTGGATTGATGAATGTTCTTCATATCATATAAATGTTTTTTATTTGACAATTTAATAAACAATAATAATTAATTTTAATAATAACAATTTTCATAAAATTTTTTTAAAAGCACTATTTTTTAGTTATTTCGTTTACAGGCCTGGCAACCCCTCCGCACGTTCTAAAATTTTGGGCCAAAGATCGTAATTTTACATATGAATGTAAAGAAAAAGTTTCATTAAAACTAAAATTACCCACTAAAAGTGTTTAAAATTCTGCTCCCCTGCTAAAAGTATCTAACCATGAAGTTTAGGTATATTTTGGAATGTCCTCTATAAACTTGTATTGGAAGTGAATTAACGGATTTCCTTTAATTATATGGGTTTGAAGTTACAAGTTCGCTTCGGTTATGCCTCAACGAAAACAAAATCAAATCAAATAACAAAAAATAAAATAACATGAAATAAAATAAAATAAAATAAAATAAATTAAAATAAAATAAAATAAAATAAAATAAAATAAAATAAAATAAAATAAAATAAAATAAATAAAATAAAATAAAATAAAATAAAATAAAATAAAATAAAATAAAATAAAATAAAATAAAATAAAATAAAATAAAATAAAATAAAATAAAATAAAATAAAATAAAATAAAATAAAATAAAATAAAATAAAATAAAATAAAATAAAATAAAATAAAATAAAATAAAAGAAAAGAAAAGAAAATAAAATAAAATAAAATAAAATAAAATAAAATAAAATAAAATAAAATAAAATAAAATAAAATAAAATAAAATAAAATAAAATAAAATAAAATGAAATAGAGTAAAGCAAAATAAATTAAAAATCAAAAAAAAAAAAAAAAATAATAACCACATCTTTAAAACTTTAAGTGCCTTTAAGATTGCTTAGAACTATAGGCATGGTTGAGCTGCACCCTAAAAACTGGGTCTAAATCACAACTTTTCAAATTTTACTGATAAAAAAATTACAAAAAAAATTTCAATCATTCCTGGTGTTTTATTTTGACGGTGAATTTTTTTATCACTTCTTCTTCTTGCTTTGTCAATTGTGTAGCTGCTTTTTATTATTAAGATTTTTAAAATAACTATTAGTTAAGTTTTAACTACTTTATAACTGCCACAAAAATTTTTCCAAATAGAAATTTTATTAAAAACATTTTTAAAAAAACTTTTTCTTACGTGCAGAGAACAAAAGTTAAATAACTGTAAAAAACGCATAAAATAATTTATTTTTTTTACTAGGGATGGGATCGTGAGTAGTTTTGCACAAATGATCAAAAACTCTCACTGAGATTATATAAAGTCACATAATATGTACGATACCAAAAGATTTACAATCGCAAGCAAGCGCGTTTTTAAGATAAAAATCTTTTACTACATAAAACTACTTTATGGTACATCATAGAGGATAAATTTAACAACTAATAAAACGCATTATGCGATCGTTAAAACGGGAGTAGTCGCTTAGCTGTAAGTGTTTGACGGACAATGACATTGTCCATGACTGCATTAGGACCATGTTGTAACTAGTCTGTTTTCTCTAAAATACAGCATGTGGGCCAATTTATTTTGCAGGAATAAAAAAAACTGCAAGGCAGAGTACAATGTAGTCGGCCATTACCGACTTTAATTTTTTTCCTTGTTTTTGAATTAGATTTTTTGCAAATCGTACACCTTAGTTCATTTTTGCCAACAACCTTGTTTATTCAATCTCTAAACGCCACATAAACTACATTGTAGTTCATGAAAAAAACAAGCTAGTCGGTTATCAAAAACGAACTAAAGTAACCGATTGACCCAACCCTGTTTTGAGTAAAATCCGTTAATTGTTTTTTGCCTACAAAAAGGTATTTTAAGTTCGATATAGCTAGATACTTAAGCTTATGTAAGTTAAGTGATAAATTTAAAAAAATTAAACATTATCATGAATGCTCACGCTTCGTCACGTCAACAGTGCTCATCTACAACTACATATGTAAATAAAAACATACATATGTATGCATATGTGCTTAAGATTAAACGGTAAAATCATAAACATTTCCTCTTTGCTACCTACGCTTTTGGACTACATTTTTATGACTATTTAACGAATTCGAAAATATTTTATTGATGAGAAGAATAATAAGCAAAAACATTAGCTCGAAATTCTCGTATAACAAAACCAAATTAAATAAATTCCCATGGCAAATATAGAACTGAGTGAATTTAAAAGTTCAAAAGCAACAAAATTTTTTATATAGCCAACAATCAAATTGGTGAAAAAAAGCAAAAACTAGAATTGCGGTATTTGAATATTTTTATTTAAAAAGAAAAGTTTATATTTATTTGTCGTGTTTTATACCCACACACTACATACGTGGTAGGGGTATTATGCGCTTGTGCAGATGCTTGAAACGCCCAAAAATAATGGTCTGAGACCAACTTTCTAGTATACCGATCGACTCAGAATCACTTCCTGAGTCGATTAAAGCATGTCCGTCCGTTCATCCGTCCGTCTGGCTGGGTGCCCATATATTCTTGTTAACACGCTTCAGATCGCAATTTTGAAGATATTTTAATGAAGTTTGGCACAGAAAATAATTCATCATTGGCACGAGGCTTATTGTTTTTGGTGATGATCGGGACATTTTTTGATGTATCCCCCCAACAAATGTCCTCTAGGAGTTAGCGTTTTAAGCTATAAATGGCTTAAATATTACTTAATCTTCACACACATAACTATTATACTGAATACAAATATTATCGGTATATTTTTTTCATAAAGCCTCTATACAAATGTTGTTACGGTATAACATGGTCAGGCTTGACCGACTATAACTTTCTTCCTTATTTATTAATGGCTAATGATAATAAAGGTAACGATGCTGATATTTGGTAATGATAATAATGATAAAATAGTCATATAAATATAGATTTAGATAAAATATTTAATTAAAATAGTGATGATTCGATGCAGTTGAAGCTAATGATGGTGCTGAAGATAATGTTGATATTTGATGGTTTTGTGTGTTTTTGGGACTTAAACTTTTGAATTCAAGCATAAAACATTAAATAAACTAACAAATAGTTATAATAAATATGTCAAGATAGTTTTTGTGGTTATTTTTTTAACCACCTGAGAGTCAGAGCTTTTTTTTCTCTTCTTCTTTATTTTCCTTTCCTCTGATTTTTTTTCTTAAGTTTTAAAAGCATTAAGTTTTTGTTTGTTTCGCTGGTGTCCAAGTGTGACTTATTTATTAACACAATTTAAATGGAAGACAAAAAAGTTGTCTTTTATTTGTTGACATTAAGCAGACATCATTAGTTTATTAAACGAATAAAATTAACAAAATCTAGTTTAGATATAATTCCATTAAGTTTCTTCAAACTTAGCCCCCCATCTAATAGATAAAAAAAGAAGCTGATTTAAATCACACTTAATTTGGCAAATTTATTAACATAATTAATTCATTGATTCATCGGTCTTTTTTTGCTTCGAAATGTTGAAAGCAAAAATAATCGTTAAACAAATGATAAAGATTTTTTAATTAAAAATGTCACATCAAATTTGAAACCAGATTTTTGAGAAAATTTCACATTGCAAAAAATTAACATTAATTTTGTACTGATTTATATTCAACCTTAAAAGCATGTTTTATGTTAATTATTTTTATTTCTTTGTCGAGTTTGAATTTTTGCCTTTTTAAGTTTTAATTACATTTTATTTTATATTAGAAGAAAGAAATATTATATTTTATAGCTGTTTTCTTAAGCGTTTTATATATTTATAATTTATCTAGATTTATAGACGTTCATTTGCATAAAACATCTTACTATTGTTTATTTGATTTTTTTATTGAAATATTTAAATTTAATCAAAATTAGATTGTTTATTTGCTTGTTTTATTGGTATTTTATAAGATTTTGAAAATTATAGCTGTTTTTTTTATTGCGTTGACAGGTAGTGAATATGTTTTTTTTTTCTGAAATGTTATTTTAATTGTTTAAAAGTTATTAGGATTTTATTTTTAATATGGGGTTTTCATGGATTATTGTTTCGAAAATAATTAACACATTTTTTTAGGACAAATTTATGGTGGCTCTAAAGAGATCTAAACATATGTTTAACATGTGTAATAATTTCTGATTAAGAACAGATATTTATAAAGCTATTAAAGTGAAGGTTTTTATGATTGAACGAATTATTTTATAGCATTAATTATATATTTAAAGACAATCAAATTTAAGTAACGGTTATTTTTAATTAAATTGTTTTTTATTAAACAAGCGGTTCCCTGATTATGCACTTTATGTTGCTGGTGTTAGAAAATAAGGAGGTTATACATAACAACCCCCATATTTATAAAAATTAAAGTAGAGTTATTGAGCGCTTATTTAACAAATGCCTATTTGACAATTAAATAAGCCTTTAAAAAGCCTACTTTATTTATTATCAATACGAGTGCAAGTAGTTAAGAGACCGTGTTTAGGGTTCATACGAGGTGTATCGATACAAGGAGGCACAATAGCGAAAGGGCATTTTGACTCGCTTATTTTTTTTTTTTTAAAATGTATGAAGTTTAAAGAGAATTTCCATTTTAGTGTCAAACTCCATATAAAAAAGAAAAGAGTAAGAGAATGACTTTCTTAATTTTTTCTTGCAATCACCTTCTATAGATATACCTTGGGTCTAAAGCAGCCATGAAATATTTGCAGTGGTATTTTTGTGTATTTCACATTGTTGTTAGTGTAACTTAAATATCATGCAACAATGTTGCCAAGTCAAATTCAGCAATTCATCTCAAATTCAAAAATATTTACGCTAAATGTGTACTAGGCCAAAAATAAAAACCTCTGAAAAGTTGTCATTAGATTTTTTCATCTCTTTTTTACAACTTTGAGTTCAAGGGAATTTTTAAAATTTCTGAACGACAAAAGTTTTTTTTACTTTTACTATATTTTAATCTTGTAGTGTACTTTCATAGAAAATTATACATAGCTGTTTCTAAAAAATTTAAAAAAGAGTTGAAAATTTTCAACAGCAAAGAGGAAGTGACTAAATAATTTAACTTTTAACATTGCTAAATGCAAAATCTTGGTATTTTTCCTGTAAATAATTTTTGAGCCCGAAATCAACCCCCCCCCCCCCCCCCCCCACAAACGCAAAAAATAACCATAAATTAAGGTTCAATTATATGTGACTTACCATAGCGCCATAACCACAACCGTTGC
The DNA here is from genome assembly GCA_963583895.1 of Melanophora roralis. Taxonomy (NCBI): domain Eukaryota; kingdom Metazoa; phylum Arthropoda; class Insecta; order Diptera; family Rhinophoridae; genus Melanophora; species Melanophora roralis. Next base: position 62,348,083 of record OY757187.1, on the reverse strand, counting down.
CATAAAAATCAATTGGTTTCTAAGGTTATGGTTATGGCGTAATTGTAAGTCACCTATAATCAAATGCAGTGTTGCCCATAAGTTTGGTTCGAACAGCGGTTTAATGTGGTATGATCACGTATAAATGAGCCTTTAAGGGTGAAAACCCATAACTTAGCAACAGTGTCATACGATTACACCAGCAGCTTTATTGAAGTCTGGAATTAGACTGATTAAATGATGAAACATGTCACGTCGGTAACTTCAAGCAAAACCACCTCTTAGAGAAAACAGACCCATAATTAAACCGTCGATTGCAACTTCACGAACTCACATTTAACTTTTCCAATTTTCATTTATAGGTCTTCCTTTAAAAAGGAGTTTTTGTTTTACAAAAATCTAAACTTAATTGCATTTATAAATGTTTTTTGATTTATCTCTTGTTTTTATTTTTCTTCTCTAACACATGTGGGTTTGGTGATAAAATGTATGAAATTTAATAAAAAGGTGGCAATTTTTTTGAGAGAAATTCTTTTAAAAAGTGAGAGCATTAGAAAAATCGCTGTTAGAATAAAATAGATTCTATTTTATAACTGTCTTCAGCAGTGTGATTTTACGTCAAATTGTGTGGTAAAAACGTCATGCCCGAGCACCCATGTATGTAAGTTAAGAGAAAACAAAAGGACGCTACGCCTATATTTGGCCTATTGCTGATCATAGGTAAATACTCGCGGATATTTGAATCCTTTGGGAATTAAAACCAACATTTTAAATATATATCATTGTTTTGATTTCAACACTGAAAAATGTCTTTATAGCTTTTATATGGCTTAAAAGTAGTCAAAAAGGGGAACCCATTATTGCTTAGGTATGTAATTTTTAATGTCCGCTCTATTTATTCATTAGGGTGTTAAATTTTTTACTTACGTTTGTACGACTTTAAAATATAATTCTTTGCTTGTTATTTGTCGTTGAACTTATGTTTTTTAAAAAAATTTTTATATATTGGGTTCAGTCATATATTTATTAATTTTTTTTAATAAGAAGAAATTATTCTTTTCAATTGATGTTGAAATAAAGTTTATCTGAAAAAGTAAGATTTTATACAGATACTAGCCAAGTGGAATGCATTTTCGAAACCAGCTACGGGTTTTTATCATCAGTACTCCTTGAACGGAAAAAGTGTTTTTGGCCGTCAACATCACGTATTTAACTTAAAGTTTCTTTCCATACTAATGAAAAATATTAAATTGTTCTAATATTTTTTTTCTTTAACCTGTTATTAGTTAAAATAAAGTTCTATATTTTGTGTTCGATTTGTAAAAATAAAGTTAAAAGGACTATGCAGGACTTTTTAACGAAGATGCGCTTCTATGTTATTCTTCATTCTAAGTAAATACTCGAGGAATGGGCTCTTATTTACAAGCGTCTACTGTATATGCAATTCTTAAGTAAATACTCTGCTGCTACACCATTCAAACACATTAAAGTGCCTTGAAATCGTGAGACTTTTACTTTTGGACTCTTGCATAATGGGGATCCTTTGAGGCGATCCGAATAAATGTGGAATAAGCGTAATTGTGAATATATGAAAGCCTAAATTTAACTAGATGACTATAAAGAATTACATCTCAAACCTACTATCAGAACTTTAGAAAGCTGGGATCGCGAAGAAAAACAATTGCCGAGCATTCAAATAGGATAAAGAGTCAATTGAGCAGTTTTTGTGTCAGTGCCCAGGTTTAGTTCAAGCAATATTCCTTTATTTTTTTTAATCCTATTAAGGGGGAGTTAAATGGAAATTGTTGCAAGTTTTCGTCTATATTTCTATTAACTTCTACCTAAATTTTTTTCAATCTGTGCAATCTGCACGTGTCTATCTCTAATGGTTTTCTTATAAAATATTGGTTTTCTTATAAAAAGTGATGGTCAAAAGCGGCTTTGTCTGACCTTTTAATCGTTTATGCATTTCAATTTCTGGTTTAAGTGGCAATTAAATACCAAATGCTTAAAACGTATTGGTAACTACAATGAATGGCCACGAGTTGGCCAGTTAGTTCAGCAGAAAATATAATGTTGGGCATTGTATATATTTTCTAGAGACACCAATCACTATCTAACCTATGGTTTTATTAGTTAAAAGAAACACTTCAAAATAACAGTGGTTTTTTTTATTTAAATAACTCCTACGGATTTTCGGATTTCATAAAGGGACGAAATAAGCGGACCCAAGTGAGTTGTGTCCTTTCGTTACAACAGGTGCTTGTTATACCCAACCCAACCTATATTTCAAGGTTATTTTTTCAATAGATTCGAATTTGTTTGAGTAAGGACTAAATATATTATTGGTTGCTTTTAAGCTCATTTTATAGTTTTAGTCTATTAACATGTATCGATCCTTTCTAAGTTAAGTTGATGTATGTATACATACATACATACATATGGATTTCTGCAATCACTAAAACTTCTTACTCTTCCTTAAATATATTTAAATGCCATATCTCTGCATTTGTTAATTGCTAATTAGCTGTTACAAATTTCATTTAGAACCTTTCAAAAGAACTTTGTATCTTTTATGATTCCCTTTGAACATTTCAAAATATACAAAATATACAAGAAACAAAAACAGTTAATATAACGTTGACACATCTTGTTAATTGCTTGCAAGCATTTTAACCCTTTCGCTAACCCCACAGCATGGTTTTCTCGTCATCTGTGAAATTAACCTGAAATCGTGTAAAACGTCTTTACGATTATTGTTTCCTTCTATGTATAGGTAAAAACTTACATGTAAGTGTATGCATGTGTACGTAGCGAAAGAGGTTGTTAAAAGTGCCTAATTCGTCACTTTAAATTTACAGTTAAATGTTTTCTCTTTTTCTTTAGTTTTTAGTCATGACTTTTGTCTAATTAGGTTTTGCACTTTGCTTATGAAAATGTTTGTTTCTTCAAAATATTTTTTTTTGATACAGTAAGCAACAAAAACTGTGTCACTGCACTAGAACTTTGTGTTTATTTCTGTCAGAGATTATTGCAAAATAATCAAAATACATAAAGCATTTCGAAAATATTTTTTCCGTCTAATTATCTGCTGGTTTGACCTAAACAAACGAAGACTAATTAGTCTGAACGAATCCAAGTTAGAGAATATTTAGTATTTCTGTAGTGTTGGGATAAACATTTACCCGCAAATAAAAATAAATAAAAAAGTGACCCCAACCTACCACATAAAATAAGTGCAGTTTTTAAGTTATGGGTAAAACCAAGACAGTCTTCTTACAGATAGACAATAAAGTCAGTAAAGACAGATGTACGGCTTAAAAGACAAACAGACGGATAGAAAAACAAACAGACAAAGTTATAGGCAGACGGTCACTTAAGACAAGTGCTTGATTTATTACGCTTTCAAAAACTTAAATGTAAGTTTTTTATTTCATTTTTTGTATCTTTTTGCAAATCTACAATACACAAATAATCTGTTGCAGGTTGACTGAAAGAAATCTTTAGCAAAGAACTTATGCAAAAAAATATGTTTTACAATTACGTTTGACATGACATGATTGTGATCGTAACTAATTAAAATGCTTCTATAGTCATTGTGTCAGTAAAAAGTATGTTCCGCATAACAGATTATTTCACTGTTTTATCAAATATTTAGTAATTCAACCCAGTTTTTCTTGAAATACTTTTTAAGCGAACTATGTATAGCCTTAATTGTAAAAACTAGGATAACTACGAAGGCGCCATTTATATATGCTTGTTCATTTAAAGATATTTTATTTAATTATTAATTTTTATTTATTTTATTTAATTTAATTTAATTTTTTTTTATTTTATTTTATTTTATTTTATTTAATTTTATTTTATTTATTTTATTTTATTTTATTTTATTTTAGTTTATTTTATTTTATTTTATTTTATTTTATTTTATTTTATTTTATTTTATTTTATTTTATTTTATTTTATTTTATTTAATTTTATTTTATTTTATTTTATTTTATTTTATTTTATTTTATTTTATTTTATTTTATTTTATTTTATTTTATTTTATTTTATTTTATTTTATTTTATTTTATTTTATTTTATTTTATTTTATTTTATTTTATTTTATTTTATTTTATTTTATTTTATTTTATTTTATTTTATTTTATTTTATTTTATTTTATTTTATTTTATTTTATTTTATTTTATTTTATTTTATTTTATTTTATTTTATTTTATTTTATTTTATTTTATTTTATTTTATTTTATTTTATTTTATTTTATTTTATTTTATTTTATTTTATTTTATTTTATTTTATTTTATTTTATTTTATTTTATTTTATTTTATTTTATTTTATTTTATTTTATTTTATTTTATTTTATTTTATTTTATTTTATTTTATTTAATTTAATTTAATTTAATTTAATTTAATTTAATTTAATTTAATTTAATTTAATTTAATTTAATTTAATTTAATTTAATTTAATTTAATTTAATTTAATTTAATTTAATTTAATTTAATTTAATTTAATTTAATTTAATTTAATTTAATTTAATTTAATTTAATTTAATTTAATTTAATTTAATTTAATTTAATTTAATTTAATTTAATTTAATTTAATTTAATTTAATTTAATTTAATTTAATTTAATTTAATTTAATTTAATTTAATTTAATTTAATTTAATTTAATTTAATTTAATTTAATTTAATTTAATTTAATTTAATTTAATTTAATTTAATTTAATTTAATTTAATTTAATTTAATTTAATTTAATTTAATTTAATTTAATTTAATTTAATTTAATTTAATTTAATTTAATTTAATTTAATTTAATTTAATTTAATTTAATTTAATTTAATTTAATTTAATTTAATTTAATTTAATTTAATTTAATTTAATTTAATTTAATTTAATTTAATTTAATTTAATTTAATTTAATTTAATTTAATTTAATTTAATTTAATTTAATTTAATTTAATTTAATTTAATTTAATTTAATTTAATTTAATTTAATTTAATTTAATTTAATTTAATTTAATTTAATTTAATTTAATTTAATTTAATTTAATTTAATTTAATTTAATTTAATTTAATTTAATTTAATTTAATTTAATTTAATTTAATTTAATTTAATTTAATTTAATTTAATTTAATTTAATTTAATTTAATTTAATTTAATTTAATTTAATTTAATTTAATTTAATTTAATTTAATTTAATTTAATTTTATTTTATTTTATTTTATTTAATTAATTTTTGTTTTATTTTGTTTTATTTTATTTTATTTTATTTTATTTTATTTTATTTTATTTTATTTTATTTTATTTTATTTTATTTTATTTAGTTTTGTTTTATTTTATTTTATTTTATTTTATTTTATTTTATTTTATTTTATTTTATTTTATTTTATTTTATTTTATTTTATTTTATTTTATTTTATTTTATTTTATTTTATTTTATTTTATTTTATTTTATTTTATTTTATTTTATTTTATTTTATTTTATTTTATTTTATTTTATTTTATTTTATTTTATTTTATTTTATTTTATTTTATTTTATTTTATTTTATTTTATTTTATTTTATTTTATTTTATTTTATTTTATTTTATTTTATTTTATTTTATTTTATTTTATTTTATTTTATTTTATTTTATTTTATTTTATTTTATTTTATTTTATTTTATTTTATTTTATTTAATTTAATTTAATTTAATTTAATTTAATTTAATTTAATTTAATTTAATTTAATTTAATTTAATTTAATTTTATTTTATTTTATTTTATTTTATTTTATTTTATTTTATTTAATTAAGTTTTGTTTTATTTTGTTTTATTTTATTTTATTTTATTTTATTTTATTTTATTTTATTTTATTTTATTTTATTTTATTTTATTTTATTTTATTTTATTTTATTTTATTTTATTTTATTTTATTTTATTTTATTTTATTTTATTTTATTTTATTTTATTTTATTTAGTTTTGTTTTATTTTATTTTATTTTATTTTATTTTATTTTATTTTATTTTATTTTATTTTATTTAAAATTTATTTTAAATTTTTAAATTTTTATTTTTTTTATTTAATTTAATTTTTTAATTTTTTAATATAATTTTTTTTTTATTTAATTTTTATATTTATTTTTTCTATTTAATTTAATTTTTTAATTTAATTTGATTTAATTTTATATTATTTTTATTTTATTTTATTTTTTATTATTTTATTTTTTTTATTTTATTTTGTTTTATTTTTTTAACTTCATTTTAATTTTTTTTATTGTTTTTTTATTTGTTTTTTGATATACAAATATTTATATTAATTTTTTAATTAAAAGCTTTTTCTGCTTTTTTCCTTGTGATATATAAGTTTTTTAATTGTTTTTTTAACTACTTATAAAAATATTTTTTTAAAGTCAAAAGTTTTCCGAAGCTCAAACATATAAATTCACACCCATCGCACACCTTCATTGGATATTTAAAACTGGCATCATGTCACTTTAGGAAGTCTCTACCTATTATTGAGCGCTTAAAGTCTCTGCATAGCTGTCTATATGGGAAATTAGAGCATATAAATAAATCATGAGAAAAGCATTCCGCAACTGCTTTTTGTGAAGCTAGTTAATTTAAAAAAAATTCAGTTTCATTATAATAGTTGGATGTAGGATTTTACATATCGACTTGCTTTGTGCACACACCCAAGGTTTCGTGTTGCCAAATAGTTTACTGACTTTTGTTGCGGTCCGTCCAAATATCATTGTTGTAATATACGTAAGTGTTTTTGGCGGTTTACATGGTAAATTGTCTTGCAATCATACTGTCAAGTAGTTAGAGTATGTCTCAAAATGATCATACCACTCTAAAGATACATCGTGTCCTAAAGCCTAGACTTTGATTAAAACCTAAAGAACTAGATAAAACCTGTGGCCGGGAGATATCTCAATCATTTGTTAACGCTGCAGCTTGATGCGCCACTAATTTCATATACTTTATATCAGCCTAGAAATCTATACTTCCTGAATTTGTAGCAGGAATTTGAAGAGAGAAAAAAAACCCCATTCGCTCCTTTTTCTTTTCCAACAACTGTTTGCGAGCTTACCCACCACCCATTGACTCGATAAGACTAACATCGACATTTTCTCTACATATGCGGTTAATCAACTAGATCAAAGGCTTGCAATCAAAAGAGAGCCACATCACCCTACGGACCCTTATGTCCAGTCTACATAACCTACTTTTAGATCTCGCTCTTAATTGTTCCAAGCGGATTTATGGCTAATCTCACATTCGGTGGAACATATCCTATCTAAGCTAGCTTGTCTGCTCGTTTATTACTTAATTAGTTCTTATGTGCAGCAATTCGAACTAACTAATATTTTATAGCCGCCCTAGCAAAGACAACTCTTTTTAGCGTAGAAAGCGAAGAAGCTGCCTAAATTCACTCACTCTTCTAATTCATTTGCTCTTTACAAAATGTATCCGTAGTTTCTTACTTTGATGGTTTTATGGTTCTATCTCTGCCTGCAGTAAAAGTCAACTTAAGTATTCTGCTATTTGTTTTATCCTTTTAAAGGTAAAAGACCAGCACATGAACCATTGTTTGCTTCAAATTTTGCAGCCACTAGAATATCACCCCTCTCTGAAGCAGCTGAAGCCATTGTTTGCCTTCCCTTCATGCTTATTCCATATTTTTCTTAATTTCTTAAGTAATTATATACAACCTCGTCACTTTTTTTCAGGAAAGTATTTGGACTTTTATTTTTTTAACAAATTTTTTCTCAATTGTTAAGCATTTAATTTAAGGCACAACGTAATCCTCTTCAAAAAGTATCTCGAAAGCAGCAATCAGGTAATGATGGTTAAAACACTGGATCCATTAGTGTAAAAAGGAGTGCATATAGAGTTTCTGTTTCCATAATGATAAAAGGAGAATGTCAACCTTAAAAAGCGGACAAATTAAAAAAAAAATTAATAAAATATTTTTTTGTTGCAAACTAGCTACAGTTAAAGGTATTTTTAGAATTTTTTGATTTTGATTTTGCCATGTTTCGCTATTAACAACATACAGAAAATATTACCAAAAATCCCAATTCTTCAACGCCTCCACAAAGTCTAATCAAACCCCAACGGTCTTGTTATGTAGAAGTGTAAAATAAGGCTCTAGACTATAGATCTCCAGTCCATTAAAACTTTTTATCTGACTATTTCTAGTTTTCGTTGTATTAAAACAAAACGTCTTTTACAAACTTAACAAGCCAAAGCTTCCCAAGAATGGGATGAACAATGAAGTTTTGATGTTTTTCTTTTTTAGCTTGCAACCTCAGTCTTTGTTATCGCTGGATTTGAGGTTGCCTATTTTCGCTTTTCCGATCATTAAAATAGGGCGCATTTTTAACATTATCGCAGTGAAAATAACGTTTCTACTTGTGCGGTGCCCTAGAAAAGAAAATGTTTTAAAAGAAATTTTGGGTGCTTTTTCACTGTGTGTATTATCTTAAAAACAATGCGATATCAACTTGTGTTATTGCTGCTTGTTTTGCTCCCTTTGTTATGGACATGTAAAACCCGTTTAGTGTTTGACCCTCAGAGACACTGCTGGCTAACATTGGGCTGGAGGCTGTAATCAACACTTCCGCTACCAAGCTAAGTTACGGAAACTGAAAGCCTTTTTGATTTCTAGCACTGTGCGCCACTTTAAACGATGGAAAAATTTGTATCTGTTAAAGTAAAAATAAAGATTTAAACGTTTCAGAAAAAACTCATATGGGCAATTCCATTATGGCGGATGTGACCATTTTACTCACCCTTTTTTATAGTTTAAACAATTCCAAATTTTTATTATTTTTCTAAGGATATTATGTTTTTAAAGCACTAGTTGTAAGAAGGCACTAAAAGAACATAAAAGGCTATGACGATGATATTTTGCAAAGCGAAAAGTTATAAAAAAAGGGAAATATTAATAATACAAACAGTTCAATGCAATCAAAAATTGCAAAGATTGTGTAAAAATAGGACGCCCCTGGCCATTTACGGAAAAAGTAGGAAGACTGGCCCGGACACCTGAAAAATAGACAGTATTCGAGGGAAAGTTCACCCTCTTAAGCCCCTTAACCTTAGTAAGTTTTTAAATCATGTTAACGCATGCTTAAGCTTATCATAAAATTTAAAAAAAGAAAATTGAACTAAAAACTAATCTGAGAATATCTTAATTAAACTGCATTTATTTAAAATTGTTTTACTCAATGACTTTAATATTATGGCTTGGGCAACTGCTGCTCCAAATGCAGCTTTATTTATGAGTAAAATATTTTTGAGAATGTAAGGTAAATTAATGGTTGGACGGACTTCCTTAAATATCACAAACATTATAATGAAACTCTACAAATGGAAGAACACACAACGTTCACTGGGAGTATAGAACAATACGCATTGATTGTAATGATAATTTTCATTGTTATTATTATGTTCATAGACCATTCGTTATTGTTATTATTAGCAAACGCAGTACAAGGTAGTACAAGTGATGGTGATCTTGTCATTATGTTAAACTGCTGCCGATATATCGAATCTCCTCTATAGACGCTCAGCAAGTTTTTTTTACAAATTCACTTGTACATTGACTTGCATACATTCACACACTTTCACATAAATATTAAGTTTTGTTGGTTTCTATTTGTAGCAAAATATTGGCGCTTAAATATCGCCAGTCTAGTCAAGTCTTTTTAGTTGAATAACTTCCACCATCTAAAATTTGTCTACTCGTAGCAAAAGAAAATACAAGGAAAAAATTAAAAATATGTCTATAGACTTTTAAATGAGAATTTCCTGGCTTCCAGCTGGGCAACGTCGTTCAAATTTAATTGCTTTAAAGGCTTTTAACTTTACTTACACACATACATACACCTTAACATTTGATACGTGTTGTATGTAGCTTTCGTTCCCCCTGTTATGTGAGTTTAAGCTTAAACTATTTTAAAGTCATAATGTACTTTTTTTTAACATTTTCGTAGTTGTTAAAGTACTCTTTAAAACATATTTCTTTTTTTTTTAATTTTTAATCATACAGTGTTTTTCGAATCATGTTTCCACACTATGAGTTGCCATAAATCTAATATCTATCTTAAAATAAAACCAAAATATAAGCAATAACTAACTGCAAACCACAAAAAATCCTCTTTGTTTGATAGTTTAAGATGCCATAAAGAAAATGGACCTTTTCTACTTGAACACAAATTAAAAATTTTCTAATAGTTGCAAGTAAACTAAAAAATTTACGATATTATTTACACTCAGAAGAAAATAAAAATATAAAAACATGTTGAAACTTCAAAGTTTTGTAATAAATTTTAATGCCAAGAGTTTTTTTTTGAAAATATCTGTTGATTTTATCGGAGCCATTTTTTAGATAATAAATAAGAGAAATTCTTAAATTGGATAGGGATTTACTGAAATTAAATTAAAAAAGTTCTAAAATTGAATAATAAATTTCTAAAAAAAAAAAAAAAATTTGAAACTGAATTAAAAATTTCTAAATTATAACATGGAAGTTCTAAAATATAATTGGAAATGATATAGATCTCCCTTGTAGGAGTTACGAACTTAATAGCTTTAATAGCTGCCGATATACACATATTAAAAAAAAAAATTCACAAAATTGCTTTTTTGCGGGGACGTCGTCCAACAAAATTTTATTCAAAATAAGAAAAAAAAAATCTGAGATAGTGGGTGCCAATCATCGGGTCTGTTCGGTTTCAACATGATGGAGGCTGGTATCAATCTTGGTAAGCCTTTACCTTAAGTAGACATTTGCCTGCTCAAAATGTCAGCTAAATATCTGTCTCCAACACCCGTTGTAAGGGTGAACCTAAATAAACCGCAGATTTTTCTATAAACTTTAACAGTGGACTGGTAATCCATCTCCGAAAATAACTGTTACCATAAAAAAGCATAAGAACGGAAAACGACTCCCCTAATATTGACGACCACCACAAGCGGCTTAGGGGCTATGATATACGGATCTACACTTGGAATTTCCGATGACGACCTACTGTAACTACTTCTTAGCCAAGATAAGGCGAGAACATGTTTATTCCAGATAAAAAGCAGCAAAGCGACAGGAGCTGATGACTTACCGGCGGAACTGCTTAAGACTGAATGTGATGAGTTAGCAAGAAGCATGCATCAACTTATCCCCACAGTTTGCCTGAAAAAACGCATGCCTGATGACAGTAACCTCAGGTAGTAAAAATACGACAAAACTACCTGCGCGAATAAAGGGGAATTTGTCTCCTACCCACTACCTACATAAAAACACCGTTTCTTATACTCTGTTAAAAATTAAAAAAATTGGCAAAATAATTCACGCTTTTCAGTTGGGCTTTAGACCTTATAATTCATCACCTACCAGATATTCACACTACGTCAAATCTTGAAGAAAGAAACAGATCGACATTTACTACCTTCTCGTCGATTACAAGGCCACTTTCTGTTATTGGCTTCGTGCAAAAGTATTTTAGATCGTTTCCTAATTCGGCATATCTGCAAAGCTGAGCCAATTTTGCAGGATAAGTTTAAAAATACAAATTATCAGTCAAGGTCAAAATGTGTCAAAAAATGGAGCTTTCTAAGCAAGCAAGCACGGAATGCTTGTCAAATAAAGGACAAAAAGACAGCCAAACGTGAATAAGATGGATACCTGTTAACCGATATAAACGAGAGAATAATTACCCATTTAATGCTGGAAAGCCTTAGAGCTTTCATATATGATTAAACAAAGCAGGACCTGAATTAGTGAATATAAAAACTGTCGTCATTACAATCAAATTTTGAAGCACGCCTTCACCGCAAGCAGAAAACGCATTAAATTTAAAACCATTTTTTTTGTCACTCCTTAGCTTTTACCTTTTGTTGAATGCAAAAATACATGCGGTGTGTTTTATGAGTCACTTAATGACAGATGTAAGAAGAAAGTTTTTAAATCACCGATTTTTCCTTTTTGATTTTTGCACAAATTTAAAAATAACAATAATTTCAGCTAAAAATAAAGTACACAAATAAATGAATAAATAAATAAAATCAAGAAACAAATTCTTCTTTCATATTTATCATGGTCTCTCGTTTGACATTTTTCCCTTTTTACCAACATTTTGTTGCGAGTGTCTTAACACTTTTATAAAAATCATTTAAAACTCGTAACATACCTTGATGGCTACGGATTTTTTTAAGATTATATTATTTCTTTTTTTTTTTTTGTATTTCTTTTTTGATTGTTTTAGTAAAAAAAAACAGTTTAATTGCTTAGAAAGATATATAGAATAAAAGCTTTATTTTAAGTAGAATAACGCAAAACGTTGCTTGATTTAAAACAAACATAAATTATTTAAAACAAGTGTTGAATTTATATAAACTGGCAGTTCAATTATAAATTATACTGATGTGACATTTTTAAGCCTCAGATTCAAATCTGCTTACAGTTTTTTTTATCGGGTTCAGAATTTTTTATGGGCCCTACTAACGTTTTGCTCGCAACAAGACGGTTGCGCTCATACATTTATCAGAAATTTGTAACAAAAAAATTTTATTTTGCCATATGAGTACTATTTTTATAACCTTCACATAGTGATAAAGGTATATATCAGTTGGTCATTCCATTTATAATTTATTAAATACACATTCTCTATCCAAAAAAATTTATATATTCTGGATCCTTGTAGATAGGGAAGTCCAATTAGCCACGTCCGTCTGTTCGTCTGTGTATCTGTTGAAAACAAGTTTTTGGAGTCAAGTAAGACACTACGGACCAGGTATTGGTGTCAAACTATCAGAAATATCCCTAAAATGGTCGCTATTAAAATCGGTTCACCACGGACCTAGATATGGGCAAAATACTGCGATTTACCCAGTTTTTTAGAACAAAACCTTTACAAAAGTATAAAAAATGTTGCCAACTGGGATATGAATAAATACGCATTGATTTTCTATATATACACAGAAACAAATTATAGAGGCTATATTGACTAAGCTTTGGTATTTAATTTCTTTTTAAATGAACAGAAAAAAATAAGTTTTACTAACTGAGTCAAATAGAAATCGAAGCTAGTGTTACTAAGCGAATTAGGTATCGTCGGAAGGCTGTTTTTGTGAAAGGAGCTTACTATCGCTCTTAAGTTAAGAGTCTTAACACTATTGCAAAGTACAATAGATGTACATCGTATCATACTTTGTATTGTTTTTGTTTAATATGTTTTCTGTTTCGTTAATTGCTGATATACCCTTTTCATAGTGGTAAGAGTATATATCAGTTTGGCAATTATTTTTAATACCAAGCTGCGACTCCATAAAACAAACATATATTCTGGATCCAATTTTGAAAATGTTGTGGGTTCTCTGTTCGAAAACAACTTGCCTGGAGCAGATGGCTGGGTAAACAAAAAGACCAATGTGAAAGATATATAAGATTCGGCATGTCCGACTATAGTGCTTTTACTCGTTTGTTTCCAAAGCGTCATTACAACTAATTGGGGCAAATATTTTACATTTTTATTTATTTTTTCGGACGAGTGTTATATACTTTTAATGTATTTTAAATTGGTGTTTTTATTTTAAAATTAGTTTTAGTCAGTATGCGTGTGTTTTTCTTCTTGCCTTTATAAGAGTTTTATAAATACAAAAAATAATAATTTCTATTTATTCGGTTTTAAGTTAGTTACTAAAATTGTGAAAGCTTAGAATCCAAATTTTTATCAAAAATTAAATAATTCCGATACTAGCCGAGTGTAATGCATTTTTAAAACCAGATACGATTTTTCGTCAGCACTTTTTTATTTGTTACTACTGTAGGTTGAATGTAAAGTTTTTATATTTAAACAAACTTTAACTAAAATTTAAATACTAGATTTATATTCATATTTTATATTGTTTGGACCGAACTTAATCCACATTCAACCCTATGTTCTTTTATTCTTATTCTATTTGCATTTCTCACTAGTTAATTTTATTATTTACTTTTATTTTGTTTTTTTTTTTATCCAACCATCGGATAACACTTAATATTTTTAATTTTTATTCATATTTTATTTTTCATCCAGTTATTCTCTTGACAGATTGCTTTCGATAATTTTCTACTCATATTTTTACATTAAGCATTGCATTTTCGAGATCAGCTACGAATAGAAAGAGTGCTGACGAGAAATCGAAAGTGCTTTGCACTCGGCTAGTATTAGAGTTACGTAATTTTTAACAAGAATTTCAATTTTTAGCTATCAAAATTTCAATAACAAACTCAAAGCCAAATAAATAGAAATTATTATAAGATATAGAAAACGTTAAAATAAATAACTATAAAATGTATTACAAAAAAAAATTTATTTCAAAAAATAATAATCCAAATCTAATTTGTTAAAAATTGATTTTGAAATATAATGAATTTTACAGCACTTGTATGAAAACACGGAAAGTTGTATCTGGGATGGAAACTCTTATTCAGATCCATTTGCAGTTGAGGTAGGTGTAAAGCAGGGTTGTATATTAAGCCCTCTATTATTCTCATTGTATGTTAATGATTTGGCAGATGAGTTACCTGGGGGTGTAAATGTTGCGGACGTTAATGTTAAAATACTGCTCTATGCCGACGACCTTGTTATATTATCAGATACTCCAACAGAATTGCAAAAAATGATTGATTGTTTATAAAATTATTGTTCAACGTGGTCCTTGAAAGCTAATCTAGATAAATCTAAAATAGTGATATTTCGTGCCGGCACTAGAATTTCTTCAAATTTAAACTGGTTTTTTGGTGGTGATAATATTGAGATTGTAAACAGTTATAAATATCTCGGTGTAGACATTACATATAATCTCTCCTTTAGAAAACACTTGAACAATAAATTAGCAGCCTCGATACTGGCGATAAACTCTACTTGGTCCAAATACATAAGCAATCCGCAAATCTCACAGAATAATAAACTTAAAATATTTCAAGCAGCATCCAGATCTATTATGTTATATGCAGCTCAAGTGTGGGGATATGTGAAATATGATGAGGTTGAAAAACTATTTAGATTTTTTATTAAAAAGATGTTGTATCTACCTACCGCTACACCTAATTACATTTTGTATATAGAAACAAACCTAGAGTCTCTATACGTATCTACCTTAAGACTTCACCTGGACTATATTAATAAAGTATTAAGTATGAATCCTCACAGATTACCTCGTATTTTGGCATTAAAAATTATAGAACAAAATATTTGTTGGGCTAAAGAGTGGGAAAATCTTTGTCAACATATACAGTTTACCCCTGATAACTCAATATCTCCACTTAGCAAACAGTGGAAACCTATATTGGACCAACTCAAACTCAAGGAACGTAATGATTACATAGAAAATGCAAAAAGTTCACAGTTTCATGATCTATATTCTATACTGGATTACAATGTTTCATCATTATATACTTCAAATTTTTCTCCACGTGCAGTCAGTTTAATAATAAGGGCTAGAGGTGGCTTGTTAGACTTGAATGCAAGGTCTTTCAAAAATAACACTGTTGGTATTTGTACAATGTGCAACTTAGATGCTTCGGAAAATACTTTTCACTTTATTGGTGTTTGCCCATTGTACAAAGTATTTAGGATACAATATTTTGGTAAAACCATACTTAATTTGAATGATGTTATATGTTTACTAAATGGCTTAAACTTTTACTCCCTGTATAAATATATAGAAGTTTGTTTAAAATATAGAAAATTTATTTTAAATGAATTTGTTTTTTAATTTTCCATGTAAATATTAACTTATAATATATCTTGTTATTTTTATTAAAATTATATAAAATCAATATTTTGTAAATAAAATTTACTTCCCTAGAATTGTGCCAATCTGGCTTACAACAAAATGTTATGCCATATATAGATTTAGATATCAAACATATTGTAAATGAATTAAATATGTACATACAAAAATCTATTAATAAATAATAATAATAATAATAATAATAATAATATAATGAATTTTATTAGTTGTAAATAATTTTTATTTTTAAAATTGTTAAAAATATGTCATTTCTAAAGATTTGCTACAGTAATGTGAAGTTTTCTAACTAAGCCGGAAAATACCTTAAAATGTATCTTTCTTGTAGATAATTAAATTAAATTCTAACAGTTAAACCAATTTGTCTTTAAGTTAATAAATTTTTAAAACTTCACGTTTATTTTCATTGCAAATAGCATTTGGTGCTGTCACTTGGTAATAGTTTCATGTTAGAATTTCGTTAAATTATACAAAAAGACACATTAACACTTTTGTTTAAGAGACTTTGACAACCTCTACTTTTCCCTCAATTCAATTAAGCTACTGTTTTCCGCTTTTCTACATTTTTGTTTTTTGTTTTTTGCTATTACTTGTAAGTACATATTTACAAGATAAAATAAGCCAACAGCAAAACAAATTAAATGTAACCATTAATAACAAGTAGAAATACTTGAAGGAAGAAGGAAAATAGACAGACAGAATAACATTGTATGTGACTTACTACAAGCTTCTGTTAAAGTTAAGTTTTTTCGTTTTTGGTTAATTTTTCTTTAACTAAACACCAACAAATTGACAAAATAATTTAACCTTATAGTAACCTTCTTAAGCTAAACACTGTTAAAGTGAAACCCGCCTTTTTCAAACCATAAACCAACCAAAAATCTTTTTAACCCACATGCTCACACACACATACAAACATACTAAACGAAATTTTTTAAATTAATTTTTTTCTATTTTTCTCGTTTTTTTTACAGAAATCATTTACATTAATACTACAGGCGTTGGATATGTACAACACATCGTATCCAGGTATGTAATTATGTTTTAAACAAATAAACGATTTTAATGCTCATGATCAAAAAGAAGAGGCAAAACAAATTACAATTGTTGAAATATTGTGAATAAACTAAGATTTTCTTAAAAATTAAAAAAAAATTAGAAATCAAATGTTTGTTTGTTGCTGTTGATGTTTTTGTTAAAAGCAATAAAAAAAATTTTAAATAAAAAAATTGGAAAAGGATATTTTGTACAAGTTAGGTTTGATTAGGTTAGTTTGAAAAGAGGAGGCCTTAAAAGCCTCAGATCGCGTAGGGCATATACCTGAGCCAGTGATCGGCTTTTTTACGCTTCTAGCAAGCAAAAGGATTCTGAGGGAAGAAGTTTACAGAAATTCGGTTATGCGAACGAATTTTTCAACACCCTCAATTCCACACCTCCCAAATGAGCCACATCTAGCGAAACACCAGAGATAAAGCATCGGAATCTGGCCTGAGAAACATTTTTATTGCTTCAAAAAATATGTTTGTTTTAAATAAAAATTACTTAACAGCAAAACTAGCAGCATATCCACACAGCATCCCAATTAACTAGTTCGCTATTCATTACCCAAATAGTCAACGGAATCACAATGTTAAAAACAAATATCGCAAGGAAACTAAATATATACAAACTTTATCATTTTAATGAAAGACAGGTAAGAGGGCTATATTCAGCCGTGCCAAATCTTGGATACTCTTCACATTGGACTTTGGAAACCCCTTAATTTTTTTATCCGTTTTTTTTATTTATGAAATATCTCTAATTTTTAAACAGGGGTACGTGTCATATATTAAGCCTTTTAAGGTGATTAAGACAGCTGTAGGGGGTTTTACCCTAATTTTTTAAAGTTTTGTAGGGACTTTTAATCAAATTTTTTTATTTTGTATGGCAACCGCATTATGGCGAAAGTATGTTCTAGGAATATATTTGCGAGGAGAAACTAATGGGGGTCGGTCGTACTCTTTATTTCTCTAAGGCCGATTCTGGGGAAGTTAAAGGCGTTTTTACATAATTTTTCTAATTTTGTGTGGCAACCCCCTTAGATGATGAAGGTAGGAGGCAAAAACATTATAGAAATACGTTTGGGAGGGGATACTAATAGGAGTCTGCTATACATTATATTTATTCCTGTAGGGGTGAATCCGGGAAAGTTTTAAGTTTTTTTTTAGATTTTGTATGTCAGCCCCCTTAGGGCATAGAGATAAGGGTTAAGTATTTTCATGGAATGTGTTTGGGAGGAGGAACTAATGGAGGTTGGTTGTACACCTTATTGCCCTAAGGCCTACTCTGGAGAAGTTATGGGCGTTTTAACATAATTTTTGTAAATTTTGAATTGCAACCCCCTTATGTGATGTAGATAGGGGGTAGGTATACCCTAAGAATACGTTTCTGAAAAAAAACTTAAGGGGGGTCTCTGATACACTTTATTCCTTTAGGAGCGAATCCGGAGAAGTTTTAGGGGTTTTTGCTCTATTTTTTCAAGTTTTGTGTGGCAGCCACTTTAGGGGCTGTGAAGTAAGCACGTTATACAAAAATGTTTGGGAGGACTAATTGCATTACGGTCTTACATTTTACCTGTGTAGGAGCGCTATGGAAGCTGTAGGAGCGATTAAAAGAAATTTTAACAAATTAAACTTTGTTTTGCAACCCTGCTAGGGGGCGGAGGTAGGGTCTAGGTATGTTCCAAAAAATATTCGTGGGTTAAAATTAATGGGAGTCGGTCTTTTATTGCACATTTTACACGGCAACTCTTGGGAAGCTGAAGAGGTTTTTATGTACATATTTTAGAGAAACAAACAGAGGTAGTCTTGGATTTTGGCTAATATCTCCGTCACTTATCGGGCGATTTTGCTGGATTTTAATAGCGCTTTTTAAGTAGATATTTCTGATAGTTTGATACCACCTACGGGTCTATGCGACATAAACCAAAACACAGACAGATGGACGTGGTTAAACGGACTTTCCTATCTAAAGGGGATTGCAAATCTAAAATAACAAATTAGAAATAGAATGACAATTCTACAATTTTCCTTGCTTCTATCAAACTATAATATTTCGAAAGGTACTTATCTTATTGGAGTTTCGTTTAACTGGTTTAATAGCAGTAACAGTTTTCAAGATATTCCGCATATATTTTATAAGCTCTTGTAAGCAAGTTTCATTAATTTGGTACGTTTTTGAGCCCCCGCCCAATCCCCTGACTCCAATCCATCCATATTTTTCTAGAACCCAGACAGATTACTAGGATTATCTTGAAGCAGGTTTAAACTCAATAGCTTTAGCAGCTTTTTGAGACATAAGCATACCGAAAATTTCATAATATTCATAATATTTTTTAATTATATTAAAATTAATTCAAATTTTTTTTCTCAAATCAGCTCGACGTCTTTAAAGGGTCCGTGCCAAGTTTTGCGGCAACAGTTGCCATAGTTACTGAGATATAAAAGGATATATCTTGTTTTAAAAAAGTGGGTTATTTTAAGCTTTTGTTGATACCTCAGTCCGTATTTGAAATTTCTAATAAGTTGGAGCAAAAACAGATCCCTTTTGATTTTACTCAGCTCCGGAAACTTCACTTTAATAGACGAACTTGACTAAATAAACTTACCTATCCAGAAACAGGCTAAATTTAAAGAGAGCAACAAGTGATTGTTTCTAGAAAAATATAAGGGCAGTATACAAATATTTGAAAGAAAAATTAAAACAATTGCTTCACCAACATTTAAAACTTACGTTAAAAAATGTTAGTTCTTAAAACTCATTCTTTTAAACAAATGCTACAAAGTTTGCCGCAGGAATATTTGATTTTAACGGCCTCTTCCTCAATACGCATATTTAAATTAACTTTTATAAAAAAATTTCTAAACTCTTGCTTCTGGAATGATGACGTGCAGTTTTCTAAAATAGAAAAATTTAAATAAAGTATTAAAAACTACGACAACCTAAAAATCAGAAACCAAACACATCTTAGCATGTGATACTTCTAGTTGAACTTGTCATTAACATTTTGTGTTTGAACGCCAACGTTGATTTCAATTTACAAAAACTAATGTTTTGATTTTCTTTACTTTTTTTGTTTAAATGGTGTTTTAGTTTAAAAACAAATTTACATTTTTGTTAACAATTGCCACCATGATCGTTTCCTTAAAACTAAGAGCAGTAACAACATTTCTTGCATTTAGGAAAACATCAACAACAAACAGCAACTTGGATTCAAGCGTGGTGATGGAAAAAATTTTAAAATTCAATTTTAAACATCAAACATTAGTTAAAATAACAAAAACACAATTTCCATTTCCTTAAACTACAACAACAACAGCAAAGAAACAAACAAACACCACCCATCTTGTGTTCATTTTATTTAAACAAAATTTTGTTTTATTTTTTTTTTGAATTTTTCTTTATTTTTTCCACGTTGTTTTCTATTTTAACTTTTTGTCTCCTTTTTTCTAAATTTGTTTCTTTAAATTCTCCACCTTTTTTACAATACAACAACAACTAGACTCTGAAAGGTTAATTGAAGAAACATCATTTTCAAGCGTGATTCTACCATCACCTGAATGGAAAACATTGGATCATATTGGTCGCAATGCTCGCATTACATATCGGGTCAGAGTTCAATGTGCAGCTACTTATTATAATACAACATGTACTACGTTTTGTCGTCCCCGCAACGATCAATTTGGTCATTACAATTGTGGGCCACAGGGTGAAAAGATCTGTCTAAATGGCTGGATGGGTGACAACTGTGAAAAGGCCATTTGCAAGCCTGGCTGTGATCCCATACATGGCAAATGTGATAAACCTGGTGAATGCGAGTAAGTAAATACAATAAATAATTTTTATTAAATTTATAATTATTGATACTGTTATGACAGTTTGCTTTTAAGCCAACATTAAAAAAAGAATGCTACAAGAAATAAAGAGAAAAAACTCAAATGAAAAAACTTATAGAAAACTATTGAATCTTTTATTGTTCAAAGTTTTTTTTAAATTTGCTTGTTATGTCTTTGTTAAATAGAAAGTAGTTTTTATTACTTTTGCAATCAAATGTACTCACGGTTTTACTGCCATAAATTATATATAATTATTGTTTTATTTCCAATACATATAAAGTGAGTTTAAATAATTTTCTTTATAGTAAAGTGTTTTTCTGTGTTAAAAAAGAGTTTAATCATAAAATTGTTTTACAAATTTTTTAATAATTAATATTAATCATACGCCATTCACATAAACCATTTGTAATAATCAAATCAAACATTTGTAAGAGTAAAAAAAAAAATTTAAAAAGGTTTTATTTTTAATTTTTTATAGTTGGATTACATTTTATTTATAGCAGTTGATACAAATTAATATCTTAAAAGTTTTCTCTTCGTTGTAGAAATAATATTTAATACATAAAACTTTTCCAAATTTATAAAATTTTTGCAGGGACCGCAAGCAAATAATAATTTTCTACGGATTTTCAAAGCAAAAAAAAAAAGCAAAAACAGCTATATATTATTTGGCTGTGCCAAATCTTATATACCCTTTATATTACTATTTTTGTATACCCAAGCATCTAATCTAGCCAAGTTGTTTTTGAACCGCAAATATTTTAATACAATTACTTTGTGCCAAGTTTGAAATCGATAGCTCCGAGTTTTGGAAATAGGAAACTTTTTAAAGTTAAACAATTTTTTTACAAAAAATTATAATAGAAATACCATTTAGAATTTCAGGTTTCTAGTATATTTTCATATTATAAGTGTAATAAAGATTTTTGATTTGTATGAGGGCTGCCCCTTTAGCCTGCTCCTACTTAACTTTTTTTTTTCAAAATGTAGGCATTATTGTACAGTTACTTCTTTTGGCACATTTAAAGTCGATAGTTGTTATAGTTTCTGAGAGAAAGCGTATCAAAAATATCTTTAAAAAAGTTCATTTGTGTACGGACTACCGCTCGCCCTGCTCCCGTTAAACTATCTGTTTCCCAAAATACACGCATTATACTGAAACTACTTTGTACTTGGTTTCAAGCCGTCGTAGTCTCATGCATAAAGCACAAGAAATATTACACAAAATTTATGCAATTGTGGGGGAAACATGACATCCCCCAGTCCTTTCCGAAAAACACTATTTTTTAATTTAGACCACCCCCTATAAAGTATATGGAAAAAGTTTTTGGCAACATTTGCTAAATTTTTACTTATTTTTCAGTCCGTCGTCAACCGATCTTGCCGACAGACGGACATGGCTAAATCCACTTCCCTATTATTTTTATACCCTTCTCATCAATGATAAGGATATATATAGGTTTGCCGTTCCATTTGCAATTTCTCAAATATCCTTTTGCATTCCATAATGTGTATATTTTCTTGATCCTTATAGATAGGGAATTAGATTAAACGATGTCCGCCTGTCCGTTTATCTCTTGAAATCAAGTTTTTATAATACCTGGATATTTCTCGGATCTATTTGACGTATGGAAACATTAGGTATACTTGTGAGAATTTCTATTGAATTTTATCAAACTCCCCGATAACTAATGTCTGTTTATATTTCTAAAATTTGTATATAAAAACCTCTTGAACTTCCCCGGAGTTACTCCTATACGGGTTAAATGTAAGACCTACCCCAATTATTTTTATTCTCCCAAACATTTTTGTAAAACATACTTACACTCTATCTCTAGTCTCTAGCAGGGTTGCCATACAAAATTTGAAAAAAATTAGATAAAACCCCAACGACTTCCCTAGAGTCGCCCCAACACGGCTTAAATGTAAGACCAACCGTTTTGCCTCCCAACCATTTTCTTTAAATTCACATTTAAAATTGCAACACAAACCACAATAAATATAAAATAGCGTTTTAATTTTCATTCATCCTTCCTTAAACGAAATGGGTAATCAACTACACCTTTATTAACTGTATTAATAAAACCAACAAATATAACAGAAAATATTTTTCTTTACATGAACAATTTTCACCTCCGTCATTTCGACAGCATAAACATTTTTACAATGCATTATTGTTGTTGTATGCCTTATGCTGTCAGATTGTTTTTTATTTCACCATGCTTTGTAGCAAAAATTCGCTAAAAGTTTCACTCTTATATCCAATTGGTTTAAATTTTCTATAACTCAACCTCGAACTCCCACTGGACCAAATTGTACATTTAAATAGTTCAAGTACCCAAATAAGAACTCAATTATTTTTTTTTTTAAGTCGGTTTAGGATTTTATTGAATTTTTTAAATTTTTTAAATTAGAGTATTCACAAGGTAGTTATAAAGTCATATGTCTTAAAAAAGTAAAACGAAAAAATACTACTGTTGTGAGCATCCGCTTATAATTATGTGTGCTATTTTTAATTTGAATCAGCTGTTGGAGAAAATAGAAAAATAAGTAATTTCAAAAATATTTTAAAATTAATGACTGCGACTTGTTAATTATATCAACGGCTTCACTAAAGAGTTTCGGCCGCCCGGCTCAGGTTTCTACTGTTTATGACAAAACATAAACACAGTTCAAAAAGTCTTATTATTATAGAACTTGATAGCTTGAAAGCATACCGTTTGAATACAACAAATATATTTAATTAATATTTATATATCGGTACCTCAATATAGAAAGCCCATAACTCGCACTTTTTAAGTCGAGATTTTTCATGCTAATTATGATATATGATCGGACTATTTATCGAAATAAACGAAAAAATGTGAGTTAGAGGTTTTTATTGACTACAAATCTGGTATTGATCTCGGTACCTATGGTTTGACAGCTGATAAAGTCCAGCAGTGTTGAAATTTATATTCATTCTGATATTTGACTTCAGAGATATAGATTTTCTTAGCCCCAAAAAATGTTACATAAAATTTTTTCTCACAAAGCTGAAAATTACTGAAATAGAATTAGGAAAATATTTTTTAATTTGTTATTTTATGTAGGGGTTTGTAAATCCAACCTTTTTATTTCCCTTCTTCTTTTTCAGTCTGTAAAATTTTAGGCCAAATCAACTATTACTAATTATAGTTTTAGTTATAATCATAATTCAAAATTGTTCTTTTACAAAAATAATTTTAGTTACAAGCTGGCAACGAAAGTTTGCAGTCACCGAAGAAAAAACTTAGAAAAAACTTAAAACTATTAAATATGGACCAAATATATTGTACAACAAAAAGAAAAAACTCAATGTTGCATAAAATGCCAGACCTCAATAGGAGGTTTTAAATATAATATATTTTGAGAATAAAACAAAAAATAAATTCGCTTATGGTTTTTGCTTTTAATTTTAATAGTATTTTTTCTTCTCTTGTTTCGGAGAAGAAAATCATAAACCATGCTTATGGTTTGCTATATTAAGACCAAATCATAGTTATAGGAAATTTTAGTGTTTGTTGTTGCTGTGGAAGACCATGACGCCCCTTTTTCATGATTCCCAGCTTGAGGTTTCTTCTAGCTTTACGGCTGTGGTTTGTTGCACTTCCCCAAAAATCACGTATTCTGTGTTACACTATTTTCAACGTTACAATAAAATGAAATAAAAAAAAATGAATCAAACAAACGTTTATTCGTGCATACAACACAAAACTCAATAGTACATATAGACATAATGTACGGAAAATAGTAACAACATCAACGAGAACAAACAACAAAATCTCCAAGTTAAAACAAGCTATTTCTTTATTTAAGTGTTTTTCCTTTTTTTTTTTGTTAAACTTTTTTGCTAACAACAACTTTTAATTTAAAAAGAGTTTAAAACTAAAACATCGATCGATGAGTTTAAAATTTCAAACTGATGATGCTGGTAGTTGTTGGTGCTTGATGAGGTTATATGATGATGGCTAAAGTAATTTAAATCAAAAAAGCTACTCAAAACAACAAAAACCAATTTTTCCACCAACAATGGCCAAAAAAACTGAAAACCGTAAACAAAAAACAATAACAGATAACAACAAAAGCAATAACAATGCCTAGAAAATCATGTTTTTAGCAGTAGTTCGAATAGTCAGCAAGAAGCAGCAAGATTTCATTATTGTTTTTTTGAAACATTAAAAAGAGGTTGGCTCCACCCACAAATTTATTTTTTTAAAAGCTACAACAATAAAATAAAAAAGTATTCCAACCGCTGAAAACAATATTTAAATGTTTTAAGCAAAGAATTGACTTTGATTTTAATGTTTTACTTAAAGAAGAAATAATTAAATCGATCAAATAAAATAAAAATTTGGGCAAAACTGAACCAGAAGAAACCTTTATATAAGTTTTATTGTTAAACAAGATTTTTAATAAAATCGTTATAGAATAACAAAAAAGAACGTTGTTTTTAACAGCAAATACATGAAGTTTGAAAGAATTTAATCATATATTTACATAAATAGTTTTTTATAACGAGATATCGTTACCTTAATGCAAAAAGTTCCTCACTCTTATTTTTTATAAGCCCAGATTTTCGTTTATTTTTATAAATGGTTTGCTCATATATAACAATTAGCAAAAAAAAAAGCTCGACTTAAAAAATACAAATTGGGTCTTTCTGTATTAAGTTAACGATTTGTATGTTTATGGTAGGGGTATTACGCGTCTGTGCATGTATGTGCAACACCCAAAGTCATAGTTTGATACCCATCTTTAATTACACTGGTCATTTGAAAACCACTTTCTGAGTCAATTAAAGTATGTCCATCCATCCATCCGTCCTTTCGTCGTGTCCATTTTTTAATGTGATCAAAATATAGGTCGAAATATAAAAGGATATTTTAATGAAATTTTGCACAAATAAGTTTACTGTAAGAACAAATCCTATTAAAATTCAAAATGATTTGGACATTTCTTCGCATATGCTCTATAACTCCTCCATAATCTGCTTAGAATATTACTCCGTCTTTACAAAAATTTTTCACCAGTTATTTAATTGTATCCTATAATGATCACTCCATCATTTCCAGTGGCTTCAAATTTTGAAGTGATTGTTTTACTCTTCTTATATGTATTGCTGTCATAATCTCATAACTAAAAAATTTTTAATATTATTATTTTTTTGTTAGTTATTATTATTAATATATTAAAATTCGCGTTTCATATCTTTTACACAGCGTTAAGGGTATATATTCGTTACGATCCCAATAAAGTGTTTATACTTTCGATCCTCATATACTTATAGGAAAGTCTATGTAGTCTGTTAAACTCAAGTTTTCCGAGCCATATAAATGGTAAAATTTTAATGCGCTTAATATCGAAAGTGTAAACGCTAATAAAATTTTTTGGAGAGGAACATGGGGAATGGTAGTTTCGAAAATAATAACAATAATTGACTTCAAACTTGCTACAAAATAGTTCTAGTACAATGTCTGCATTTCGAAAAAAATTTGTAAAATAGAAGCGTAGTGAGGGATGTTCCCTTAAAAATTGAAAATTCTTATAAAATTTTTAGAGATTAAACTTGGAAAGTTTAAGGCTTTATACAACTAAATTAAATCGGATGACCTTGGATACAAAAGAAACCAAAGAGTATATAGCATTTGGCAAAATAAAGCGCAAAGCCTTGCCCCTTGGACCAAATCATTTCTAAAAAGAGTATAAAATAAAATTGTAAAACCAACAACAAAACTGTAACACGATTATAGTCGGTCAATGCCGATACCATACCCTTAAATATTATTTATATGGCTTCTTGAAAAATGGCAAAGAAACATCAAATGGAAAATAATGGCCCTAAATTTAAAAATGAAAAATGGCCCGAAAAAAATTAATGAGTTATAATGGAAAAAATTGCCTCAAGTTTGAAAACAAAAAGTGGTCCCAAATTTGTACATTGAAAATAATAAAACAAAAATTTGGGGTCATTTTTCATGTCTTAGGTGGCCAATTTTTTAATTCTGAATTTTGGATGATTTTAAATTTTAGGAAAAACCCCAACTGTTTGTGACCATTATTTGTTTTTAATTTTTCATTACTATACTATATTTAAAGTAAAAATTGCCCTTATAAAATTCGGTATCCGAACATAAATCAAAAAGTTTTTGTACGCAAAGCCCATTTTGGAAACGTCTCTAAGAAATAGACGTTACGTTTAAATTTCCTTACCAAAAGGTCTTATAGGCAGCCGACTTTCGGCTGGGTGCAATAAATTTTAACCCTTGTGGAATTAATCCGCAGTCTCCAAGAGAACGTAGAGATTTTAAACTAAGGTGGTTTCGAAGATATATATAAAAGTTAAATTGCTACCGAAAGCGAGATATAAAGATGATTTGGAATCAAAATTTATTTTGTTTTTTTATTTTACTTACACTGATGGTAGGGCTATGTTTGTCGTCTAAAAAAAATTAAGTATTTTTTCGAAGCAACATTTAAAAAAAATTATTTTATATTCTAAATATGCAAATTTTAAAGTCTTAATTCATTTAAATTACTGTTAAAAAAATTAGTCATATTTTTTGTCTTTAAGTCGCCGCAAACAAAAAGGAGGGAGTATATTAAGGCTCCTGCTTTTTTTAATGTTTATATCTATTGCTGTTCGTTATTATTTTGTTTAATGTTGTTATTTGCTTCTTTAAATAACAATAATATATTTTTGCCAAAAAAAAAAAATCAATAGTAGTGCCAAGTAAGTACTGTGTGGAGTAGCACAAAGATGTTGTTTTAATGTATTGATGGCTCTTCTAAGATGCCCTCGCCGAATATAAAACTGCCACCGCTAAAATCCCAAACAAACAAGATCGAAAGAATTACTGCTAACGACAAAAAGAGCTAATTTTGCCAACCAGCATATTGCAAATTTTGTTTTCGAGTTTAAGTTTTAGTTTAACAAGAACCTTTAAAAACATTTCTACACACAAAACAGTTGTTTTTTTTCTTATTCAATGCTTAACAAATCATTGCTTGAATGGAAACTTGAACAAAACCTATAAAAAATCCCTTTTAAAAATTTATTGAAATCCCTTTAATGCTAAAAGCCTGTGAAAAATCTGTTTTAATGTTTTTCTTTTTGTCATTATTTTTGTACACAAATTGTTAAGTTGTGACTTGTTTTTTGTTTTTATTTTAGTTCTGAATCATGTTACAAATGGTGAAAATCATTTTAACATGCCGTAAAGTCTTTTTCCTTTTATTGATTTCTTTCTTTCTCTAAACAAAATTACAAATCTTAAGATTTTGTGGTTTCGAAACATTTGACAGCTGTTTAATTGCTTTCCCGTAAAGCTGTTGTTTTTTTAAGGGGGGTTTCCTTTGCTTGTTTTAAGTTTTTGGAAGGCGGGAAAAACAATATTAGTTTTTCCTTAAATCTGTTTTAATGTTAATTTGTTTATTAATTTGTTGTTTTACATCTTTTTTTCCTTTTTTGTTAATAAAAAAATACATAAAATCAATCATGTTTTTGTAAATGGAATAAATATTTCCAAATTGCTGAAAGTTTGCTCTTAATAATGTATGTTTCTTAAGTCTTTTGTTTGTTGGCGGCAATAAACAGATTTTTAGTTTTGTAATAGTTGGGATTTACTTATTTTTTTAATTAACTACAGTACAAACTCGATTACTGCAACTAATAGAAATTCGGGTAGTTGCGTTAACCGCGGTAGTTGCGTTAACCGAGTCACAAAATTTTAATGCTTTTTCCTCCTATTTTTCACGTATTTCCAATATGTGTTAAAATATTTATTAAAAAAAACTATTTATTTAGTATATTTTTTCGCTTATACTTTTTATTGAGTAGTAAAAAAAAACTTAAAAAATTCATATTTGTTAATATTGATACTTATTATACATATTGAGAGATCCAATGTAATCTATACTAACTTAAAACCAAAACATATAGATACATATGGTTTTTTAAAACATCTAAAACATATGTATTTACTTTTTAAAAAAATCAGAAATTTTTGACTGTGTTTTTTTGGCTGATATATTTTTCTGCACAGCAGATTCGCGATGATTTTGAAGCGTTGTTTTTAATAATGGTTCTGATCGCGAAAATCTTTTCACTGATAAAAAAACAACAGACGCGTGCTGTTTGTCTGTCTTTTTATGAAAACTATTCCAAGGAATTACGGTAAAATAAATCAAAAACCATCCAGGAACAAAAAAACAGAGTTAAAAAAAATAGTTGCGTTTATAGAGGTACATTTTTTAAAAAGTTGCGTTGACTGAGTCTACAATGCATTTGATTCAGGTGTTGCGTTAATCGAGTTGTTGCGCATAACGAGAGTTGCAGTAATCGAGTTCGCACTGTATGTACTTCAGATTACTTAAATATATTTTGTTGAAATTAAGGTGAAATAAACTATTTATCACTTTCGTTTTATTTTGATTAAAATATGTGTGCTTGCTTAGAAAATATGCAACAAGAAAATAAAAATTTACGTAAGGCCGAAGTGAAATTCATTATAAATTTTAAACAATTAAGAGACAATAAGTTATAAGTATCGCAAAAAAAAAATAACTCAAGAAATTACATTTGTTTTAAATAATTTTTTTTTTAACATTTGGCATTAGAACTCAACTCTATCACAAATATTTCCTATTAACCCTTTAAAACTTTTTAAACTCTTTTTTTATTACTTCAATTATTTTTCTGAACTTCCAATATAAGTCTCTTTTATCTCAAGCGCAACCTTTGATGTTTAATAGGATTGTTTTTTGTTGCTTTTTTAATCTAAACCTTAACTAAACAAATTAAAAGTCATCGAAAAATCATTATAAACATAAATTTATATGTTTCATTTTAACAATAATTTTCCTAAGCAATTAAGTGTTACAATATCGAATAAAAAAAATCTTTTAATAATAAATTTTTTCGAAGAGTTTCCTGCAAAATAAAAAAAGATCAATACAAATAAAAAATTCACCATCTGGCTATTTAATAAAAGCAAAAAGTAGAAATATAAGGCAAAAAACTTGGTTTGACAACTCTTATTAAAAACACAATTAAAATGTTTTATAGTTTTTTTCCTGCACGTCTTTTAAATCTTCTTTCGACTTCAGTTTTTTTTTCATCAAAAAACTTTAAAGTAGTCATTGATCGTATTTGATTTTAAACTTTATTCAATTAGAAAGTATATGGTATCTAGTTTAACAAAACTAAAGCTTAAAAATTCAAAAGCTAAAATAAAAAATAGCAAAAATAAATCGTTATACCTCGCCCATCTCTGTAAATGGAAATGCCATAAAAAGTAAACGGCTTAATAGCAAATCACTTTAATACACTATTTGTATCCTCTAATACTAAAGCTAACAGACGTTTATTAAAAACAAAACTTAAAACAAAAAAAATCAGATAAATAATAAAAGAGTTAAGGAAAAAGGATCCCAATACAACAAGTGAAGTTTAATAATAAACATCAGCCTAAAAACAAGTAAAAAAAGTAACTGATAATATGGCAAAGAAATAAAATAAAATTTTATTAAAATATATTCAAGTTGTAGACAAAAAAGTGCAACAACAAAACCATTACAACAACTACTACAATAAGAGTACTCACACACACATGCTTTTTCTTTTAACATCAAATAGTAACAGAAATATGTTGAAACAGGGGAAATAATTCTCTAAAATCAAACACCATATATGTGGCTTAAAAAAAATTTGCCAACTAAAAAGCGTTTACTTATTTATTTTCCTTATTTTAATTTAAACTATAAGATCATGATAAGCAAACTCCACGCACTTTAAATGAAAGCTAACAATTAAAGTTCATGGTTGGAGGTTCTAGCTACCTGGAAAATTTTTATTATTTTTCCTAGGCCGAGGCAAAGCAATAAGCGGCAAAGCGTTGAGCGGAAAAAATTAAAAAATATGAAATAGTACTGAAGTTAAAACGCTACAAACCGCTCGTTGTGTGGCCACTTCAATAAAACTTCATATTTTTTAATTTTTTGCTGCTCAACGCTCTGCCACTCACCACTTTACCGCTCATTTCGTTGCCTCGGCCAAAGGCATCAGTTAGTAAAGGCTCATGTTGCAAATCCATTAAAAAGCATTAAATTAACGTTAAAGTTGAAAATAACGGTCTTTGAAATATATGTAAGTTCTAAATGGAAATTATGCGATTGGCACTTTTATTTGATGCACAATATTACTTCGCTTCCCTATTTGTTTCTTATGATACTACTAAGGCAACAGAAACTGTTTACATCCCCAGTCAGTGAGGCATTAACATTGTTGTCGTTTGCATATATTTGCCCTAACTTTGCTTAATATTTACTAGTTTTTATATCTACATCCAGCGCTGCTCTCGAAAATTTTTTGATGGTGGCTGATATGTCGAAATACATTTAACTTTAGAGGCAGATGCCGTCAGCATAATCCTGGTCCCCAAGCTTTGCTTTTAAATCTTATGATATCCCTGAGGTCGAGTTAGTTGTCGCTTCCATTTTGAAGTCTAAGACAACTGTGGTACATTACGCATCCTAAGCGAATCACTCGAATGGTCACCTTGATCTGGTCGCACACCAAATTTTTTTTGCAATTATGCAAGTAGCTTCCCTGAAGAGAAAAATAAATTATTTTTAGAGATGTTCCCTTACAGACCAGAGTATTCTGTAAAGTTTTATTGGCCAGCCTTCAAAGCTTATAAGCAACAAGTAGAAGATCTTCATTCTACAGACTGTTCCCCTATCACTCTAAGTTGCATTATAATATCTGTCTGATAGGCTAAAGTAAAGATCTTGTAGCAAGCTAAAGTGTCTGGAAAACTGAAGGAAAGCTCATCTTAGCTTAAAAATTTAATGTCAAGATTATTATTTAAAGTTTCAGTATTTACTGTTCATTTGTTTGTTGTTTTGCAAGCAGACAAATGAAATGAGTATCTAAATATTCAAAAAGTAGTTGGTTTTTGCCCTGGTGTTGCCATACCTTAGAATAATTTTCGGTTTAATTAACTTAAAGGGAGATTGTAGTAATCAAAAATTTAAAAAGGTAACTTAATTGCTATTTTTATGCAAATTTATTGTTTACTTTAATTTGAGTTAATTTTAGCTAAAATGCACTTTATAAACAACATGTGGCCTATAAGAACAAACAACGTCATAGCTCAAGAAATTAATTTTTAAAGTTAACGATGCAGAATTATTTATTATGTTTGTCTTTTCTAGTAAATGTAAGCAAACTTAAAACTTCTAACGCGTTTTTCTCCAAATGGCTTTTTTTTATTTATATTATGATGTTGTTCTGGCAAATGAGCGATATATTAATAGCCCTAAGGCAAAATTAATGTTCAAATTCTGACAGCCGGCTTTTCGCTATCTAAGGTCAGGTTCCAAGGCACTTGCTGGGAGGTTAGTTAATATGTGTGCAATAACCGTATTTTCCATACTAGAAAAGTAATTCATTTTCCATCTTTCACTCTCCGACAGATTCCCCTTTTGGAATTTTTGGCTTTGCTTAAATATTTATGAAAAGAGATTGGCTGAACCCTAGTGTTGCCAGACAATACACAAAAGCCCAGTGGGAGGATGTTAGGAACTAGAAAGTGCATGTCTTGCCAATCTCAAATAATTAATTGGCTTATTCAAAAAAGTATTTCCTAGGCTGTATGAAAACACTTTGTTTACCAACAGATAATTTGTACGCTTGGACGATTGAGGAGCAGGTGAGATTAAAGCAGATAGCTTTAATTACAGCCTGACCATTAAGCTACACATTCATGTGGGAAATCTCTGCTTAAAAAAAGAGAAGCAGTAGATATTTAAGCTACCAAAATCTTTCTCTGTGAGAAACTGCAACTTTCAGGAAGTTCGTATGAATTTCTAAAGCACAGTTTTGACTACCTTTCCCTCTTAAACCAACAGTAAAAAAGTTATAGGCCCATCAATCAAATAAAGCTCTGGAATTGTCGATGATATATTTTGCATTCACAACAATCCTATTACATCCATATGGCACCTTTGTGAATTATCCGGCCGCTTCCAATTAAGTTTCGAACGTTCCTGTAAATCTCTTTGCAATTAGATTAATTACCTCTAAGTCTATGATTATGTGAGAATCTGGAGGTGCTACGTTGAATGCCAGTTATACAATGTCCTTTAAACTTCAGAACTTTTTCCAGCTGCCCGCGGCTTATTTGCTTTGCCAGTGCAGTCGACCACACGAGTATCTTCTGAATGAGGAAAACCTAGGAAAGGAAGGGTATACTCCATTTGTGAAACCTTTATCACTTTGTGTCCAATCATTGTTTTTCTAGCGAAGAAAGCTAAATACGTCTTTTATCTGAAAAACAACCCGAACCCGCCCTTCTCGCCCACTGGCTTTTTTTGATTTTCATTTTATAACTGATTGTTTTAAGAATTTTTCAGCGGTAATAATCGCCATATCAATTTGCATACATATTTACGTGAATGGCTTCATCCAGAGTGCCAAAAAAAGAAGTGGGAGTACTCCTCCCTGGGGTTTTCTATTTTTAATCTTTGCATTTTCGCCCATATTATCCTGCCACTGGCTTTTTTATGCGCCGTTATGTCATTACAAACACACACTTTAGTAATATGGTGGACATTAATAGACTAAGAATGTAACGTTGGAATTCTACAAAAACCTTAACGAAAAAGTTGCCTTTGAATAAACCGGATATTTGGGGCCACTTTAACACAGGCATTAGAATTAATTTTCAAAATCCAACCTTTTAAAACCCACGTACGCTACGAGGTGGCACTTGCATCAAAACGCTTGCAGTTAACAGGGAAATGGATGAAGTGGGTTATCCATTCAACAGTAGACTTGTCTGATCGTATACCTAAATGAAAGGACTACGTTAATTACACAGTGCTAATACCAGATCGATAGTTCTGATTAAATGAAAGTCAGGGACAAATGCCCAAAGAAACGTTTTGTTAAATGGATGTTAAGAGAATGGAACCAAGCCTCCTTGGATAAAAAAAGAGGTGATTAACTTTTTGTTTAAACAAAGGCCACGTTAAAGCAGCTGGTAAAAACAAAAACAAACAAATGCTTGGCAGAATAGTGAAAACCCCCTAGAACAACCTAAACGTGAAAAATCCTGAATCCGAGAAATCCTCAAAAGATGAAGCTCACCTTAGTGCTGATGAGTCACACAAACCTTAGAGCATACCTCCATTGGGTGGGAGTTGTGAAGAATAGCGATTGCAAAGGAGGAAATCAAACCGATTAAGCATTTCCTGTCACTGGCCAACTTTTGTATTAAAAAAACTTTTTCTTATTACTTTTCGGAATTTATAAAAGAGTTGTTAGCCAACCTTCCTCTTAACTTTTTCCCTTTTTTGTTTTAACTTTAAGTCGGTTTTATTTACGTTAAACTTTATTGAAACGCCTGTTGACGTTTTAGTGATAGAAACCTCATTTATCTTTTACACTACTTTGTAGCTTAACTTTCTGTATTTGTCTACCATTGAATTTTTGTTAGTACTTTTCCTCTAGTTCTTCTCAGTTATAAATCTTCTACTACCTGTACTTTTCCTTAAATGTATGCTATACGTAATAGTACAATGTAATAAAACGTGTAGCTGCTATTTTTGGAGCACATCTGCAACACACTCATCATTCAATAGAAGATCCCTCTATATCGTTTTTCCTTTTATCTTATTGACTTTTTTATAATTTCGAAAAGAACAGAAAAAAAACCAGTGCATCATTGCTGTCTTCCTAGACTTCAACTAAGGTTTATATCGACATTTTAACCGCCAGAGTATAATTTATGATTTCATTAAAGCAGCAAATTTTTTATCGACCAACAAAATCTAAGCCATGTCATGTTGTTAAACTTATAAAGACTTATATTCAGTTTAAAGTTTTTTGCTCTTTGGTAAAAAGTAAAATAAAAGTCAGTGCGACCAAACGAAAAGCAAGGAAAATTGGCAAATTTATAGAAATAAAATCAAAACACTGCGTGTTTATTGAAATTTTTGTGCAAGAAGTTGATGGACAGTAAGTCGGATAGAGAGATTGAAAAATATATGGCAAAGATAATTTTAATTATTAATACACCCTACAACAATATGGGTGGAAAAGTTGTCATGCCTTTGAGTGATAATATCTAAAATTGTTTAATGTCTAAACTGAAATCAAGATTAAGCTAATCACAAATAAGCTCTGAGATGATCACTTGTTAATTGATCGCGGCTGCTCTATAAATCCAGTTGTCAAAAAAACTTATATAAAATTTATAACTGGTATAAACTGTAGTCGCAATCAGAATTTAGCTGAAGTTATCTCTACTGTGTTTTGTATGCTGTTGTGTATATTATTTAGCTTTGCGGAATAAAAAGCCTAAAATTATTAGATAAATTGAAGAAAATTGCCAAAAACAACGCTTTTTACTCTGCGATTTTTTACTGAATATTTTTATTAACTTATATATACTAATTAACATTTAAAACAAAATTTTATTTTTAATGTATTAAATGTATTTTGCATTTTAACATATTTCCTGGTATACTCTCACGCGTAAATATTCTCTTACTACAAGTTAAAAACTTTTGAAATTTATTTATAAATACCTCAAAACTTGTTTTTCTTTTCGCCTAAAACTTCAAACAGTTTTTCAAAATATTCTTTTTATAAGCCTTTTCTTTTTACCTATTTTCTAGACTTTTTCTTAACTTTTTTATTTCTTTTTTTTTTGTGCGCCTGCCACACGCAGATGCTAACGTCGTCAGATGTTTTTGTGTGAGTGAGTGACTACATATCTCTTTTTATTAGTTTTTGCCACTTTCCAATAAAAACTCCAGCTATTAAAATAGAACATCAAATGTCATGTGAATCTTGAGTTGTCATCATGGTCATAGACTTACACATTATATTCACAATACTTAGTTACAAATATAACTTTTACTACCATACGACACGACTTACTTTATAGCGAGTTAAATGAAGTAAAATGGTTTTTAATTTCAATACGCTAGACACTATTAGCTCCATGTCAGAGATGGAAAGTGGCAACTTGTAATTAGCTAATGAAACTAAGCAGCTTTTAGATAAGTTTGAGTCAGTTTTGCATTCATTCACGACCTCTTCGATAAACGGCGATTTATGTGAATGCCAAGATATTTCGCCGTAAAGTGTACGGCCACATTTTTGTTACACTATGCAACAATTTTTTTTACTTTTGTCGTGACATATAAAGATCACTTTAATTTTTTGACGTGCTATGGTGTCCGTTGTACAAAGATAATCGAAATAAATATTTAGGAGTTTTTGAATTATTCAAACTGAAATCAGGAAAAATATCCTTGGTTTTTGCAAAAATCAAAAAATTTTTATGTTTTGATTATTAATATAAAATTAAAAAAGCAACAACTTGCGGTTTTTGTTGCAGATCTACAAAAAACCGTTAATTTCAAGTACCAAAAGCTTTATTTAATGAAATTCAATGCAAAACTGTTGATTTTATTAACAATAACCTGACGCTACCTGTCTATGCTGTAACCCTTAATACGTATTAACATAAACACCTCTATTATGTGAGTATTTTCAGTTTCTTTTTTTAACTTTAAGAATGAATGTAAAAATTTATTTTACAGTGGCAATCTTTTAGTTCGGAATAATTGAAAAATATGATGTAGGACGTTAACTTAAAATATAATAACGTTTGTTGTGTAAAAGATATTAAAACTATTCTTTAATATGCAATTGATAAGATTTGAAAAATTAAATTGAAAAAGAAGTTTTAAAAATATTTCATAATATTAGAGCAACTCCACCTAAAATGATCCCAAAACAAAAAAAAATTATTCTTTTTATTCAGTTAAGATCCCAATATACATATGTCTGAGTAGAGCATATAATTCTATCAAAATGAAAATGATTATTCTTTCCTAGTTTTCAAAATAAACTTTACAAAATTTTAACGCTATCATGTATGATAGAAATACCAAGTAGAAGGTTTGAGGTCGAGAGTTTCAAAAGATTTCGATATTATTCGTATTAAAAGTTTATTTGTATGGGGGGTTCTAGTTTTCCTGCTTATTTCAAGAAATATAAATTATTTTATCATTTTATTATTTTTATATAGCATTCGAAGTCGATAGCAATTATAGTTTTCCAGATAGAGCGTATTCAAAATTTTATAAAAACTGTTCCTTTATGTGTGGGGCTTTCCTCCCTCTACTACTATCCAAATTATTTTTTTCCACAATGTACGCCTTATTATCCAATTACTTCTTGTAGAAAATTTGATGTCAAAAGCTTTTATAGTTTCTGGGATATAGCGTATCGAAAATTTAATAAAAACTGTTAATTTGTATGGGGGCTACACATTCCCCTGCTCCTGCTAAAATGTTTTTTTTTTATTTGCCGCCAACTTGTTCTTGTTGTTGGCTGGATGGACTACATTGGCGTATAAAACTTGTCAAGTGGCCGTCTGTGCTAATAGAAAAAAAATTTCAGTGGTTTTTTTGGCCGGCTGTAAAGGAGCATAATTTGTTTTTGGTTAAAAGAACGCCTAACTTTTTCAAAAGCAGGCCAGCCCTTATAGTTAGTAGTAGGTTTTAATAGCAATTGCTTTTCTTTTTCTGGGTACTTCTTTAAGCTTAAAGCACTTGGCCATTACGTACAGATCCCCACATACGGTACAAGCAGAAGGTAACTTAAAATAAGTTTTAGTGTGGCCATATTCTTAAAAGTTTAGCATTGTATCGGCCTCGATCATATATCTTCTACATCCACTAAAACTTTTCAAGCATTAACAATTTTAAATCCCAAATACAGCAGACATCCTTTTTTTTCAGTCTACCATCTTAAGGGTGAAGCTCCATTCGAAATATTATTTTAGGGTTTCCCTTTCCTAAAATTTTAATTATCATTAACTTTAAAGAAGTCCATATGCACATACTGCACGAGTTTGTGTAATAAGCTTGTGGTAGTAAAATGGAATAGGATTGTGAATGTGTGCGTCACACAGACATTGCAATATGAAAAATCACAATAATTTTGATTTCTTAAACACATACTGCTGACAGTTTCACCGATAAACATTAAAAAAAATTAAATTATTCATTTTTTGTCGTTTCAATTTAAATTTCTCAAATATAAAATAAGAAGAAGAAAATTTTATAAAAATACATTTAAAATTTAAAGTTTGAATAGTGTGTGTCAAATCGTCATTTATATACGTCCACGAGAGCTCATCGGTAGTAGCTGTCTAAAGAATGTGCCTGGGAGCTGCTTAAAGCCTTTGCTTTGGTATTGATCTCTCCCAGAATTAGCAACCCTAAAAACTATTTTTTGA
Organism: Melanophora roralis; assembly: GCA_963583895.1. Taxonomy (NCBI): domain Eukaryota; kingdom Metazoa; phylum Arthropoda; class Insecta; order Diptera; family Rhinophoridae; genus Melanophora; species Melanophora roralis. Next base: position 62,310,100 of record OY757187.1, on the reverse strand, counting down.
ATTTTGGACTGAGAAAAGTTACCATGTTTAGTTCTAAAAACACAGAAAAACCTAATTTGCTTATTTGAGATCATTTTTCTTTTGAAATATAGAATAAATTATGTGAGCTGGCCGTTCTGCTATTATTGCCAGCATGAAATAAACGGTTTTACATGGTAAACCCATAACATTCTCATGTTAACCACTTTGTATGCTTTTGGATTATAAATCTCATATCTGACCGTGTTTTTAGCCCTTCTGCTGGCTTAAAAAATTTTCCCTGATTACGAAGCATCACTTAAAAATCCACTTTAAAATATAAGTTTTTTAGCACAATTTTTATTAACATTTCCATCCCTGTTTTTCGCCCTGCTGGCTATTTTTAACGCTTATTTGATTTTTTGCCATTTCTAACGACTTCAAACGTTTATGTTCTGTTGACGTTTTCTCGTCACATAAATGTAGACATGGAGTACGTTTAACCGCTTGAAATCGTCATTACATACAGAACTCTTTTGGTGTTTTAAATAAATTTTTTGTTTAATTGCTGCAATGCTTAAAGCTTATGTTGGTTTTGTCTGGTTTCTGACTACGTTTATTGCTGAAAAATTGCTTTTTGCCTACTGACAAACGCATATGTGCCAGTGTCTGTGTAATATTTTGTGTTGTGAGAAAAGAATTGCAATCTTAATGGTCACGTGTAATTAAAGTGTTTGATTTCAAGGTATTTTTAACAAAATTCAAATTTAATGTTACTCATGCGCATTGTAGTACATTATCTGAAATCCAAATCTCTTTTTAGAATGACTTTTGTGTTAAATTTTTGAAATTTTTTGTAATAGATGAAAATCTAGTATTTTCAATAGTTTCATTAGAAAATAACATAAATTCTAAATTAAAGCTAACAACTAAAGTGATTATTTTAAAGTAAAGTTAAAGGTTTGACGGAATAATTTTAAGAAGTTTTTGTCTTTATGACAAAAGTGAAACAAAAAAATTATTAATGAAATTATTTAAAGATATATTTAATAATAAAAAAAAATTAAAATAAGACTATGATTTTTTAATTCTGTAAATCCAAAAGTTATTCTTTTTAGGTTTTGTGCTTTTCTTATTTACAATTTTACAAGTCTTTAGTAATTAGAGTGATTTTTATTTCTCATGTTTTTCGGTAAATATTAATTTGTTAAGGAAAAACAAGCTAATGAAGCATCTAATTAGAGAATTCACGCTTTTTATATTTTGCATACAATTGTAGGTACATATTGGCTAAAATTTGCAAAAACTGTAAAAAATATTTGCACTTTTTATTTGCAGCTTTGGCTAACAAAGACACACCACACGTTGATCCCTTTGCAAAAGGTACTCTTTGAAGATAAAAACAAAAAATCAAAAAAAATTTAAAAAAATAAGAAATAAAATCATAAAAGCACGACTTAAATAGCAACGGCTATCGCATTACTACCAAAAGTAACCTTATTACAAACTCACTTACATACTTAAACACTAACTATGCTTTGTTTTATGAGCAGCATCTTATTTTCTTCCTTGTCTTTTTTTTTTCTTTGTGAGGTTTTGCCACCATTATGGAGAATTTTTTTTATTAGTTAAAGGTGCATACTTAGTTAGCTGGATGACTGCTCAGATGGCTAGCGCGTTCGATGGCTGGCTGTTGGGTTAGCTAGCTGCCTTGCGAAGTGGTTGTTAAGTTGTTGGTTTGTATTTTGAGATGGTGGGCTCATTGATTGTTGATATCAACTATCTCAGCATACAGCTACAACTCAATTAATAACAATTTCTCAGAACAATAAAGATTCGTAACCTAAAAAAAATTGCTAATAAAAAACTAACAGCAAAGTAACGAAAAAAAATAATTTGCCAAAAAACTCTAATTATAACTGTACTTTAGTTCATAAAATATAAAAAAAAACAGATCCATTAAGCGAAAATTTATTAATTTTAAATTATAACTAAAAAGATGTTAAACTCTTAAGAAAATAAATTTGTAAAATTCAGAAGAAAGTTTAGACTAGAAGTAAGTTTTCTATAAACAAATAAAATGTTTTATAAATTGCGTTCAAAAATTTTTTAAAAAATGTTATTTAGACTTCCTTTAATATAAATTATAAAAAATGTATTGAATTTTTATTTGGCTGGGCCTTCACATTAAAACTGGAATAAATAGCCACTACTTTTTTATGTGAAGTTTTTTACAGTTTTCCCATTTAACAAATTTGAAGTCGAACATTTTGAAAATTTTATAAAATTTGGAGTACTATTTCTTATGATCCGATTTTCCTTCACGTGATTATTAAAAAAAATACTTCAGGCAAAATTTAATGTCGGCAGCTATTTTAGTTTTTGAAAACTCGTATTAAATATTACAAAAAATTACCCGTATGGGATCTACCACATCCTTTGCTGCTATCCAACATTTTTCTTCAGAAATAAAGAAATCACAACAAATCTTAACTATCTTGGGATCATTTTTAATTCGACAGCTGTACCGTATTTCATAAAATGGCCCGTTTGGGGGATACCCCTTCATTTGCTACTATCAAACTAGGTATTGTAGCAGAATTACTTTGTAGCAGAATAGTGTTATAATTTTTAAGATATTACGATTCAAATTTTTTTAATTAATTGATGCATTTGTAAGGGGCTACCACTCTCTTAGCTCCCATCGTAATTTTTCTTTTTCTTAAATTGTTCTGCCACCTGAAGCCAAGTTTATGGTTTCGTGGGCTATTGTTACTACTTAAAACATGCAAGATTAGGCTAGGTAAGGTTAAAATGGCTAATCCCGAAGACCCCACCTTAATCCTTCGGATCTTTAGTGCTATCAGACAAGAAGAAATGATAACGAGTTTTACCAACTAATTGAAATGACATCTTAAGACATCTGCATGGATTTTGTATAGAAACAGGGTTAATAAACTGAACATCAATTGTCCCAGGGGTATATCTAATAGTTTAAAACAAAAATTGCTCGTACGCTTTGATTTGGTTTTGAAAACTTGATTCCAACAGATGAGTATGGTTTTATTTATTTTCTTAAAGGTTTTTGAAGTTGTGGCTTTTTACCAATTAGTAGGGTGACCATTTATTTCATAATCTAAATTAGTACACTTTTAAATCGTTTTTCTTATAGTTTTATAGTCTAAGACCCGCCTTCAGTTATAGCGGACAACTTAAGATCACTTCTTAAGTCGAATAAGACGTGTCCGCCCGTCCACCTTGGTGTCAATATATTCATGGTAAAAGTCGTATTTATAAAGATATTTTTGGAAGTAAAATATTTTCCGAGATATAGCGCATCAAAACTTGAATAAAAATGATACGTTTATATGAAAACTTTCACTACCTTTGCTTCTCCAATTATTTTCTTTTCTCCAAAATATACAAATTATACTCAGAAAGAAAAAACACATTTTAAAATCAAGAATTTTATTTTTAAATATATCTAAAAGCGTACTTTAAAGTACGATTCTTACTAAGATTTCTTAAATCAAATTAATTCAGATAAATTTAAAAAATTAAGCAAAAAAATCTCGTTATTTTTTAATACATTTTTACATTTAAAAAACAAAATGCCTCAGTAGCCTAGATGGTAGTGTAGTGCGATGGCGTTGCAGTTCGAGGAGTCCCAGGTTAAAATCCCAGCTACCGCAAGTTCAGAAAAAAATAATAAAATGTACTGATTAAAAATAAATGTATTGAATGAAAATAAAATATAAAACCCTTCCTTTTAAATAAAGCTCCGTTAGTCAAAAGAAAAAAATTTTTTTTAACCTTACACCAACTTAAATCAATCTTTTTTGACTTGAATGTGGCTAAAAGTAATAAATTCGTACTAGATAAATCGTACTTGGTTTATAAAAATTCGTACTTGGCTTAAGAAAATCCATGCTGACCGTAATTTTGAAACCACTACTGCTTGATTTAATCATAAGCATAAAAGAAGTCCAAGTAAATATTAAAATAAAAAAATTATTTTTTTTAAATTCTTAGATATAGAAAAAAAAATCCGAATAAAAACTTTTAAGCCATACTGTCAGTATAAATATAAAAATATTTTCTTTTAATATAATTTTACACTAAAACTTAAAATTGGTTTTTATACTAAAAAATTTGTCTTTACAATTAAGTTATAAAATGAGCAACTTATATTTGTTTTAAGCTTCAATTAATATAAAACTAATATTGTAAGCAAAACTATTAATGAAAACAAAAAATAAGGTTCAATTTTTTTATCGGGTGTTTGTTGTTACAAGCTGAAATTAGTTGAACTTTTAGAGATGACTTTTGTAAGATGAATGCAAAAAACAACAAAACAAATTTCAAAATTTTCTTACTATTACGATCTCCTCTTCTGCCAGCAACTGTTTTAATCTTAAGGTTCACATAATGTTTCTCTAAGGTTACAGTTAAGTTTTTAAAGTGCCAAAAGATTAACTTTTTTATGGCTGCCTTGTTTTCTAATCTGTTTTTTGGTGTAGTTATTCACTTCTTAGATTTAAAAATATGTTTTGATTTTTACTAACTATAAACATTTTATGGGGCTTATTGACAGTTTAATTAAAGAATCATGTTATTAGATAAATTTGAAAATTTGCTGGTCGCTTATATGCAATTTAATTCTTAAAAAAAATTAAATTATTTTAATCAAAAAATTCTGCAATAATTTCGTTTAATAATCCTATTTCACCACTTCGTTTTAACATTTTAAGTATTTGGCGTTCTTTATTTTATTTGTATTATTTTCCAATATTTCGCTACCAAACCAAGGAAATATTATTTTAATATTTTCAATTTTATGGGGAAATATTTATAAATAAATTTTTTTTTAAATAGATTTGAAATACTGATTTTGTACGAAAATTTCTTTCAAAACCCCTATTTCAAATAGAATGATATTTTGTTATTAAATTTATCCTAAATCGTACTAAAAACCATCTGTACTTAGGTCTTTTTAAACCAAGTCTAGTGGGATTAAATCAAAAAATCAGCCCCCAAAAAAATTGTTGTTGTTGTAATCTCCCATTTGTTTTGATTTTTTTTATCCTTGTAAAATATGCAATGCGATTTCTGCTTTTACTTTTGTTGAATGTGTTGTCCGTGATACGCAAAGAAGATATTTTAGCATTTAAAAACTAATGCGTCTCGGTGGTCGTCTATATGGAAGGGCGCTAGTGTTGCAGTTCGAAGAGTCCTGGGTTCAAATTTCAGCTACGGCAAAGCAAGTAAAAATTAAATATAAAAATACATTTCTTTAATAAAGCTTCGTAAGTCAAAAAAACAAAGTTTTATTTTTATGATTAATCAAATTTACACTTAAATAAATCTTATGAGGTTTCGAAATAAAATTAGTTCCTGTTTGACTTCAATGCGGTCTAATGTAAGAAATTTGTAATAGACAAATCGCTATTGGCTTAAGCAGGCGTGGATTTTAAAACATTTAAAACTTTATATTAAAATTAATAAATAAAAATATTGGTAGTCATAAAACAAACAAAAAATTTATTTTTTTAAACAAATGTATTGCATATTGAAAGATTCTGTTGCTTTTGGCAAAATGTTTTTAAAGCCACAAGAAAACGTTCGTCTTGAGGTGGCGAATCAAATACAAATATCTGCACTTCAACAAGAAATTGAAAACTGATAACGTTTGTTGTCTGTTAGAATAACTATAATTTTCCTCGAAAGGAATAATATACATCTCCGTGGACTTCAAGATGATGGTCCGTTGCAATCTTCTGAAAATACAAGCTCAAAAGGTATTTTTCGCTCCCTTCTGCGATTTCCAATAGATGCTGGAGTAAAAATTTTAGGCAACTATTTTCAAGTTTGTCCTTTAGATGATTCATATATGCATATCAAAAACAGTTAAAAATTAAATAACTGAAAGTTACCACAATCTTATTTTAGAAATTATACTAAAAAGTATTAAAACGCTAAATACTATTCAAATATTTTTGACGAATCTTCTGATTTATCAGGAAAAAGTCAAATTTTTTTAATGTATTTTAAAGTAAACAAAAAATTAGTAAAAGAAGATTTTATCGGCCTTATCGATGCATTTGAAGAGGTTTTAAATGATACTGGCGATGACCTCAAAGTGTCAATTAATGCCAATAGCTTTAAAAAACGGGTAGGGATTGGAACTGATGGGTGCCTTTTAATGTTGAAGCAGTGAAAAAATACAAGAAACCGCAAAAAATTCAAAACAATAGCCATGCTATTCCCACAAAGTTAACAACTCGATATCGAAAGGCATCAAGTTACCAAAAATACAAAAATTGTATCGTTTTAAAAAAACAACAAATTTTTTAAAAACATCATTCTAAGCGTTATGCAGTTTTTCTGAAATATCTAGAAACAAAGTTATCTCCGCTACGCGAAACACGATTAGTGACTCGTCAGGATTCAATGTTACAATTTGCAGTAAATATAAAGCAATTAACAGAGGCGTTGGAAAAATACCCAAGTGGAAAGTGGAGACTGAAGATTACAAAAGCCTTGTTATTAAGAACTTCTCTGATCACTTTTGAATTTATTTGAGTATTATTTATTCTAAAAGATATACATACTGCCACACAGCCACTAAGTGTAATTTAACAAAAGCAGGATAAGGATATACAAAAGAATCACCTCTTATAAAAACCCTGATAATGTGTTTTAAGACTTAAAGGAATGAAGCCTAAAAAGAATTTAAAACTATTTTTGAAGAAGCAAAATATATTTTCGTTGGTTTGGGAATTTTAGTTAAAAAGCCCAGATTTGAAAGAAAAAATAATTTTGAAGATGTCGAAGTATGCTTCCGCATCGAGGGCTACATACTCTACATTGAATCTGTTTTACAGAACTTAAAATAACGTTTATCAAAGGAAATCCTCTATTTTTTAACATCCCTCAAATTCTGTCTCAGAATATTAATACATTTTCTCATTTAGAGATTTTAATTCCACAACAAGCAGATTTATTAAAACTTAAAAAAATTTATAAAAAAACTCCTTATATCGAAATTAAAGGCAAAAATTTTGCATTGGAAAAAAATGGAAAATTTATAAAGACCGCACAGAATATATAATGGATGAAAGGTTATTTTCCACCTTATTAAAACATGACTGAAATCAACCATGGCACAGGACTGTCATAACGGCTCAGCAATGGAGAATATGGATAATAAAATTGAAATTGACGCAAATGTCGTGCTTAACAGATTTGTTTCAATAAGAAATTATAAATTATTAAATTAATAAATATGTTTTTTGCCTTTTATTTAATTATATTTATTTTATATAAAATATTTCTTTTTAAGCTTTTGTTATATCAAACCGCTAAAAACTAGTTTTTAAATTGTGTGTTTATTTTAAATTTCGATATAAATTAAGAAAATTTTTACCCACACTTAAGTAAACTTAAGTCAACAAGATAGGAAAGCACAATTACAAACTCTATCACACTTCTTAAAATTATCTAGAGCCACTACCTCACTTTCGTCGAAATGATGAATTAAAGCTTATTCTTTTTTAATTTGTTTGTCTTGCAAGTAAAATGATTTTCAAATATTGACTAAATTAAAATTTGGGACCTAATTTGATACCAAATTTTATCTGACCCTATATATGATATATAAACTGTAATTGTTTCTTTGAATTTTTAAAAATGTTAAATGAAGTCAAAGTGTTTCTTAACAAATAATTTTGCTTTTTATTTTAGAAACACTTTTTTCAAAAACTTATTAAGTGGGTTTATTAAAATAGAAAACAAAAAATGAGACTACGTAAAGTGATAAAAGTTAAAGCACGCGTGAAACCCACAGAAAAAAATAAACAAAATAAAATTTTGTTTACACTAAGAAGCAAATATAAAGAGCTTAAATCTTAAAATAATAAACAAAAGTATGTTTGTTAACAGTAAATATTGATTTGACTAGCACTTTCTTAGACACATTAACTCACACTTTTTATATTATTTAATGCACAAACGCACACAAACGCAAAATTTCTTAGCTTAATAATTTACCCACAATATTTTAAAGTTAACAGTTGACCGTTAAAATTCATAATTATTATGTGGATAAGTATTTGAGGTGCCTAGACAGAAATTTTTTAATACGTTTAAATGTATCTTCTTTTGAAGCCTCTTTTAGTTAATTTTTTTTCAAAACATTATTAAGCTGCCACAACCAATTCACACATAAAAAGGTAAAAGATAAACCAAAACAAAACACATCATGTCTTATTAACACATAATTTAACTACAAATTTTAAGCTTTTTAAAATAAAACAAATTTTTATTATTTAAAAAATCAAAAAAAAAAGTTATTAAAAAATCTCCGTTAATTATTAATACTCACAGCTTTTAGGTAAAATAATATTTTGTGTAAATATTGTTTCAATTGAATATAAATAAAAAGCCGTTAAACAACAAAAAAAAAGAATTTCTATTAAATAGTCATGTCAGCTTCCCACTCAAAGGCTTTTAAGTTAATAAATGTGTTTGCAACGACATGTATGAGTCAAACAGGTTGATGTGTATAAATCTATTACTTATCTTGGCACACCAGCAAAAAACCGCAAAATAAATTTAACAAGTTTAGTTCATTAGCAAATGATCACCAAATAGATTTTTTTTATAAATTAAGGCAATCTATTTTAAAAAAATCAATTCGAGATAAAAGTAGTTATTGCCAGTTTTATTTAAACGTCAATGGCTAAGGAGCTGCTAAGTGAACCACAATAAATCAAAAGACTTAGGCAACAAACTCTAATATAAATCAAAGCAAATTAAAATTTAATTTCTGAACATATGTTTTTTATTTAAACTTTAATTTAATACATATTTGTTACTTTAAATAATATCCCTTAAATCTAATTTAGACAGCAAATGAAATTCTCCTTTTTAATTGAAAAAAACATTCGAAATCCCCTTTTTTTGTAATTTTTAACCGTGGTTTATATGAATTTTTTCAATACACAAATCAATCTAATAAACTGCCTTTTAAATAAAAAACATCACCAAAATTATTCGACGCCATCGCTGACAATAGTAACACAAAACGTTAAGCAAACAAGAAAAATGCAAATAACCCCTACACCATATAAAACTCTTTTTAAACCATTTTTTATTTAATACAAAACGAAGAAATGATAGTTTAAACCTGATACCACAAATTTTCAAAACAATAAAAAATAGCTAGAAAATAGCATTTTCAATTAAGCTTTTCAACACGCTTAGACACGGTTTTATAGACAGTTAAAACTTAAGCCAAGAAGAGCAACAGAAAATACAACTATAAGAACAACATTTTAACTAAACAAAAGGATTCATCTTAAGGGAAAATGAAAACTATGTAACAAAAATAGAAAATAAAAGAAACTATTGCAGTTGATTTTGTTGTGGCATTGTTTCTTTTGTGAAGGATGTTATGCAAATTTTTGTTCTTGTTTTTAATGCTGCATTAATTTAACTTTAAAAGAAGAAGCACAGAAACTATCATCATATGATCAGTGATTGCCAATCTGTAGTTTTTTTCATTAAAGACTACATAATAATAACGTTTTTAACATATAATTTAAAAAATTCTTTAACATATTATGTAGAAATAGAAACACGTTTTTATGATTTTGCAAATAATTTATACATTAAAAATTATTTATAATTTTTTTTCCTATAAAGTTTTTCTTAGAGATCAGACCATTCGTTTTGTTGTAGATGGGTTCTCTTTCAATGAGCTTAAAACTAGTTCGTGGCTATTGCAAAGCTTCGTCCTCTTTCCTACTCTATTGCTACTCTTTCTTTATGACCTTCTATGTCGACTTTAAATCTTATCTGTTCTTTCGCAGACGACAGCAGCATATGCCCTTTATACTCATTCATATTCTAAGAGGCGGAATATGAATGAAATTTAATGCTTACCTCAGATTGGGGCCGTGCAATTAGGGTAGATCTTAATGCCCATAAGACGCAATGTCGGCTTCTGACACATAAACGCATAGTGGATCATGTTGCATTGTCTGTAATAATGGATTGTATAAATGTTGAAGAGACAGAAACTCTTGATGTTCTTGGCATGAAAATCTAGTGCGATATTAGTTCCAAGGAACACGTTTTTATTGTGTTTTTTTAACTGGTGTAGGAATTATTTTTCGTCATCTGATCTTTTCACCATTTATAACACCTAAGTTGGGCCGAAAACTGAATTAAATCCTCTTGTATTGGCAGGTCCTCCAAAGTCTATTTTGGCGCTACTTGACCGGCACACAAGAACGGACGAAGATACTCATGGGTGAGGTGGGGGTATCCAACCGCCTCGATTCAGTTGAACGTGGTCGCAATCTGGGTTGTGTTTCACTAGTCTATCAATATTATAAGAAATCAGGAAACTTGTTCCTGAAACCCGGAATTTTTTGGGTCATACTCGTCCTTCAAGCAGAGCCAACTGGCCAGTGAGTCGCACTACGCACTACAGAAAAAATTTGCTCTATGTACTTCCTCTCTCAGCTAATACCGAGAAATTTAAATCAAATCTCCGTAAATACTACACCTTCTTTCCTTTTTTCACTAACCAACACAATGTAGTGCATGTATTGGGGCCATCCTCTGAGTGCTGGTTATTATATATAAAAAACTCTAAGATAATAATCCAACACACTTTGTTAAGCAAGATTAGACACACAATAAAACAGCTGTTGCAGAATCATGAAAAAAATATCCAGCGTACCAGGTAACTCTGCAGACAATAGCCAGGCGTAGTCCGCTGGAGGGATATCAGGAAAAGAGGAAGGAGGAGAATTGTCTTTTCTGATGAAAAAGGTGAGAAATGGAAAGACGATGTTGTGAGGAAATTGGAATGAATAGAAGGCAAAACGATGCTAGAATGGTGTACCAACGTATGAAACAGAAACATGGAGACGGAAACTCTGGGCATGCGGATCCAGTGTGATTTCAGCTGGACAAAACACGTTCTCTTTGTGTCTGTCTATTACTATCTTGTCTAAATAGTTAAACCACCTAAGTATGTATATCCATCTGTAAAAGGAATTTAAATTTGTATAAGCTGATGCTCCAAAGTCTTTTTTTTAAGCTACTTCACCAATTACGGAAATGGTCAAGGTGCTCATCGGTAACTCTAAAGTATCCGACTGTACCAATTCACTGGAGCAGTGTGATAATAAGGGATGTGGCTTACTGTTCAACCAATACTTCGATGGAATTTTTTCTAAAGAAAGCGTAGAACTTTTTACTAAAACCAGAAGTTTGCAGGTGAAACGAATCATTTGTTGTGGAATCCCAATGAATCGCATCACATGGTAAACGGAAAATCCGCTCTTTATTACACAGTTTATATGTAAAATAAACTTTCTAAAAATGTTTTTCCCATCACTGAATATATAAAAAAATATAAATCAAATATAGATCATTTCTATTCCTTGTATTCTCCTTCCCATAAACTATTTTCCTGATATCAACACAATACATTACATTATTAGGAGCCATGACCTGGGTACTGTTTATTATAAAACAAGGAAGAAAGTGATGAACCGTAAAGCCCAACCATATTATACCCGACACCATAATTTATTTTATATTAAATACCACTATATTCACAAAGTGTAACCAGAAAAAAATGTCTTTCGTGAGAAGGGTCAACTTAATTTTCCGGTAAACCCCTACTACGGGAGGTACACTTAACACTGGACCACTCCTTACAAAATTGGTTGCTTATTTCTATTGAAAATAAAGTTAAAAGTAATTTTTGGAAGGAAATAGTAAATGTAGGATTGCTCACGATATGTGTACAAAGAATTTTGCAAAGATGCAGTATTTTTCAAGAGAATTTTACCCCAAGAGGATATTTGTATGGGGGCTATATAAAAAATTTGGAAAATTATTACCAAAAATAATAGATTTAGCATCAGTACCGGAAAAATTATCTGTGCCAAATTTCCTATCTTCATCTTCGCAAGAAAATATGAGCACCCAACCAGACGGACGGACAACCTTAAATAAGCTCATATAGTGATTCTGGTCGATGGTCATTTGCAGAAAAAGCATTATATTCCTACCACGTATGTGGTGTGGGATCCGTAGCCTCTTTTGGTTGTTGGAAACTTCTGCTTAGACATTTTTGGATGTATTTTTGTTGCTCTATTAACTAGAAATACGATTCTAAATAAGAAATGTAACATGTTTTCTGGCTTTATTCATTTTTAACATATTTTTAAATTTTTTTCCTGATGTTTGTGTTTGGTTCTATTTCGGTATCGGTATTTTCGAAGTTTTAGTTAAGTAATTTGATTAAAAACCTAAACAAACAAAATGCAACAACAAACATCACGAAAATGTATCCTTAAAGTTTGCAAAAACAACAGAAGAAATAACTAGAAACTAGTGAACTTAAAAACTTCGACGTAGACATTTGTTAAATGTTTTTTTTTTGTAGTTTACTTTTACTGTTTTAATTTTTTTACAGAGTTTGTTCAAACGTGTCTGTATTCAGTTTTGCCATTTGTTTCTCCGTTTTGGCTAAAGTTCTTTTTCATAGGATTGTATAATGTACTACATGTCACTGTTGCTTGTTTGACATGGGGCGGTATACGTAATTAACCAAGCGCAAAGTTGACTATAAGATTATTAAAAAGCTAAAGAAAAAAATCAATTCCCTTTAAAAAATACACGGTTTGTTATTAAACCACTGTGACACTTAAACATTACAAAGATTTTTTTTATAAAAATGCCGTAAGAAAAACTATAGAATTAAAAAGATGTTTTAAAGATATTTTAACAAATGGTGTTTAGTCATAAAAACAATGGTGCAAATGAAAAAAAAAAACTTGAGACTACCTTAACATGTCTCACATTAAATCAAAAATAGTCACAACTCATAATTATTTATTTTCATAAGAATCTATTTTTCTGTTTTATTATTTTACTTTTGACAGTATAAGAATCGTCTTAAAATAAAGTTTACTGTAAATCTGTACTGGGAAATATCTGTCACAACAATTGAAGAATTTTGTTGACATCTCTATCATAAAGGATCCAGAATATGTATACTTTATGGAATCGCAAATGGATGGTAAAAAATATTACAAACGAAATGACAAAGTGATATATACCTTTATCACTATGTAAAGGATATAATTACTTTGTGCCGAGCTTCGTGTCGATAGCCATTCTAGTTTTTAAAATAGAAACCTTCACAAAATGTTAAATTTTAAAATTTTGTATGGGTGATACTTCTTTCCGGGCTCCTTTCTAACAAATTTTCCTTAAAAAACCAAATAAAAATACCTTATTAAAGGTTAAAAGTCGCTAGCCCTAACTGTTTTCGAGATATTTCGTATCAAAAAATTAATAAAACTTGTTAATTCATATGGGCCCTTCCGCTCTTCCTGCTTCAATCAAACTTATTTTTTGCAACATATAGGCATTGTTACACATTTAATTTTGCCGGGAAATTTCAAGTCGCAAATCGTTATAGTTTCTAAGATATGTCGTATCAAATGGCTCATTTTTTGAGAACAACCCCACTCCTTGTTTCTATTAGAGACCTGCACCAAGTCCTATTCAAGCTAATTCAAGAACCGCATAATTTTCTAATTCGTGTGTTATTGTGCGGTTAAACGGTTTAAGTGCTGAAATGTAGAGTAGCTAAAACAGTTTTTGTGCTGCAGTGAGTAGCTAAGAATAAAGAGTGGTGTCGAGACTGTGGTCGATAAAAAAAATTACTGTGCCTATGGTGTGTCAACAACAACAAAGACTTAAAAGTAATGTTGTTGTTATGTTAACAAATAATAATACACACAATGTTGAGTGGGTACATACACAAGCAAACATATACACAAGCAGGCAAATCAATATAAAACTTATGCGTAATTACATTACATTACATACATATGAACATTCAAAATCAACCCCCGTTTTTTATAACTATCACACCAGGAACATCCCGCCAACAGTAAAGTTTTGAGATGAATTGAAATGGAAGTGTGCGATCATGATGAGTTGATGTGCCGTGGTTGTTTGCTTAAATGTGCTTAACTGTGAATATATTTTTCAATTAAGTTAAGTTAAGTAAACAAAAGAGATGGCGAACAATACAACGCAGTACTTATTTTTGTGTGTGCACACGTAAGGTATATGAAATGAATTGAAAATTCGGGATGATGCCTTATTTAGTGTCGTCTTGGGCTGGCCTCTAGTTTCTATCAAAAAATGCTGTTTTTCTAAAAGAGTAATCGTTGTTGAAAACTAACTTTTTGATGGACATTTGAAGCTAAAAGTTATATTTTTCAAGATAAAGTGTATCAAAAATTTCTAAAAACTGGTGCATTTGTATAGGATTAGCACTCCCTCTGCCACTTTCGAATTATATTTTTTCCCAAACGGTACGTATTAGACAGAAACTACTTTGTAGCAACTTTAATGTCAATAATTTTTATAGTTTTTTAGATAAACGCATTAAAAGTTGCACAAAATTTATGCAATTTAGGGGAGAATACCACTACTTCTGCACCTGTCCAGAAAAAAAAATCCCCAATTAAGGCTCTCGATTTCAATGCGTCCATGGCAAGATTTCTGGCAACAATAACTGTAAATATCCCTGTATATATGCATGAACTTTTTCGAAAAAAAAATTATTTTTGGGTGATAGTAAACCAATCCGACTTTAAATAAAAATAGTCTCAAGGATATTTCTCATTTCTGAGACTGAAGCCTGCTATGTTGTAAAATGACTCCAGAAAATAGATTTTAACAGACGGGCAGACGGACAAGGCTATGTCGACTTCCCTCTCTATGAGGATTCAGAATTTATATATTTTATAATGCCGCAGGTAAACATTATTGAAATTATAAATGGAGTTACACCCTGATATATATATATAATACCCCTGTCACAATCTGAAAGGTATAAAAGACGTCTCTAATGAATTTTGAGTTGTTACTGTTTTTGAATAATTTTGCGATATGTACAGATATACGTCTATACATACACGAATAGTATATTTATTTAAGTAGCAACATCTTCGACGTCTTTTCGGTTGTTTTAAACCATAACCAGTAAAAAAAATTGTCTATCATTTAATGCCTTTCAAATATCTACAAACAAGCTTTTTTGCTTTTCTTGCAGATTTTGGTAAGTGACTAATGAGCCAACAAAATGACAAATTTTCGCCCTTAAAAAAATAAAATTTTTTCTATTTCATTTAATGTCTGTTTAGGTGTATTTTCAAGACTTTATTCAAGTTCTTTTAAAATCATCATGTCTTTTCCTTAACCGATACCAACCAAAATTAGACACGTTTTTTCGAAAACTTTTTATAACATTATTATTGTGTCTTTAGTTTCGAGTTTTTTAAAGAAGTCTAACATTGTTTTTATTTACTTGTTTATGTTCGTTAAGAATCTTGTTAAACCGTTTTGCGCTTTATGCAAATTGATTTCTTTTTTTTTAATAAGTTTGTTTTTTTGTATAATTTTCTTAACAAAATGTGTCACTTGTTAAACAATTTTCCAAAACGTTTTTGGTTTTTCATACATTTTACATGATTTTCTTTTCTTGGTGCTTTTTTTTAATTTTTCCAACAATTTAATGCAGGATTTTCCTGATTTTTACAATTTCCTACAATTGAATTGAGTTTTCGTTGTTGTAAATGCTCGATCGCTGTTTGTTTATCTGTTGTTAAGGCTGTTATTTTTATTGTGTGGCAGTTGTCACATTGCCATCATTAATGTCAGTTTAACAAACACGACTATTTGCTAGAAATTGCTTAAGTTGTTCCAAAGAGTTTAAAATAAACAAAAGACACAATTGTACCCGCACATTTCTCTATTTTTATTCTGTTAATTCGATTGTGTTTTTTCTTTTTTTACACAGAAAGAAAAAATACGTTCTAAAATCCAGAATTTTATTCTTGAATTTAATAAAAATCTTACTTAAAATTTAAAGGTAGGTTCCGTACTTAGGTTTTTTTAAGTCAAGTCTTGTCTTGTCTTGTCTTTAAAAAATCAGGCAGAAAAAAATGCGTTTACATATAAATGTTATTACATTTAGAAACAAAGTGTCTCAGTGGCCTAGATATAAGCGCACTGGTGTTGCAAGTTCGGAGTTTCAGGCTTAAAACCCAGCTTCGGCAAGTACAGAAAAAAAGTTTTTAAATAATAAAAATTTAATTTGTATAAAAAAATAAAGCTCCGGAAGTCAAAAAATGTACTTTTTATTTTTGGTTTAATCCCTTTACAATCTTTTTTAGCTTATGGTTTCGAACTTAAATCAATCCTTTTTTGGCTTCAATGGGACTAAAGGAAAGTCGTACTAGATCCGTACTCACCGTACTTTTGACATCACCACGGTTAGATTTATGAAAATATTATTTAGTTAATTTTTTGTGTGTATAATTTTGTTTAGATATTCTGTCTGCTAATTAAACTGAAAATCTCCAACAAGCCAAAGTAGCATGTTGTTCTTTAAATTCCTGAAATTTTAAGACTTTAAACAAAAACCAATTGGTTTTTTTTGTTGAGCCTATTTAATTAGGCATAAGTTTTTCAATAAAGATAACAAAGTGTAGAAAATTAAGATTTTCGGGTTGGAAAATTTAATTTCAGGGTTTTTACATTTGGTGTGTTAAAAGATATTACTTGAAAGGAGGGTTAGAATGTTTTAAGGTTTTAAATTTATATTCATGTCTTAAACGTTTTTCTTTTTACTTTTAATACTAATATTTTTTATATACTGGGGCAGCACATATTTAAAATTTTTACGACCTCAAAATGTAACATTTTTATTTGCTGCATATACAGAGTGTCCACCGTGTGTTTTGCCGCCATTTTGGTAGACATTAGTCTTGACAGTTCATATTTGGCAGTCATGAAGTAGAGGCATTAAAAATTCGTTATGGAAAAATATTTGGTAAGCCAACGTATTTTGATCATTGAAACATGACAACCCATGACCCCGATTTTCATGAAAAAATTATAATAATTGGCGGACGAGGCACATTCCAGAAATAAACAGAATAGTTGGTTCTGGGCAATGGGAAACCCTTTAGTTATTCATTAGTCACGTTTGCATCCATTAACAGTGACAGTTTGATGTGCAATTTGGTCAGTAGGAATCATTGGACCTTACTTAAACGGTGTAACGGTAACTGTTGATCGGGACCGATATCGCGATATGATTAAAAACTTTTAAGTGTCACAACTACATGCTTTGGGCTTAGTTAACATGCGGTACAAAAAAGAGGGAGCCATATCGCACATAGCCAGGATTACAAAGGAATTACTGCAAGTCCTCTTTCCGCAAAAAGTTATTTCAAGAAATGGTGTTGATTGGCCTCTACGGTCAACTGATTTGACTGCTCCGCACTTCTTTTTAAGGGGATATCTAAAAAGCAATATTATGCAAACAAACCACAAACGCTGGAGTAACTCCAACAAAATATTAGTGATGAAATTAATTAAATACCGCGTAAAATGGGTGAAAATGTAGTGACAAATGTGCTAATATGTGACATTTATCTGATATTGTATTTCATACATAATTGCCGACATTAAATAAAACATTTATCAATATAAGATCCATTCATTTTCATTTAATCAAAAATTAGAAACAAACGATGTAGTATACCTTGCTGGTGGACAGCCTGTATCTATACAATGGTACCTTCTTCTTCCTGCTTGCTCCGTAGAAGAGATTTATCATGACTTCTCCAAAAGAATTTATTAATAACTTTTCCAGGTGTTTCATCTTAGGACAGCTAAAACCGATAGGATTCTGTTTTTACTGTTTGCCCTCCTGTGTTCCTTGGCCGTTCAAGTTTTTTAAAGACTTGTCAGTTTCGCATAAGGGCCAATCTGAATATTTTTGTCGTATTTATTTCTCAGAGTATGGCCTGTTAATCTTCACTTTTTTTCCTTTAATCTGCTTGCTGTTCATCCTTAACAGCTGCCAGTAGTGCCTTAATTCTTTATACTAAAAACCGGCAGGCAGTACTACCCGCCTGACCGACCGAAATTTGTTAAGAGTTCCCAGTTCCTTTTTTTAATGAAAAAACTTTTGAAACTTGTACCTGCATAAAGTAAAAAACATAAGAGTTTTCTGTGCTCAACACCTTTTAAATTGTGTAGAAAGCTGCAGAATATCTGTGACCTAGTCTGAGTATGATGGATTTTTGATGCATTTATACCCCCCATATATATTAAAAAAGTCCTTTTTGACCATTATAACTGAAATTGTAGAATCTTTTTCAATAGGAAAGTTTATTGCCACTTCCAAAAAAGAAAACTTATATATTAAAGATAAAGCTACAAGAAAATATTTTATTTGTTAAAATCAAAAAAAAATTCTTAACACCTTTTAAGAATTTTTAAACATATATGTATGTCATAATGAAATTAAAATAAAAAGTATGCATGTATTCTGTATATAAATATCTTCTCGTAATATAATTTTAAAACTAAAAACTTAAGACACAAACTTGTCTTCTTTTCCGTCTATCGGATGTATTTATTGTTCTTTATTGTTGCTGTTACTGCTAATATTTGCAAGTATGTAACAAGTAGTAAATTGTTTTCTCTACTTAAGATGCTTAAAATGTTTTAAGTTTATGCATACTTACATATGAACATAAATTGTCGACTTTTAACATCAAAAGTCTTGACATTTCACGACAGGTTTCATACTTACTGAAATAAATGTTTTGGCGCATAATAATGAAAAACGCATGTTAGGAAAAGCCTTTTTAGCTTTAAATTTTTGTAAAGTCGTTTATCATAAATAACTTCTTGGTAGATGATATCTTCTGATGAAAATATTTAATCAGATCATTTAAAACCAATTAAGAACTTAATATGCTTGGTTAGCTTTTAATGCTTATAAAATGTTTTTGCAAAACCTCATAAAATATATATAAAACAAAAATAAAAAATTAACACAAATCTTAAACGTTAAGGAAAAATTAAAATTAAACTTCCGCATGATCACAGCAGGCATGAAACCAAAATCTTTACTCGTAATAAATCTTAAAGTAAGTGAAGTTTTTAAGCTTGAAAGTAAAGATATTTTAGAAAAAGGAATCAAACCTTTAACAAACTACTGGTTGGTTTAGTTAAAATTTTTTTATGAAGTTTCTTCTTCTCTTGAAGTTGGTCATATCTCTTTTAAAGAAATACCGATGGCCAACAGTAGATAAATAACTTATTTTCGGAGGTCAACCTACCAAAAAAGAAATTGGAAAAAAATTTCATGTGTGTTAATGATAAGTTGGTTATATCTGAGAATATATGTATGTATGTGTGCGTGTATAAAAGAAATTCTCGAGTAGTATATCAAAGATAATTTATTGTTTATAACTTTGTTATTTTTTTGTTATCTTTTTGTAAAAACACGATGTGTAAATTTGTAGAGAATAGTTTGCCTACAAGCTTAACCAGAGATTCCACACAAGACATTTTTTGCAGAGCCTTATATTGGAAAGAAGACCAAGTTTTCAATTATTTATATTCAAAATACTAAGTTTTTAAGCTGGATCTGTTTAGTTCCGAATTATGAGAACTTAATACACTAATGCAGTCAAATTATTTTTAAGTTTAGCGGATATAACAAAAATCCCAATCTCAAATGGTTTGAATTTTGTTTATTTCCTTCTTCTGCTCATGCAACCACAAACTAGAGGCCACTAAAAGACGTTGTGGCCAAAACAAGTCAAGCTAATATGAAATTCTTAATTGTAGCGTATCCCAAAGAAGGCGTTCTGAATTGATTTAAGCAAACAAAAGGTCTGAAGCAAAGAGTGGCTGAGTTGCAATTTTCTATCTAATTCAGAGGTATTGCAACATGTGACCGAGCGCTGATCTGATGGAAAATAATGGTTTTATGTCGGGCCACATATTCTGAGTATTTTTCGGCATTGCTCGTAGCGAGCAAATCAAATAAGTTCGGTAAAGTCCTCCAGGCAGATTTTAGTACTTTGTAATAGAAATATCCCTTTTGATCCAATCAAATGAAGATTATTACTTTAACAAAAGGGTATTACGCTTTGAAATCTGCTTGTTGACCCAGCATACAATCTTTTACGCCTATTTAGGTGCCGCAATGGATATATTGTTAATAATTATCCAGTATAAAAATCGTTTTCTTTAATGGCATTCAAAGAGCGGGTTCAGTTTCGAGTTTTATGGTTCCTAATTTTTCCTGTTTTTGGAAGAATTCTACTGCACGCAAACGTTACCCCCTTCTCGGGTACAGTATCTACCTAAATGAAATGATCCCACCTTAGTGTTAGTGCTGCTAGGGAAAAGGGGATGCTCCGGGTTGTATTGCAACCCACTGGTTACAGAACAGAGTCCGTGCTTGGTACCTCTGAAATCAGTCACCAGTAATCCCGGTACTTGTACTGGCACTAATATTGGTAATATGTCTACGGTGACCATTGGGCAGTTGTAGTAACTTGAATTCCCGCTTGAAGAACTAAACTTTAAAATGTTAGTCTTTTGCTGATTAACTAACGAATTTTCGGATGGTTGGCCGAAAAAATCCTAGGTGATGTGGCCATATCAAGGTAAGCTGGTGACAGTTAGGGCGGTACTAAATCTTTTTGCTCAGTTGAATGGAATTCAGGTAGCCGTACTTGTGAGAACTGTCGTGAAAATACTTTAGTATTAATACGGACAGCATTCTTTGTCAGTCGGATGTTTCTATTAATTACAATTAAAGTCGTTATTAATAGAAAAACTACAACCAACTGCACAAAGCTTTTGCCAAACCACATGGAGGCGATTGTCTAACGCAAAAGTCTTAAGCAAGTGGTGTGACCACCTTCAGGTAAACCCAATGGCAGATACTGGCATAAATGGTACTACATCTACTCGCAAATGCTTTGAAATAGTTGCATGAGTACCTACCAACAAATTTGCAAATATTTAATTTATTTTTACAAAAATCTTTAAGGAACAACGTTTCTTTTTAACTTTTTTTTAACCTGTTTGGCTATTCGAAGCGATGTTTGCAGTTAGTGTGTATCACCTTTTTTCCAAATTGGAGAGGGTAATGAAGAACTTCCCAAATATGACGCTTAAGTCATATCCAATCACATTTAGAGTTAAATTTTTTATAAACAAGAAAGTCTATATATAAAAAGAAAATATTAGGAGCGGCAAAAACTAACTTTCTTCCTGGCATGACCTGATAATATATTTTACCATTTGTTTAATCCTTTATATAAAATTTCTATTCAAATTACTTTTTTTTCTTCTTGGACATCTTTATTTAATTCTCTTTTGAAAAAAACGTTCTCTTTAATATTAATATTAAAAGCACAATAGTGTAAAGAAGTTTGAGAACTGCTTATTAAGATTAGCAACTTAAAGACGTATTTTAGTTTTGGGAATTAAGAAGTTTTCCTGCTTTATTCGGTTGCACGTAAAGACTAATTAATTTTCAATTCATTTATCAAACTTTGAAGCAAACAAAAAAAAAAAGATAACTTAAGCAACATTTAATGAATTAAAGAATTTAATACTAAAGAAGAAACTAAACAAAATTGATCAGATTTGTATTTCATTTAAACTCAACACAGCAGGTTATAAGCACGCATGCACGCACATGCAGAATTTAAAAAGAGAAAAAAAATTTCAAAATCCTGATAATCAAAAGAAGTTTTAATTAAAAAAAATAAAATAATTTAAAAAAACACAAATTTAAGCTGGCAAGTTAATTAAGCTAATATTTTGTTTTACTTTTTTCTTTTAGTTGTCGTCCTGGTTGGCAGGGTCCTTTGTGTAATGATTGTGTAGTTTATCCCGGTTGCAAACATGGTTCCTGTTATGGTGAGGCCTGGAAATGTAAATGTGATACCAATTGGGGTGGCATTTTATGTGATCAAGGTATGTTTGACTTTTTTATAAAAATAAAATTGCAATAAATAAGCAATCATAAATTACAGCTAAATAGTGTAAAATATTTTTCACATAATTTTCATAATAACATTTATAGTTGTACTTATACTTGGATTTACATACAAAACTATATTTTCTGATTTAAATTTATTTATATTTTTCTTTCATTTGTATTCTTTTTGCTTTAGATTTAAATTACTGTGGCACTCATGAACCCTGCAAACATGGCGGTACTTGTGAGAATACCGCACCTGATAAATTTCGTTGCACTTGCGCTGAGGGCTTATCTGGTGAACGCTGTGAAATCATAGAACATCCATGTGCTACACAGCCATGTAAAAATGGTGGTTCATGCACGGTGAAGGTAAGTTACAAATAATTCTTGTTTATTAAAAAAGATTATTATACATATATTACTATGTTAGTTCTTATTTTTTTCAACAACACTATCTTACAACACAACTATTCCAATTTATCATCACAGCCAAACACATATGAATGCATGTGTGTTTTCAATTTTATGGCCAGATAAAAGGGATATTAAAATGGGGACTGAAATAAAGTATGCAAATTTGCACAAACAGTCGGTTGCAGTTATAAGAAGTATAAAGTAAAAATGGAAATTGAGCATGTCATAGGCCACAAAACCAAACGTGATTGAAAATTATTGTACGATGGGTATTAACAAATTTTTTCTGCTAGAAAATTTGTTTTGGAATTTATTTTGGCTTTTTTTTCTTTTGTTGGCAATCTATTTCTTTCTGTAATTTATTAACCATTAAGTTCGTTTTCGGTAAAGCAGACAAATTTTGTTAAGGGAATCATGTAAATGTTACACTGTCCCAAGGTTGCAAATGAAAGATTTGTTATACCCTTCACATAGTGATAAGGGTATATATCAGTTTGTCATTTCATTTGTAAATTCTTTATTATCCATTTGCGACCCCATAAAATACATATATTTTGGATCCTTATAGATACGAAGTCGATAAAGCCATCTCCGTCTGCGTGTCTGTTGAAATCAAGTTTCCGGACTAAAATAAAGTCGCACAGAAAACGTTTTGATATCATACAGTTGGTATTTCAAAATCGGTTCACTATTAACCGAGATATAAGCGATAACCCAAAATCACCCATTTTTTAGGACAAAATAGGTGCATATATCCCTATATATCTCAGTAAATATAGTCACTCTTCCCATAAAACTTGGCACGGACACTCAAAAGATAAAAACCTTTTCAGATAGGACCAAGGGAAGTAGCATTTCCCCTACAATTGCAAAAATTTTGTGAAGTATTTCATGCGCTTAGTCTTAGCAACTATAACAACAATCGACTTCAAGTATTCTACAAAAAGTAATTGGGCAATAAGACTTGCATTTTGGAAAAAAACATTTTTTTGGTACATGCAGGGGATGGGCAGCTCTCATACAAATGAAAAACTTTTGTCAAATTTTCTATACGCTATAGCTCGGAAACAGTAACAGCTATTGACTCTAAATGTTTTACAACGAGTAACTGGACATTAAGGCTTACATTTTGGAAAAAAATTATTTGGAAAGAAGCAAGGAAAGGTGAACTCCCCATACAAACGAAAAATTTTTTTTAAAAATTTTTGATGCGCAATTTTTCGGAAGCTATCGGCTTATAATTTTCTACAAAAAGTAATGATAAAAGAATTCTTATATATTGGGAAAAAAATAAATGGATAGGAGTAAGGAGAGGGGAACCCGCCATATAAATAAAAAACTTTTTTTAAACTTTGAATACGAATAATGTTGAAAACTGTTAAAACTCTTGACCTCAAACCTTATACAAGGTATTTCTATTATTCATACAAATGTTAAAATTTTGAAAAGTTTTCTATTTCCAAAACCAGGATTGCTTACAACTCCATGTCCGGTACAAATTATTTTTATTATAACATTTGCAGTACCAAAAAACTGTGCTAAAAAAGATGGCTAGGTACATAAAAATGCCAATGGTAAGGGTATATAAGATTCGGCACAGCCAAATATATAGCGCTCTTACTTGTTTTTTTTTTTTTTTTTTTGCTAAGCAAATTTAAAGTTTGGCTGCCTTCCTTAGCGCAGTTTACTTTGCAGTTGCAAACCTCAACTTCTTCTTTACACAATCTATCAGTATAATTCACCCATTTTGGAACTGTAAGGAAAAAGTTTATATTTCTTACTGAAAAATAAACTAAATTAAGGAAGGTGGCCTTATTGATTTTTTTAAATTCATAAATGTAAAAAACAAAAAGTTTCAATATCATGAGAATCATAGTTGTTATCCTTTTTTTTTCTGTCTCAAAATTCAAAACAGTATTAGTAAGTACCATACCCCATGATGACCAAATACCATCTGAATCAGTTTTTGAACAACAACCTTTGATGGTAGAATTGAACCAATCTGTCTTTTTTTGTAATTTTCAAAATGTTTTTATATGTTGCACCGTGTAATAAGCTTTAGCTAATTTTACATATATTTATACATATATTTTTTTTAATTCTAAGGAATGAAATATTTTCAATAAATCTTTATAACGGTCTAATCATAATTTAATTTTGTTCTTAAAAACTGTCTCACTATTTTATTTCAATTTAGTTATAATAATTATGATAAAATTTTGCAAAATTATAGAAAATCTTAAAAACACTTTAACCGCATATAAATTGTAACAATCATACACTGGCCACAGTCCTTTTTTTTAACCGACAAACGTTTAAGATCATTATTCATTTAGCTACACATAGTCAGATATACAAATGTTGTTATGTGTAGTTAATATGTATTTTATGGCACAATATAAATATTGTGCATTGAATATACAAAATGCATACCAAGAGGAACAAATCTTTATTACAATTTTATTATTAATTTTATGCCTCTTCAACCGTGAGTAACAACAGTTGAATGGAAAAAGAAAGAAGCATCTGCATAAATATGAGCTAAAGTGGTACTTACAAACTTGCCACTAAACTTTTCAAACCCATTGTTGCCAGATTTGTAGCAATATATATTTTTTTAATTTTTAAAATATGTTAACAAAAGCAATGTAAGGTCCCTTATTACGAAATTAAATTTAATTAAACTTTGATTAACAATTTTTTGAGGTACCTTTACATGGTAATACATATATTACGACATGTCAAAATATGTTGTAGAATAAAATAAAATCTCATCATATAAAAGCATAATATATTAAGTGAGAGAGACTAAGGACACAAACTTTAACAAGTGTTTGGTAAATGTTTATTTTCTAAACCATTTCAGAAACTTACGTATTCCCATCGCATCAAAGGTGTGTAAGATTGGCAGCACTTATAACATCTATTGAAGTTAGCTACATTTTTTGAAAGAAGAACACACACAATCAACGCAGAAGTTTTTCATTCCGTTTTTGTTAATATTGTAGAATTTAAACTATACTTCATTACTTCAAAAAAAAAAGTATTAAAAAGACAGCTTTAAATTTTTCCAATACCATCCGTATAAACATGAAAAATACTAAGAACAGACTTTTATTCTCTTTTCTTAAACACGGAGAGAATTTTATAATATTTTTATTCTACAAAGTCTAATACTTTGTATTACCATGTAAAGCCAGCTTTAATGGTATCACAAGCACTGCCAAGCTTTAAAAAAGTTATAAATTTCTCTAAAAATATCAACGAATTCCTTGTGGTTTTAATTGAATTTATCTGGCAGCTATGTCTGCCTTTACCTTTTGGCTGATTTGCAATTTAATACATGTGTTTCGATCAGTGAGTGCTTCCACGCTGTTTATTACAATTTTCATTTTGTTTAAAAGACTGATATTAACATCTTTTATGACTGTTGCTCAAATGTAGTGAAGGAACGCACACATGTTTGTCAGTGTGTACATCAGTAAATTCTTTCTTATGATTATTTACTAAAGAAAAAAACTTTTACCTTTTTATTTCTTAATGGCAAATTTGTAACATTTTTTTGAGTTTGTTTTTTGCAGGAATTAAAAATACCAAATATAACTGCTTTACCAACGTATCGAAAAATGCGTGGCATGAGTTCATCTATGGGGAAACCAGTTAGCCGACATAATTTACCGCTGCTTGAATTGGGCTTAGGATTGTCATCATCATCTTCTGCAGCAGCCTTAGCAGCATTATCCTCAGCCTTAAACAAAAGTAACAGCTTGGCAATGGAAAGCAGCGCTGGAAGCGGCAACAGCTTTATTGATAATTCAAACTATAACCCTCAACAAATTCCACCAGTTTCGGAATTCACTTGTGCTTGTGTACCTGGTTGGACAGGTTCAACATGTGAGATAAGTAAGTTTAATAAATACATTTTTATTATTATTTTTTTCTGATTTATGTTGATTTTTTTTTTATAAGCACATCCATGTGTATGTGTTACCATAGTGGCGTTTCTGTTAAATTCGTGTTTAAGGTACAGTGGTCAAGCGAAACACATATCGCACACTAAATCAAAAACACTTACAACTCAAAATTTATTAAAATCATTTCTTTAAAAAAAGCAGTTCCCAGATTAAATCTTCAACCAGCAGGAACATTTTATTTATATTTAACTAAATTCTATGCTTAGACGAATTCATTAATGTTAAATTCAATTTGGTATTAAAATGCCAGCAATGTTTTTAAGAGCAAAGAAAAAGATTCCAGCAAAAATTTTTGATTTTGAGAAGTGACCATTTTTGATTTAGTAAGCGATATGTATATGTGGCTGCAGTACGCAGATATTTTTTGGTGGATTGTTCTAAACATTAAGTTGGAAAATTCAAATTAGATTTAAAAAGAGAGAATATATGAATGTCTGTCATTCGAGGACTATCAGCTAACGGCGAACCACTTACATAAAGCCACCTATGTAAATTCACCATGTAATCTTTGGCAGAGGGTATTTGAAGTCACACGGCTAAATGTTTAAATTGTATACATGAATATGGTGGCCTTTTGAATGCCATCTGTTGGATGGCGTTATTGTAAAAGCTAAAGAAAAGAGATAAAAGTTTTGGTTTGCTATGTTTAAAAGAGAATTCGTTCTGACTCACCACAGGACATAGCCCAGCGAGTTATTAGAATATGTTTACAGCCAAACACATTTCGATGAACAACTTGCAACTGAACAACCTCGGCGATAAAATTACCCATCATCAATTATATGTCTCCTTTTTTGCCTTTAAGAATACTATCCTGAGAAGACTTTAAAAACTCGTCATTCGCCTGGGCTACTGAGGTATCAGGTGACGCATATTTAGCACTGAACACGTACATGAGAGTACGAGAGCAGAGTCGCCCCACAAAAATCCCATCAGAGTGTTGGTTCCAACCTTTCAGTGGCTGTCCTGAAAAAATAATTCTGAACCCATCGTAAGCTTAAAACTGGCCATCTGCTTCCCAAAGGTCCACCTTGCGAGTTTGATTTTTTTTTTGCTTAAAAAAGGGCTGCGAAAGCTATTTGGCATTTAAAGATTTTCTAACGTTAAAAGTTACAAATACTGTCTGGTTTTTAAATCTCAAAAGTGATATTTGTTTTTGCTTCCATTTCCTAAGGTTTCGGTAATCAGTGATTTAATATAAGTACCCTATGGGAAAGTGGTCTAGTCCAGGACTATTGACGTGAACGGCTCCTTAGGGTAGAGCCTGGTTCTAGTTCTTGTACTTCATATGAAGAGAACCTGTCACTTTTACATTTCGTTGTCATTGGAAATGGCAATTGGTTCAAAACTAATACCTCAGAACGGGTTACAGGCCAATCCTATATAAGCAAATTTTGCATTAATTTTCTTAGATCCTGTTCAATCTACCTTGTTTGTATTTACGCGTGTGTGTGTGTGTGTGTGTGTATATATATAAACAGATGTATGTTTGTGTGTAGGAACAGGTATTTCTATTTTTCCCCCTAACCTATTTAACATCTTTTAACCAGTTACTTGATGTGTGCCTTTTTAACCGATCACGACAAACAACTTTAATTCATGTTTTGTACCTTTAAAAGGACGACTACATCGACCAATTGGCACCCATTTCCCGCAGGGTACCTTCTTAGGCTTTTTCACCCAATTCTGGCACAGGGCTGTCAGCCAGTTGCAAATACGAGCTAGCCAGAAGCTTTGTGCTCTCTTTTAACCACCCCTGATATAGGGTACAGGCGCTGGCCGTGTATGGCCATAAGTAATTAAAAATCTCTACATGTTCGCTCTGTCATGCCGAGCCTCTTAGTTACTCAGAACTTGTTTGAATTCGGTGCCACTCAGAGACCCTTTGGAACACTCCACTCGCAACCCATAACAGTCAGTTTTTCCTTTTTTTTCAGTTGACAAAAAGGACGCCAAGTATTTTAGCCAGCTCAACCTTGCTTAACCTTAAACTTAAGCTTGTTTTTGCCTTAAAATAGTCTATAAATTGGATAGGCCCCAGTCAAAATTACAACTTTTTAAAAAAAGAACAGAAAGGAATATTTGGTTTTGATTTTATTTATTTTTTTAACGCTTTTGGTCTTTTGGATGGGTATATGTTTTACAAAAATATTTTAGACCTCTTTAGCAATTCTATCCACTGTCCTAAAGCATGTACATTCACTTGATTTGTTTTCAAAATTTTTAATTTCGTACTCACTTATACTTGAAGAAACACACATACACACTTATGTTTGTAGTTTGTTTAAATGATTTTTTGTAAACTAAATTGCATTTGGTTTTTAAAACTATTTAATTTAGTTAAATGCATTTGGATTTTCCTGCTACTAAAGCAGTTTATTAATTAACGAAATAGCAAAACATTGAGTTTAATTTATGTTGCGTGAATATCGTTAATAATAAGACATAAAAAATCAAATACTTGTAAAAAACTATTAAAACATTTAAAATAAATTAAAACAAAAATTTTATTATTAGTCCAACTGTCTGTTTTCTTGACTGGATTTAAAAATTGTTACACTAACACTCTAGTTTAGTTAACGTGTTGCTTAAATTATCTTGTTTGCATTTTTTTCTTCTTTAATTTTTCAGTTTTTTTTTTGTAAAGTAATTATGCAAACGAATATAAAAATGTGAGTATTAATTGCCATCTAATAAATTTATTTTTTGAATTCTTAATTTTGTTTTTTATCTTTTATTAGTTATATTGCATGCGATGGTTTTTTTAATAGTTTTTATTATTACTTAACATAGTTTTAGTTTTGCAAATGAAATAAAATATTTATTAATTTGTTTTAGAATTAAATGATATTTATTTTTCTTGATTTAGTGTTTATATTTAAAATCACATCAATACTTAAGTAAAGCAATGTTGTTGTTGTTTTTGACTTGTTTGTAATAACCTGATTAGTTTTTGATACGTTACATTAAGTAGAACAAATTTAAGATACGTTTGCGAAAGATGGAGTTTAAAAAAAGGTGTGGGCTTTTTTGTTAAACAGACTTTAACAACTGGCTTGATAAAAATCGGCTGATAAATGTCATAAACAAAATAATTATATTTGGTTATGATTTCGGTGCAAACGGCTAAGGTTTTCTAAGGGGTGAAAAGGTTTCGAAAAGAAAAAGTCAACAAAGTTATAAAAATTTTTACCACAATTTTAAGTACAACTAATTTAACGCTGATTACCCTTAACCGAGTTATAAGAAAGTAAGCACGATCAAACCAGTTAAAACAACACTCGTATTCGTGTACGGTAGGGAAATTATACATTTGTGCAGATGTTTGTAACACCTAAAAGTAATGTTCTGAGCCCCATTTTCAAGTATACCCAAGGCTTAGAATCACTTCTTGAGTCAATTTAAGCTTAACCGTCCGTCGTTCCGTCCGGCTAGGATTGCATGTATTCTTGTTATCAAATTACAGTTCGCGATTTTGATGATATTTTAATGAAATTTGATGCAGATAAATTTTCGACACTGGCACGAAGCCCCTTTTTCAGAGTTATGATCGATCCATTTTATAAAACCCTTATATAAATGTCCTCCTGGATTAAGCAATTTGGGCTATGAGTGGCGCGAATATTACTTTTTCTTCAAAAAACTTTGCACACATGTTTATATTTATGACATCAACAATTAATATATTGAAAAAAAATTTTATTGTCCCATTTTTTCCTGCAGGATAAAATATGGTCGGGCTTGACTGACTATAACTTTATTACATGTTTTTTTTACGAGATTGTTGAATACATATTATGAAAAGTATTGTGGACAATTATTTTCTCTTGCAATCTCAATCTAGGATATCTAATTTTGTTATACTAGATGGACAGTATAATATGGGTTAATAGAATACCATTTCATAGAGAAAAGTTATAATTGCGCATATTGATCTCTTTTATAATTTTTTCACCATTTTTTTAAGTCAGTATCGCCTAGTTTAAAACACTGCAGAAAGGTACCAAAAATATGAAAAAGGTACTAAGGGTACTAATCGTCACTAAGTTGACTTCTGGCCTCAATCGGAGTCAGCATAACTGAATTTGATAAATACAGACTGACAAGCTCAAACAATGAAAAAAGTAGACAAAGTGTAAAACAAATATCGTTTGTCTACTTAACTGAATTTGACTGTCCATGTGTGCCTAAAAGTTACAAAAAGTATATTAAAAGTAAAAAAAATATAAAAATTACTCTATTTGACCCTTAGGATCAAACTCATAAAAAAATTCAAACATGTATTTGTATCTCTTGATATTAATTGAACGTAATTTAAATATTAAGAAATTTTTAATTCAATTTCTGTAATTTGGTATTTCGATTTTAGAAGTTTATAATTTTATTTCAGAACTTTGTACTTACATATATTTCAGATTTTTCTATTTGTATTTTAGAATTTTCCATTTCTATTATTGAATTCTCTAATTTTATTTCAGTAATTTCTAATTGTACATCAAGACTTTTCTTTATATTTCGAATTAAACTTATTCCGAATTTGAATTAGAAATTTCTAAAGTTAAATGAGAAAGTTATAAAACTGAACTAGAAATTTCTGAAATACAATTAGAAATGGTGTAGTCAAGGGGCTGCAAAAATACAAAAAAATAATTTTAAACATTTTTTACACCTTTACCGATACCGGTTTTTCTTGATTTGATTCTTTGTCACCAGTTTCGTTGCCGTATTTCCAAAATATTTTCATGGTAAATCTATACGTCGAAAGAGGTAACCGCAGTCAAAATTTCATCTTTCATCTCCATCCTTGAGTATTTTAACTCTAAATTTATGAATAATACATTTATCAATAATAACTATTTAAGTTTGTTTTATTTATTATTGAAAAGTATTTTATAGAAACCTGTCAAAAAAAGTTTTAAGCAAGCATGCAAAACTTATTGTATAGTAAATATTTACTTAAAGCAAATATTTTAAAGTATATGAAATTGGTTTAAAACTAAACACAAAAAATATATTTGATTTAAGCTAAAGCTTCGGGCACAAGGTAGTTCGATTTATTTGGCAAAAATTAAAAATATATCAATTAATTAAAAGACTTAAGACACAAGTTTAGAAATTCAAGTAAAGTAATGTATGCTTCTTAAGTCTTTTCTTTGCTCAATTGTATTGTACGCTTATTAAGGGCTTATTTGACAAATTTTTTAATAGAACAATTGTCAGAAAAGCCTCTTCTTAGCCCACAAATTTTAACATTAATATGGGCCTTAAAATACAATTTTTTACTCTTTGAAAGATATGACAAAAACAGTGTTTGCAGCTCATTTAAATTTTCAAATAACTCACACATAATATTTCCTATCTAAATGTGTCAAATAAATTAAAAAAGATAACACTCTTCCAACTGACAAGCAACGCTCTCTAGACTATGCTTTTTTACCAAAACACCACATTACAAGAATTTAAAACTCTTTTATATGCAAATTTTCTACAAAATTCGCTAACAGTAACTACCATTTACTAGCAAACATGCACAGTATTTGTTATTGTACGGTCAAATAGCACTAAAAAAGAGTCACTTATGACTAATTGCCAACTAATGCTGTAGTAAGTAACTCTACAAGAAACCACAAATTGCTCTTTTAACTAACACTTCTAGCACTTATTTCTCTAAACACGTTCTTGGGGGGGAAAAAGAAAAAAAACTTCCATAAAAAAGATAAATCTTTAACACTTGTTAAATATATTTAAGATTTTTGTCGCGTAAAAAGAGTTTTTTGCTGTCTCTAAGTAAGTAATAAAACATATAAAAAATGTGTTTGGTATGTGTAACAAAATGTGGAATAAAAAGTAACACAAATAAATAAATAAAGTCTAAAATGCAAAGTCTTTTCGTACATGAACAGCATCTTAACGTTTTTTAATGTTTATAAGTTTAAAAGTCAAATTTAAATAAGTACTACGTGTTCCTTTTCAAATTATATTAAGTTTTATTAAGTACGTAGTAGCAATACACTGTTTCCTTTAGGAACTACAAGAGAAAAAATTAAAATGTATCACAAAGGATGTATCAGGAAATAAAAAAAGTTTTAAATACATTTATAAGTATCCTGTTCAAAATTACAGATATCGTTTAGAGGTTGGACATTTTTGTTAACATAAAGTTAAAATAGCAAAATGTTTTATTAGTTCTTAATAATAAAATTCGTATTCGGTATCACTGCTTAAATAAAAGTTTGAATTCTATTCTTTTTAGCTGTTTACATTAGAAAAATGTTTGAAAAAATATACAAGACCACTTTGTTTTTAAAAAATTAAATTTAATGTGATTACTAAGCAGGATTGAAACTATTGACTCTTACCTTATTCTTGCTCGCTCAAGCCATCAGTGCCAGTTGTAAAGTGTAAACGATCAAATTAAGTATTGACACATTCTTCTTACAATTTTTGTCTACTTTGAACTTGACCTAATTAAAATATACTGAATCGCTCGCAAAATATTACATTTTGTTGGTCGGAATAAAATATATATTTCACATAAAGTCGGTGATGCACACGAATTCCTTTAAGGTTTCCAATTCCAAACCCTTTCAAGTGAGTCACATTTGGCATAACATTAGAAAAGAAATATTGAGTTTTATTCTTTGCTTAAGGTGGACATCGACTAAAGCAATGCCCCATATTATTGATGTTCTCCCTGCAAGTCTTTCAGAACCCCCTTCCGGGAGTGGTCCATTTGTATGTTTGATTGACCCATCAGGTGATGAGTGTAGTTTGTCTAACTTAGGTGTCCTCGTTTGCGTCACCCAAGAGGTTTTCTGTTTTTCAGCCAACTGTTTCATTACTTCATAGTGCTTTGTGGCCCCTTTCGGACCGCTTCTTTAATGTGGCGTGATGCTTTCTAGCTTTAGTCATCAGATTATTAGTCTTTTTATTTTCAATAGACCGCAATTCTCAAGCACCAATATTATGTATACTTAGCCAAATTCTAAGTGATCATCAGCTTTTTGCATTGCATCACAGCCCTAGATTTGATGCTCCTAGACATAACAGCTCTTATCTACCCTGTATGTGCCCTAAGCTAAGACAAACACTTTGTGATTATTCGGACCTTCACTTGTCAGATACTGTTATGGTTTGGGAGGTAGGGGTAGATCTCAGTCACCAGATTTTCAACTTGGTAGTCGAGTCCCGTCCTTCCTTCGACCCTAGAGCTATTAAGCTCTTATTCCAAAATTCAAATAAAGATCATTCACTTTGTTGTCTTCATAAGTATTTTGCACTTTTAAGCATTTTGGAGTCCCATAGCTTATCCAAGTGTTTGCTGTAACTGTTTATTTCAAATCTATAAAAGAAATTAATTTAAAGAGGTCATCACCCACACAGGTTGTTTGAGCTACTTTTTTCAATTTTATTTTAGGAAATTGTGTAAATAAAATAAACTTTTTCTACAAAAATTTTTAAGATGTTTTTTCGCTTTTAATTTTGCAGAAGATGTTTATGTATAAGTACTGTACATACAACATCAAAGAGTTGAAAAAAATACAAAATATAAACGCTTTTTTAACAAAGTTTTGTTGTCTGTTATGACAAATGGGTTGTCTTGTCAAAAAGGTGTTAAGAGCATTTTAAATCATTTTTCAAACTACTTTTTTGCTCATATCTTTTAAGAGGTGCCATTTGTTAAATTATTTAACATTGCGTGTTAAAAGAATTTTTAAAATTTTCTAGCTTCCATTACAAGCCTGTTAAAGAACAATTTTTCCTACGAAAAAGCCTAAAATGAAAACAACAAGCTGGCACAAAGATGTTGCAAAGCTTAAAGGCCTCAGATATGTATTTTTCATTCACACTTTTTTATAAAAAAATTAAGGCCAAAGACACGCTATTTTAACGTATTTGGTTTTTGGTTTTCATGTCTTGTGGCTTATACGTTTATTTAATTAATAAACAAATGTTGAAATTTTATGCATTTTTATTTGGATTCCTTTCCAAATCTTTAATAGTTTGATGCCGGCCATTAAAATTTACATAGAAAACTTTAACGAAATTTACATTAACGAACAACGTAGCAAAAAAACTGGGCCAATTAAATTTGTAGCGAAAAATTTTGGTTTATGGTCTGACATGTGTTTAATTAATAAGCCCAATATAAAAATGATTACTTTGAAAAACATACATGAATATACGTATGAGAGATTTTGATTTCCAAAGGTTTTTAAGTTTAAGGGGTATAAAAAGGAACCAGTATCAAAAGAAGTTTTTGCAAAACTATACGAAAGGCAAAACCGAGTTTAAAAAACATTTTTATCTACTTAAAAAATAAAACTCTTAGAATATTATATTTTTTTGTCAAATACCGCAAATAGTAATTATTCCAGGACTTTTAAGAAAATAATTCAAGCATAAGCAAACAGGGGAGACTAAAATTAAGTACGTCATCATGATGTCATTAAACTAGATATTTTAAAAGTAAATGATTTTAAAATTTTTAATATTTCTTTTTTCTAGTTATGCAAAAAAAATTTTAAAAATAATTTTTGATTTTGCATTTTTTGTGATTTTTTCAGAAACAATTGTTATATTTTTGAAAAACATACAAATTCCAAAAAAAGGGAAGTTATTTGATTCAATAAGTGCTAAATAAATTAGGAACTTAGTACTTTTTGCGCTCTTTAGTGCAAGCTTAGGAACTAACTAATACCTTTTAGGGTGGCTATTACAGAACGTTTATTTCTTTAGCTTAATGAAAAATCGATTTTGATATTTTGCACTTCTTCTTCAGTTTTTGACACTTAGTCTGGAGATGTCTTCCTCCACTTGAACCTTCCGTCGGAGTTTTGGTATTCTCCTTCTATGTGATCCATCATCCAAATTCACCG
Organism: Melanophora roralis; assembly: GCA_963583895.1. Taxonomy (NCBI): domain Eukaryota; kingdom Metazoa; phylum Arthropoda; class Insecta; order Diptera; family Rhinophoridae; genus Melanophora; species Melanophora roralis. The sequence goes on along the minus strand of OY757187.1, from coordinate 62,274,950 downwards.
AAACATCTTTCTTCATACTCTAAACATGACTCAGCTAATGTAAACGTTAAAGTTTGATACACAACAACTATGTCAACGTCGGCAAACAGGTCATACAGCTCACGGTTCATACGATACCGCTATTTTCCGTTCACGCAGATTGGTCTACAGATTTTTCAAAGAATTTTCCTCTCAAACACTTCATGCACTGCCCCATCTGCTTTCGCAAATACCCATGCTTCAGAGCCATATATAAGCGTGGGTTGTATCAGTGTCTTGCAAAGAGTGATTTTTTTCTATTCGGAGGTGGCTTTGCTTTTAAATTGCTTACCTTTAGGGTATTTCCACGATTTGGCGTAGTGTGTATATCTAGTCGATGGTGGGCTTGCCAGGCCTAAAGCTCCATTGATATGGCCCAATTATCCAGTCTATTTTTTATTTTAATCTTTCACACAGTACGCTGAATAGTATCTTGTAACCAATCAGAAGGATATTTATTCCTCTGTGTTTACCACATACTGCTTTTTTCTTTTTTTGTGAACATGGCATTAAACACTGATGTCCCAATCCTGGGTAATGCATCCTTTTAGCCAAATTGTGCAAGCAAACTAATGCGTACGCCTAATTAGCGTGTCGCCTCCAGTTAAACAGTTCAGCTGGTAACCCATCGGCACCTTATTCTTTGGTTTTCTTATCGTGCGCTTCTCGCCATACTCATACGGCTATGAACCTTTGCTTCAACAATATAACAATCCGGATCGATGTTCGCTCCTCGAATCGATCGTACGTCGTTAATAAACTGGATGAATGCTTCCGCCTACCTCAACATGATCAATCTGGTAACTCCTGTTTTAATCTCGTGTCAGCCACGTGGCTTAATGTATATCGAAATATCAAAATCTGGTCCTGCTAGCTACCATTTTTTCAGTCGTGGCGAAATCTACTAGCCTCATTCCATTGTCGGATGTGTCCTCGTGGAGGCTAAATTTTGCGACTGTTGGACCAAAGATATTTTCCGTTCCAATCGTAGGACAACCTTAATATCATGGTCAGCGCAGCAGTTATATCAAAATCAACGCAGAAGTTTTTCATTTTGTTTTTGTTAATATTGTAGAACTTAAACCATATGCTGTTACCTCAAAAGAAACCAAGCAATAAAAAAAGCAGATTTTGATTTTACCAGCACCATCCGCGTTAACATGAAAAATGCTTAGAAGAGACTTTTATTCTCTTTTCTTTAACACGGAAATAATTTCATAATAGTTTAATTCTACAATGTCTAAAAACGTTGTATTACCATGTAAAGCCACCTTTATTAAAATGTGTTAAAGACTATTGATTTAGATTCAGGGAAAAAGTTGTCTAAGTGAACAAAAAATATTTATTTATATATTTGGTATTTTTGTATTTGTATTGAACATGTAATATAAAGTTAAACGGGCTATTGACCCAGATTCAGGTCAAAACCTACTCTTTTGCATTTTAGTATTTTATTTTTTTTTTTGAGAATATAAGTCTTAATATATAAAACTAAGGCTCAGATTGAGATCGTTGTTTAACATAAAAAAAAATGATTTTCTTATTTTTGGTACTTTTCCCTACATTTTTAAAATATACAATACGAAATTAATGAAGCAAAAACTATAACACGAATCCTAAACTAAAAAGCGCAAAATCTGAATTTGCACATTTTTCGATTTTTATTTGTCATAATTTTTATTAAATCAGTCAAGAAAGTGTTTGAAAGAAAACTAATAATTGTTGTGTCTAAATTGTTAGTAATTTAAAACCCCGCTGGTCTTGTTTTTAGATGTTTTAAAGCCTTTCACATTATCTTTATTTATACATACGTACTTACTTTTGTCTATCCGTCCTGTTGTCTGTTTTTATACAATTCATATTTTATAGCTCGTTTTTTTTACTTAATTTTTTATATGTGTTGAGAAGATTTTTTCTCATAAATGTTTAAGGCTTGTAACTACTTTTTAAATTGAAATCAAACATGTTATAAAGAGTCATTTAAAAATGACTTACTTTTTCCTTATGTCTTGTTGTTATTTTAATATTATTATTTTTTTTTATGTTTTTTTGTGTGATTTTTTTGCTTGTATTTTAAATATTTTACTAAACAATTTTTTACCAATTGCTATCGCATATTGGTGTCTGCATTAGTGTTGATTTTTTACTTTTATTAAAAGAAACAAATATTATGAGGAATAAAAACTTTTCATTTTAGTAAATACTTAGCAAATTGCACACCTTGTTTCAAAGTGACTCAATTCAAAATATATTTTTTTTAGAAACCAAAAAAATGCTTTTTTTTCGAAATACAAATACAAACTTTTGACCACGTAGTCGCAAATCTAAAGAGATTATGACTTAGAAAGCTTTTTTAATATTTTCAAACAAGAATTTTGAATATATTTTAAGCACCTAAGCCCGAAAAATAAACATTTTGGTTTGGGCTTCTTTTTAACTAGATGTGCGAAGTGTTCATATACTTCATACCTTTAGGGGTCTGTCTTTGTTATGCAGCTTGTTTCACTGTCCGTTTTTTTTTGTGTTGCACCTTTATTTGCTGCTAATTTTATTGTATAGTTTAACTTAGTTTTACCTGTTGTTATTATAGATGGCTGATAACGGACTTTTAACCATTTTAAATGATTACAGCTTTTAAGGTGATATATTGCTATATTATCACTAGTGGTATCAACCTCTCCCCCCCCCAACCAATTGCACAATTTTTGTGAAATATTTAATGCTCTATCTGAGAAACTTTAATAGCTAAAACCTGTAGCCAATTAGTTCCAGTATGATTACATTAAAAAAAGAAATTGGTTGAATAGGAGCAGGGAAAGCAGTAACCCCCTTACAAATGTACAATTTCTGAGCAATTTCTTATACGCTTTATCTCGGAAACTATCGACTTTAAATTTCCCAAAGAAAGATAATTGTACAACAATGCCTACATTTTGTAAAACATATTAGTTGGATAGGAGCAGGGGGAATAGCGCCCCCATACAAATGAAAAATTTTTATAAAATTTTTGTTACGACATATCTCAGAAACTATAACAATTATTAACTTTAAATGTCTACATTTTGGAAAAAAAATTTGTTTGATTGAAGCACGGGGAGAGGAAGTCTCCATTCAAATTTTTAATACAAAATATGTAAAAACCTGTTTAGACTCTCGACCTCGAACCTTCTACATAGTACATAAGTATTTCTACTATATTTTTTCTTAATTTAAAATAAAATTTGATCAAGGAAGCCCAGAAAGTAGCATCGCACATACAAACATTTTGCGAAGTTTATTGTTTCAAAAACTAGGAAAGCTATCGACCTTAAGCCCGGCTCAAAGTTATTGTAATTAAAAATTTGAAATCAGATGACTGAGTGCACAAAAAGACCAATGTGAAGGACATATTAGCTTTGGCACAGCTGAATAAAGCATTCTTACTTATTTAATTTTTTTTTTTGTACCTAAAATTACAAAAAGTTTTCAAATTTATTTTGACTTACAAATCTTAAACTCTTGTATCTTCAATCACTATAGATCTAATGTAGAAACTATTTGCATATACTCATATGAATGGTTATCTTGCATTCCTTTTGAACTAATATTTTTCCTGTCATTTTGTTCTAATTCGTTACCCAACAAAAATCTTTTTTTTTTATTTTCTAAAATCCTAAAATTAATTTTTCTTAAGAACATTACAAACAAATCAAAACGATAAAATGTTTTTAAAAATCTATTTCTTTTTTGTATGACCAAAGATGCTCTCTCTAGCAAATCCACCTTATGCATCTTACTTTACTAATTGTGTTGATTTAAACACGCAACAGATACAAAAGAAAGCCCACATCTTATAAAAAAAGATGAAATTTAAAGATGATGACGATGATTGAAAACAGCAACAAATGGTTAAAATAAGAATTACTGTATATGCAAACATTAGATTTCAAGACAACAGATAAAAATGTCCACACTCACATAAAACACATCACTCAAGTCATCTAAAAATGTTTACCAACAAAGCACTGAAAAGATGAACAAAAAACGTTTAAAACGAAACAACAACTTGAAGATCTAAAGAGATGGCACTTTAGGGAAAGATAAATCTAAAACAAATAAACTAAAAAGAGTTCAGCTCTTAGGAATTGCGGTGCGATTTACAAACGAATATATTTATTTGTTTGTAAAGTAAACTATTTAACCCATTAGAAATGAGCTTTCCTCTTAATACCTTTTGATTAACGACGAAACGGTGCTACAAAATCTAAAAATATGGTACAGCCACGCAGACAATAAATCTTAGAGTACATATGGATAGATATATACATACATAAGAACATGCTACCTAATAAAACAACTGTAAACAACTCAGATATCTAACTGGATACAAACAGATAATTTTTTTGAAATAGCTTAAGTAAAATAATTGCTCATAAGCCGATCACAACTTCACCTACCATGTCTAATTGTGGTTCGTAGCCAATCTGGTATCCAACATAGTTCACGTTAAAAAATATTAAATAAATCAAATAGCATAATTTGCTCTTTTTTTTTGAAAATCGAAGGCATTTTTCCAAATAAACTTTTTCAAAATTTTTGCTTTTAGTCTGGCTTAAGTTCATAAAATTTCTTTTTATTAAAAGAAATTAATATTTTTCCGTTAATGTTGAAAGAAACTTTAATTTGAAAAAAGCAGATTTTTCTACCGATACTAGCCGAGTAGAATACACTTTCGAAAGCAGCTACTCAATTTAATCATCAGTACCCTTTGAACGGTAGTAGTGTCTCTTGGTTGTAAACATCATTATTTAACTTACATGTAACGGAGAAAGGGAAACGGCATGACTGTTTTTCCTTCTTTTTTATTTTGTAAATTAGGACGAAGTTTACTTTTGATATACACTATGCTTTTTTCCATCAAAAGTCTCTTTGGCAACACTTGACTAACGGTCGAGCATCATCCATCTTTTAGATGGAATAAAAAGCTTTTCAAAATTCTAATAAAATTAATTTTAGAATTTTAAAAAAATAATAAAGTAAAATCTAGAAATAAGTTGATAAAAACAAGTAAGACCCTACAGAAATCAAGACTACTCCTTACATGCGTGTAAAAAGTACTCCACAAGGGACCAAAACTAGTCCAAAAGTAATCCAAATATATGGGAAAACATCTTCCATTTAACATTACAACGTCCTAGGAGAGGACTATGTAATCCAAAAAAGCATTACGTCAGAGTAAGCCCAAAACTAGTCCAAGTAATTACTCTACACATTATTAACACACTTTTAATTATTCAGCTTGTCAGAAAACACACTAAATAAAACATGGCGTAACAGTGTTACCATAGTTGTATTTTTTATGTGAGTATATTTTGCGAGTATTGCCAAATATCTTTTTTTTAGTCATAATGATCCATGTGCCAAATCTTATGTACCCTTCACATTGGCCTTTCGAAGCCCCAATCTTTCTTTCTTTTGTATTATATATATTAATTTCTTAATTTACCTAATATTTCTAGTTTTCAAATAGGGGTCGGTGTCATATTTTAACTTTCTTAGGGTTCCTATGGGGAGGTTATAAGGCTGTAATGTAATAAATTCATTTCCCAAACTTTGTATGGGAACTCCCTTAGCCGATGGCGATAGGGGATAAGTATGTTCTAGAAATATGTTTGGTGAGGAAACTAATCTGGGTTGGTCGTACACTTTATTTCTGCAAGGCCGACTTTAGGGAAGTTATGGGCGTTTTTACATAATTTTTGTAAATTTTGTGTGGCAATTCCCTTAGATGATGAAGATAGGGGGTAAATATGTTAAAGGAGTATGTTTGGGAGGGAAAACCAATTGGGCTCTATAATACATTTATTCTTTACAAGGGCGACCCAGGGGAAGTTGTAGGGGTTTTTACCCTAATTTTTTAAAATTTTTTATGGCAACCCTGTTAGGGGCTAAAAATAGGGGGTAAGCATATTCTAGGAATATGTTTGGGAAAGAAACCTAATGGAGGTCTGCGATACATTTTGTTCTTTTAAGAGCGACTCCGAAAAAGTTGTAGGTGCTTATACCCTAATTTTTTTCAAATTTTGTATGGCAAGCCTGTAAGGCCATGAAGATAGGAGGCAAGTATGTTACGAAAATGTTTGGGAGGAAAAACTATTGAAATCAAATTTGTAGGAATGCCCTGGAAGCTGTGGCAGCGATTTAAAAAAAATTTTAACTTTGTATGGCATGTTCGTTAGGTGGCGAAGATAGGGTTTAATTATGTTCGACAAAAATGTTTGCAAGGAAAAATTAATGGGAGCCGGTCCTACATTGCACCCGTCTAGGGGCAACTTGTAGAGGTTTTAATGTACAAATTTCAAAGAAATAAACAGAAGTTGTCTGTGATCTTGTCTTGTATCTCTGTCAGTTATCGGACAATTTTGCTGCATTTCAATTTTGATTTCCTCGTAGATACTTTTGATAGTTTAATACCACTTACGGGTCTATGCAACATCGGAGGGCTGCAAGACGGACAGACGGGCAGGTGGACAGATGGACAGACGGACTGACGAATATCGCTTAATCTACTTCCCTATCTACAGGGTGTCCGCCGGAAAGGTATACTACTTTGGTAGTCGTGAAGCAGAGACGTGGAAAATTTATTATGGAAAAATATTCGGTAAACCAACGTGTTTTAACCGTTAAACATTTTATCAAAATTTCGATTTCAATGAAAATATAATAATTAATGGATATGTAAATAAACAGAATAGTCGGTTCTGGGCAATGCAAAACCCTCAAACTATTTATCAGTCACCTTTGCATCCATTCAATATGACAGTCTGGTGTGCAATTTGGTCAGGAGGAATCATTTGACCTCACTTTTTTGGAAACGACTTAACGGTAAATATCAATGGGGAGCGATATCGTGATATTATTGAAAACTTTTTAATGCCACATTTGCGTGCTTTGGGCTTGGTTAACATGTGGTATCAACAAGACTACAATTAAATTGCTGCGAGACGTCTTTCCACAACAAGTTATTTCCAGAAATTATGATGTTGGTTGGCCTTCACGGTCGCCTAATTTTACTGCTCCGGACTTCTTTTTGTAGGGATATCTGAAAAGCAAGGTTTAATCGAATAAACCAAAAACGCTGGAGCAACTCAAACAAAATATTCGCGATGAAATTTATTAAATACCGCGTTAAATGTGTGAGAATGTAATTAAAAATATCTTAAAATGAATACAAGAAAAATATTAAATTTATTTTTTAAAATTAATTAGATTAAGTGTAAATAATGGAATTTTTTATTTAAAAACATTTGGTTTCAAGCTTATACTCTAACAAAAAGATTTTTGCATTTTATAAAAAATGTTTTCAATTAAAACTAAAACAGGGTGCTGAAAGCCCAGGCTGCTAGTACTTACTTACTCATTTAATCTTAGAATTCATTCATAAGATGAAAACTAATTAAATAAGTGAAAAAATTAATAAATAAATAAATAAAACTAAAACAGTTTATATTCTTAAAACAACAAATTGATAAAAGTGGGTCCTTCGAGGGTTAAGTCGCTTACAATATCTGTTAAATGCATTTTACTTAAAAAAACATAAACAAGCCATTATTTTGCAGCATCAACAATGTTTTTTTATAAGAGAAATAAGAAAAAGTTATCAAACAACCTGGCGATTCAATTCATTGCTAATGTTTTGCATCTTTGTTTAATCTTGTTTTTCTTTTTGCTCTTTTTTCTTTCAAAAGATATCGATGAGTGTGCTGGTGGCCCTTGCAAACATGGTGGCACTTGTATTGATCTAATCGGCGGTTTCCGTTGTGAATGTCCGCCCGAATGGACAGGCGATGTGTGTCAAGTCGATGTAAACGAATGCGAAATCACTTATCCCGTCTCAGCTGCCTCATCTTCATACACCACTCACCACCTGCATACATCAACATTGCGTACCTCTACGACAGCGGTGGCGGCTGCCGCAGTTGCTCGTTCAAGTACTTCATCGTCAGCCTTAATTGCCGCCTTAAATGCTGCTTCAACATCTTTAGCAGCAGCAGCAAATGCATCATCAACTGCAATATTTGGTCCTTGTGTAAATGCTCGCCAATGTATTAACCAGCCTGGCTCATTTTCGTGTGTTTGCCTGGAGGGTTGGGGTGGTCCGACATGCGCAAAAGATTTAGAGGATTGCGTGGGCCAGTGTAAAAATGGTGCTACTTGTATGGATTTGGTTAACGATTATCATTGTGCCTGTGCAACTGGATTTACAGGTAAACATGCAATTAAAAAAAATCATAATAAAATTTAAAATTTCAAGTATTAATTTAACATGTGCTTTGAAAACTGACTGGCTTGCGGTGCGGAGCCAATAATTTAATTTTAGAGTTTCATTTAAATTTTCGTTAACTATGTCTGTGTTTTAAACAAAATTTCAATATTAAATAAATAAACTAAACAAGAAATTACCCACATGTGCTCAAAAAATTAAAACAGCTCTTGAGGGGATTTAAAGTGAATTGCCGTTTGTGGTTGTTGTACGGTTGCTGGTTAAACTAGATGGTGTCGTTACAGTTTTTAAAGATTTAAAAAAAATTTTGGCCAACTTGTTTTAAATTGCATTTTTATTTTATCTTACACACATTAGTTTTTTAACTCATTGCATATTTTTGATGCAATTATTAATGCTTTCAATTTTATATTAATTTCAAATTTTTTTCTTTTTTTTCTTTGGTGAACAGGTCGAGATTGTGAAACTGATATTGATGAATGTGCTAATTCACCGTGTCGTAATGGTGGCGAATGTGTGGACATGATTGGTAAATTTAATTGCATTTGTCCACTGGGGTATTCCGGTACATTATGTGAGGTATGTTTCTGTTTTTATTTTTATTTATTAATGTACTTGTTTTTCGTATTGTAAATAATTTGTTTTATTTAATTTAATGTATTTTTAATACTAATTTGTTATTATTGTCTTTGGGGAACGTAAAGTTTTAAACAAATTAGTTGCAATGTACATATGTTGGTTAGTCGGTAAAAAGACGTGTTTTATTGTAAACTAATCACTTGTTTAAAATTTTAAAATTTTGTTTTTTGTTTTAATTTAAAAAAAGTTAAAAGTTAAGCTAAAGGAGCTTACACTAAGCAAACATTTTAATGTTAAACATATTTTCTAAAAATTTAAACTGTGTGTTTTTTTAATAAATAAACTTACTTTATTTTATTCCATTTTTTAGCGTATTTTGAACAATTTTTATTTCTAAAATTTCCTTTTATATCTAATCAGGCTAATTGGTTCAAATTTTATTGTGATAAGATTTTTGTTGAAGAAATAATTTGAAAAAGTTTAGTTTCCCGACACTAGCCGAGTGGAATGCATTTTCAGAGCCCGCTACAACTCCTCATCAGCACTCTTTGTTCGGTACTGAGCATTGGTAGTAAATATCTTCTATTTAACCCAAGTGTTAATTGAAATTTGAATACGGAAATACTAATTTGTATTTTACACATACACTCATTAACAATTGTTAGTCCTTGGGTTAGAACGAAATTTACGGCCTGCCATTTTTTACATCATGGCAACACCTTTTCTTTTTATCTATTCTCCATCTCATCACTTTATGTTTTGCCTCATTCATCTCTATTTAGATGAGTATAAAGGCAGCATGCTTTTGCATGCATTAGTTTTGTCTCGCTTTTTGTTATATTTTTAAATTTTAATTTTGCTGATCATCAGTCGTCAGCGAACTGTTGAACATATTTTTAACATTGCGGACGTATTCTTCATATTACACCATGCCTAGTGTTATTTTCAATATTCCATTTTTTAGCGTATTTTGAACAATTTTTATTTCTAAAATTTCCTTTTATATCTAATCAGGCTAATTGGTTCAAATTTTATTGTGATAAGATTTTTGTTGAAGAAATAATTTGAAAAAGTTTAGTTTCTCGACACTAGCCTAAAAAGCGTTTTTAGACATGTAAAAAATCTTTATTATACCTTTACAATCAGCTTTAAATTTTTTTTTGTGAAAAAAAATTTTTTCTTTGTTTCATGACTTCTTTATACAAAAAACTACAAAATAATTGTGTTTAATGCGTCTTGTTTTGTTTTTTAAATATTTGAATGTCAATTTAATTTACCATTACTTGTCTTTAAATAATCTACAAATTATCACCTAAACTTTTTCGTTCCAAATAAATTAATTTAATATTCTGTGAACAAACCATACGACACATTCGTAACAAGACCAACAAAGAAAGATCGATCAACGAAAACATGTTCATGAAATCGTAAATTTCGTTTTGAAATTGTCAGTGCAACATGTTTAAAATTCTAAAGCTGCTGAAAAATACATTAATTCTTTGAAAAATCACGATGATGAAACAAAAATAAAAAAAAAACTGGAACCTTCGTCTTAACAAACTAACAAAATTGTGTTAAGTCAATTGACAGAGAGTATTGTTATTTAACAAATTATTAGTTGTGTATTTTCTAGATAGTCCATATCTTGATATTGAAAGAGCGTAATTTAATTTTGATGCTACTTAACAGGGGATGAAATATATTTTGCAAAATTTTGCATATAAAAAAGTTTTAGTGCAATTTTTAATAAAAAAAATTATGATAAAATTGATATTTGTTTGCCAAAATAAGCAACAAGCGCTATTTTAAAATATTTTTTAGGATTTGATCCCAATTGTACTTAGTTTATTTTTAGGGTTGCCTTGTAGTTTAAGTTTCTGGGTCTTACACCAAATCATAAGTAGACTTCAACTAAATTCTTAACAAACCCTTATGAATGTTTTTTGGCCTTATATAGCAACCTCTAAAACTTATTGAGAATTATTTTAAACAAACTTTAAACATTCAACCCAGTTTTGGTTATATAAAAAAAATCATGAGAGTTTTTTAAGAAAAGCGGACTATATTGAGCTTCAAGATAAGAGAAGGACAATTAAAGCACGTAATGCTTTGCACAAATTTTGTAAACCAAAATTTTTTACAAAAAAAAAGAAACATTATAAAATAAAATTTTTTCTAATAGAATTTTGCCAAGTAAATTTAAATACCTCTAAAATTTTTCCTCAAAGAATGGAAAAGTATGTTTTGTTTTGCGGCACCTTATTTATGGATTTTGTGCTAAAAAACGGGGCGATCGTCATATTTTGCCTATATTTTGGTCCGTAATTAAGAGATCTTGTTGAATTTAAATAGCGATTATTTCAGAGACTTTTTTAACAATACCTGGTCCGTAGTACTTCAATTGACTCCGGATACTTAAATTTAACAGGCACACAGACGCCTATAATATAGGTTATATAGAGCTTATATATTTTATGGGGTCACAGTTGGATTGTAAAGAAATTGCAAATGGAATGCAAACTGATATGTAACCTTATGTGAAGGGTATAAATATAAAAATTTAATCAAAATTTAAAAATATTTTTCTTATTTTGTTAAATTTTTTATCAGATTTCTAGAAGATTTTTTGCGGATATCTGTCATATATATCGCGCTCAAGTTTCTAATGAATGTCTGTCAAAATTCCTTTCAACAACTTAATATGTTTTATATCCAAAAGTCGTCAGAACTCTTACAGCTTAACCGACGTTTTTGTCAAATATTTGAAAACTACTAGACAATAGTGTTAGCTGGGTGGTTGCATGCTAGACTAAAGCCAAAGACAGACGGGCATAGCTAAATCTACTTCCATATCTATAGTATAGGCTATATGGAATATTTATGCTTCATGGAGTCACAAATAGATATTAAGAAAATTGCAAATAGAATTGCAAACTGATTAAAGTAAAAATTTTATTAAATTTAAAAAATTTAACAGTTTTTATTCAATTTTGTATTAGATTTCTGCAAGATTTTCGGCGGATTTTTGTCAGAAATGTCATCTTTAAATTTCTGACAAATGTCTGGCAAAATTTTTGTAAAGTAACTTATATGCTTTATTTTCAAAAGTCAAGAGAATTCGTACAAATTGTTCGACATTTTTTTCAGATATTTAAAAGATGCCAGACAATATGGTTAGCTGGGTGTTAGTACGCTAGACTTAAAACCGAAGATCAGTGGTTTAACCTAAGTTTGAGGCAATTTTTGTTGCCTTTTAAATAGAACAGACTTATTAAAAATAGTTATTGCTAAAAAATATGGTAAAAAAAATATTAATTAAAAAAAAATTTTAAACTTATTTTCTTCTATTAGATTTCTGGCAGATTTTTATTATTCTTCTGTCAGACATGTACGTTACGAATTTTCTATGAAACGTCTATCCGATTTCGTGACCACAACTTAGTATCTTTTTCCGCCAAAATTCTGGCAGAATTCGTATAGAAATTGATCAGTTTAGCCAACATTTCTGCCAGATATCTGTTTGTTATTATTGCTAGCTGGGTTAAACATCCACTAAATAAACAAGACTTATTATATAAAAACAAATCAGTAAACACTTTTGCATGCGTGTTAAAACATGTTTTGGTGTTAAAAAAAAGTCCACAACGCCACCAATACCATGTTTATAAAAAAGGTTTATGCAGTATCAACAGCACAATATCTGTCACACGAATTTGATGCTTTAATACCTTTTAACACTAATCGCATTACGAGCAATCAGATGTGATGAAAATATATACAAAATAAATCCCAACATAAACACACGCATACAGCTTTAATTTTTTTTTAAATACACGTACATACATACACACAAATGAGTATCTAATTTTATTAAAAATGACTGACCAAATTTAGATTGTTTAAAATATAAACATTTTCTCACGTGTTTATTTGTTTGATCTTTTGTTTTCAATTTTATTTGAACGAACAGAAAAACTGGGTCTTCTTATATATAAAAAAAAAGTTTTTAACGTTTAAAAATAAAATTAAAAGAACACTAAGAAGCCAATCAGCTTCATCATTATCGTCGTTTGTATTGAAGCAATGAAATAAATTTTACAAATTTACGACTTTCAAACATGATTAAGAGATTTATGTTTATGAAAAAATAGGAGCATAAAAAATGTTTATGTTCCTTAAAACTGGAAACATTTTTAGTTAATGAACTATCTATCACTTGGTAGCATAATATAAAGAAAAAATTAAGCAGGAAATTGACTCGATTTTTTTTTTAGAAAAAGGATTTATAAATTTGTTTAAAAAAGTTTGTTTCTTAAGTCTTTTGTTTTATTTACTAAAGTAATAATCATTTCTACTAAAAATTTTTCATTTGAAACTTAGGAAGCCAATGACCATTGCACACCGTCACCCTGCCTGGAAGGACGCTGTTTAAATACGCCCGGCAGTTATTACTGCCATTGCCCACCTGGACGAGCTGGAAAACATTGTGAACAAGTTCGACCCATGTGCAATCACCCGCACTGTAACGGTAAGGAAATAATTTAATCATGTAAAAATTTTTTAAACTGAATAGAAAATATATGCATTAGATATTAAATTAAAATATTTTATTCTTTCTTAATAGATGGTTGCTTTAGCAACTCAACCACTAATTCTGCAAAAAATGTACCCTGTTCTAGCCATGGCACTTGTGAAATGGGGGATGTGGGTACATTTTGTAAATGCCATACTGGCTATACCGGCACTTTTTGTGAACATAGTAAGTTTAAATAATCGTTTAATTATTGGCTCCTTTTTTCAATTTTATTTTTAACCTTTTTCGTTAAACACGTGCATTAAAAGGACAATTAAAAGTAAACCTGTTAAAAGCCTATTTTTGATGATCTTCAATAAAAAAAACTATGATAAAATGTATCTTGCTTAATAGATTTTAGTAGCAAAAGAAGTTGATGTTAATTGCTAGTCTTTTTGTTAATCACAATTTTGAAAAAACATGAATGTGTTAAACGTTAAACTATAACAAGGCTGAAGAGGCTTTACACATCAAAAGCTTTCATGGAAAATGTTTATCTTATTTTTTGAGTGGATTGAAATCACAAATGAAATCAAGTTTAGTCAATTAAAAAATTGTGCATGTTAAGCTAAAAAATTAAGGTTTTAAAGAGCATTTTAAAAAAATTAGGGAGTTATATATAAAGTTTGCATCGTTTTAATTTTTTTTTTTTGTTTTCCTCTTCGTATAAGTGTCTCTTCTTACTTCTTCAATTTTTTTCTCATTTATTTTAGATCTTAATGAGTGCTCACCTAATCCTTGTCGCAATGGTGGTATATGTTTAGATGGTGATGGCGATTTTACATGTGAATGCCCTTCTGGCTGGGCCGGTAAGTAACTTTTACAAGTATTAACTTAAGCAACCTTTAGCTAAAATTCTATAAAAAAAAACACACACACGCACACAAACAAAACGAAATTCCTTTACAAATACAAAGTCGTTTTTTTTGCTTCATTTATAATACAACAAGTAACATTATAAAGCATAAACTTACAACATGTTTATAGTAAACATTAAGAATTTACTTAAAAGCAAAAAGAAAGAGGGTAAAAAAAACTTAAGCATTTGTTAGTTTAAATGCAACCATCCAGTAACACAACTATCTTCTTAGCCAAACATTAATCATAAAAACAGAAAAGAGAATTATTAAGAACCACTACAAAACTCACGTTAATAGCAAATAACAATAAAATATTTAAAAAACCCCCCTTTAAAACATAAGGTGTCCAGCAAAACTTGGTAAAAACAGAACGAAGTTGGTCAATAAGGCTGTAACATAAAAAATGACATCAGGTTCTGTTTTACGAAATCATAATGTGTGTTTAAAATTAAACCATGTCTCAAATCGCCGCATCTGATTCGAATCAAAATTTTGCTTGATCCAATAAGCTGTTAATATTCTTAATATAGAAATTCTAATAAGAATTTTTAAATTTTGATTTGAATCGAATACGACAATTTTTCACCATCTTTGTATATCAAAAACTTAAAAAACTTTAAATTTAATTGCATTTTAAAATTTATAAAATTTATAGAAAATGTGACTTTATTGTTAATAGAATTTCTTTCTCAAAGTAGGAGCATCGAAAAAAAACTGTCAAAATACAATGGATTTTATTTTATCAATGTTTTCTTGGTTATATACTCTAAAGCCCGTTCACAACAAACCTTAGTATACAGCTTTCATTCTCAGTTGCCCCACTTGGAGGTTGTTACAGCCACCAAGTGTATTTCCGAAGAAGGCATATGATAGTGTTATAAGTAATAATATTTTATTTACGTTTTGTACTCTTTACAAATTTTTAATTTTTTAGTCCCAAATATAATTAGGGGATTCACAAGGTGTTCTATTTGTCCTATCGTCATATCGGCATAAAATTTTGACAATGGTTTAATAACCTTTACCAACTATTGGACACTCGGCGCAGGCGTAAGTGGAGTTGTTGTGATAATTTAATAACTATATTAAACGACGTGGTACTTTTAAAGAACTATTTTTGTATGAAAGACAACAAAACCATTGTGAAATTTTATACCAATATGACGATAGGACATAATAGGACAGCTTGTGAATCCTCTAATTTATTATTATTTTTTCTTAAACCTCACATAATTATATAAACATCATTGGCACAATGAATCGCTACCAAGAATATATATTTTGTGCAGCCATTTGAATTGCCTACAAGCTTAAGCTGTATATAAAGGTTCAATTCTACGTACCTTAACATAATGCCATAACCATAACCGTTGCCATAAAAACCAAAACTCAATTGGTTTCTATGGTTATGGTTATGGCGTAATGGTAAGTCACCTTTAATCAAATACAGTGTTGCCCATAAATTTGGTTCCAACAGCTGTTTTCTCTGGCTATGGTTATGTCACGTATAATTAAACCTAAAAGTCTTATAACTTACGGAGCAATAAATTGCAAATGCCCGTTAGTATAGAAAAACCGCTACCCAGAGAGCACAGTCTCCTGCCACTGAGTGCCGGTTGTTCGCAGAGTACATGATCTGAGGTCTCATACGCTATAAAGCAAAAACGGCAGGTTAATGTATCGGCTCAGATGTTAAGCAGATGGTATGTGAGATTACAGTAACCAGTTAGAAAGCCAGTGAAGACCTTTAGATCTTTCCTCTCAAGATTTTCTCAGATATTGTCAAGAATCTCTTGGCTTGTAACTGTTGCAAGGCTCACTCCAGTGAGCAGCAAATTCCGCGTCCTTAGAGCAGCCAACTTCTAAAAAAGAGTAGTCGCGAGAAACACTAAACCTCCGGGCCTACAACAGGGCAGTTTGCTCCACAGTTTGGGAGACGGTCTTCAATTTCGTTTCCACCCTACCCTCATGAACCAAATCCAAACCAGCATTACGTCATTCTATGCCCTACTTTACCAGTGCGAATAAAATATTAAAAGCCATACGGGCCCTTAAGGTACCTGGCTATCCTAAAGAATACTCCAGCGCCAGTGTTTGCGTCCAAATGCTTTGAAGTGTCTAGCAAAAATCTAAATCCCTGGAATCTCGCCCCTAATCCTAGAAATAGGATCATAAACTAGATCATGGAGTTTATATCCAGAAGGTCTTTGAGCGTGCACTATCGATTACAGGTAAATTAACTGGGGCTATTCCACTGAGAACCCCTATAGCATCGGTTGGACTAAAATTATAATTAATATAAAGCGCTAAATGCATTTTAAATCGTCCCTAGCCCCAACCTGCTTAGCCTTTGGCCACCAAACAAGAGCCGCGTAGGTAATCATCGGTCTTTTAATGGTGGCAAATGACCAATTAGTCATACTTGGTCGGAGGCCTCATGTTCTACCAAAGAGTCTCTAACAGGCGTAAAAGACCCTGATGGCCTTGTCTCTAACCCCATTAAAGTAAAAAGTTATATCGTCAGACAAAATGCATTTTCAAAATTGATACACTTAAAATGGAAAAATGTAGATTCTGAACTATATATAACATCCTGTAGTTCCAAAAAAATATAGAACATGGATTAAATTGTATAAAAACTCATATAAAATTGCTTATTAATGCAAGCAAAATGTAATGGTTTGCTGAAATTTAAATACAAAATAAAATAAAAAAATAAAATTTTTAAAGCTCTAATCAATTTGATTTGTGTTGGCTTTTAACTAAATGATAACTCAATAAAATAAAAGATAAACAAGCTAAGCTACAATAAATTCTAATTAATTTTATTAATTTTCTATAGATTTTTTTTATTTTTTATACCCTTCACATAAGTGATAAAGGTACACACAAAAAATTATCTAAGAAAACTTTACTTAAATCAAGCCATAGCGGTGTCAAAAGTACGGTGAGTACGGTTTTTCTTAAATCAAGTACGAAATTTCTTACTCCAAGTAAAATTTTTTAAGTACGAATTTCTTACTTTTAGCCACAATTAAGCCTAAATAGGATTGATTTAAGTTCGGACCGTACTTGATGTAAGCCAAAAAAAGATTGATTTAAGCCATAAACGAGATTAATTCGAAAATGAAATGTCATTTTTTTGACTTATGGACCTTTATTAAAGAAGAAGAACTTTATATTTTATTTTTATTTTATAATTAATTTATAGTTAATTTATAATTTAAAAATTTCATTTTTGTACTTACCGAAGCTGAGATTCGAACCAGGGATTTCTGCACTACAGCACAAGCGCGTTACCCCTAGGCCACCGAGACACTTTGTTTTGAAATGTAAAATAATATATTTAAACAACAAGCTTTTTTCTGCTTGATTTGTTGAAGCAATCCGGTGAGTACGGTTTTTCTTAAATCAAGTACGAAATTTCTAACTCCAAGTCAAATTTTTCAAGAACGAATTTCTTACTTTTAGCCACAATTAAGCCTAAATAGGATTGATTTAAGTTCGGACCGTACTTGATGTAAGCCAAAAAAAGATTGATTTAAGCCATAAACGGGATTAATTCGAAAATAAAATGTCATTTTTTTGACTTATGGAGCTTTATTAAAGAAGAAGAATTTTATAGTTTATTTTTATTTTATAGATACTTTAAATTTATAATTTAAAAAATTAATTTTTTGTATTTACCGATGCTGCGATTCGAACCATGGATTACTGCACTGCAGCACAAGCGCGTTACCTCTAGGCCACTGAGACACTGTTTTCAAATGTAAAATATGTAATATATTTAAACAAAAAGCTTTTTTCTGCTTGATTTGTTAAAGCAATCCGAATAGGCTTGATTTAAGGAAATGTAAGTAAGGATCGTACTTGAAAATTTCAAGAAAGATTTTGGATAAAATCAAGAATAAAATTCTTGATTTTAGAAAGCCGTTTTTCGTTCTGTGTATATATAAGTTTGTAATTCCGTTTGTAATTTCCTTAATATTCATATGCGACCCCATAAAGTATAAAAGTTTTTGGTTCTTATAGATAGGAAAATCGCTTTAGTGTGGGGTGTCTGTCCATCTTTCCGTGTTATGGTTTAAGTCAACTTTTTTGAGCCCCCCAATGTCGCATAGACCTGTCAGTTGTATCAGACTATCAGAACTATCTGCGAAAAAATCAGTATTGAAATCCAACAAAATCGCCTTATAACTGACCGAGATATAAGCGAAAAAACAAGACTGGTTTTGTAGATTTCTTTAAAATTTGTACATAAAAACCTCTACAACTGCCCCGGAGTTGCCCCGTATAATGTGTAATATAAGACCGACTCCCAATAATTTTTCATCAGAAACATTTTTGTGGAATATACTAATACCCTACCTCCACCACCTAAGGGGGTTGCCATACAAAATTTCAAAAAATTAGGCTAAAATCCCCCACACGTTGTGAAGGGTATATAAGATACTGCATAGCCTAATATAGCGCTCTTACTTGTTATGTCTTTTTTCTTTTAAAAAATATTATTGGTTTTATTAATGGTTATTTAGAAATGCTTTTAATAGGATTAAGCTACCTTTATAATTTTAATACGTCTTTTTTTGGACAAAATTATTCATATGAATATGTTGTTGAAAAAATTTTTTTTTAATTTGCCAGTCAATTTATTGAAGTTATCTATGCAAATATTTTTCCAAATCTAAATTGAAAAATTTTAGTTAAATTAGTAAATATGTTGACTAAACTAACCGTGACATAATAAATTTTTATTTATTTAAATTAGAAACAAAAGCAGTGAATATCAAGGCATTAAGAAATATTTTATAAGATAAAATCTAGATTTTAAGCAAGTACAAATATATACTTAAAACTCATAAATTACATTTCTTTTTTCTAAATTAAATTTAAAAAGCTTAAGGTCAATAATAAAAGAGTTTCTTTTTCTTTTTGCTAAAAAAAAACGGAAACGTTAATTTAGGTGGTCACCAAAATATAATGTCAAGCAAAGCTTACAAAATTGAATTTGAGTACATTTTTTTAATTGAAAAATTTTTGTAAAATACTTTTTGAAGAAAATATGCGAACTAAACATATGTACTATTTAAGCATTTTTATATGGCGTGAGTGCATAAACGAAAGACTTAAGACACATACACAAATTTTCTTATTGTCACATTTGAATTGCTGATAGTTTTTTTTTACGTTTTTTGAATTTTTGCATAAACTAATTCAAAAGTATTTAAAACCACTTATTCAAAGTTGTCTGTTTAATAATTTTCATACAAAAAGTATACTCTTTTCTAATGACAAAATCTACATTCATCTTTTATTTTAAATGTAAAATCATTAGTTTTAATATGGCTCTAATATTGTATGCAGTTCAACAAAATCCTTCCTAGATTTAAATTATATTTTGTGTGAGTATGCTAATACAACTATGTTTGTGTTTAATATGACTACAACAATTCAATTATAATTTAGTTTTTCACACTTGCTATACAATTTTCAACACCTTTTAAATTTCACATATAACTGCCAAAAGCATCTATTTGTAAAGGCTGATTTGAATCTCGACTTCTTTAAAAACTAAGCAGTACTACGTAGAAGCCTCAGCAAAGCGGTAAGAAAATTTGGCTCTAAAAAGGCCATTTATTACAAACTAGTGACGCATCCTGTTAATGCCATACTACCACTACTACTATAACTACTGCTGATTGCTAATATACCGCATTGGATTTTGTCTTTGGTTCTTCATTCGTTTTCCTTTTTTTTTTTTTTGTTACTTAAATGTTTATTTCAATGTATTTATGAACAAACACGAAACTTTGTATTTTTTGCAAATCGCTTTTTTCACATGTGCAGTGTGTCAGGCAAAAAAAGAAACGAATAAAACTATAAATGTTGTTTAGTGTAGAAACGCGATTTTAAGGTTTCATATTAATTCCCTTTCGCGTTTTACAAGTAACACGACATTAATACATACAAGTGCTGAAACACCGCCACAACTTGAAAAAAAAACAAAAACGAAATCATTTTTTAAATAAATATCGGATTTGCTTAATCAGTTACAGAAAGTGAGTACAAAAATGTTGGCTCTTTTCTGAATTTTGTTAAGTTTTCCTGAGTAAATTTAACAAATCAGAATTATCTTGGATAATAATTTTACTTAAATTATAAGAATATCTAAAAAGTAATGCAAAAAATATAAATATGATAAGAGCTGGAATAGGAGAGCAGATTTGGATATGTCTTTACCGTATTTTAATACTTGTCTTAAAATTCGTTTTGAATGAAATTCTTTTTAACATACCAAGGATACCCAGTTATTACTGGCAGGTTTTTATTTTGACCATCAAACTAGTTTCAAAATTAAGTTATAGAGCAGAAATTTACAATCGAGACGAAGTACATAGTTTTAAGCAATTAGCTGATTTTATATGTAACTTCCATGTGAGGTGAGTATCCAGTTGAATACCAGGGTATTTTATCTCAAAGTGTGGATGCTCCATTTGGTTAATAATAAGGATTAAGGAGCACAATTTTCTTTAACATAAACGCGTTGTTATTAATTTGTTATTCCTTAAAACCTTGCTTATCCCTTTACTTGAATAATAAATTGCTGTAGTCCCTTAAAAGCCTACTTTGAACATTAAAAAGTACTAATAAAAGCAGTACAATCAGCAAATGTCGACGTATGTATGTGACTGTTTGTTTGCAACTTTGCTGAGCATAGCAAGCACAAAATGAGTCCTGGAATACCAACTGGAGCTACGCCAGCTTTTAATAGTATAAACCTGTCGGGAGCAGATGGTCTTATGAACGTAGATGTGGAATCACTAGGACAACCAAAACTATAGAAGTTCTAAAAAGTTCTTAATATCTTTCAGTCCCTACAAATGCAAGCTAAGGAGTGCCGTGGTCGCTAATATAGGTCATTGCCAATTTAACGCCTATACATAGAAGGAAAAAACGCATTTTAAAACAAGCAAGAGCGCTGAATTCGGCTGTTCCGAATCTTATATATCCTTCACATCGACCTTTTTATATATCCAGCCATCTTTTCTAGCCGAGTAATTTCGTACTGCGGGTATCAAGTCCAAAGCAATTCTTGTTTTTGAAGTAGAAAACTACAAAATTTTAGCGTTCGTATGTGTAATAGAAATACTATGTTAAGGGCTTGAGGTCAAGACTTTTAAAAGTTTTTGACATTTTTCGTTTTAAAAGTTTAATAAAAGGTATTGATTTATATGGGGGTTCTAGTCCCTATGCTCCTGTCCAACTATTTTTTTTTCAAAACGTAAGAAATTTTTGTAGAACATTTCAAATCGATAGCTGTTATGGTTTCCCAGATATAGCGTATCGAAAATGTTTAAAAAAATTGTGCCTTTTTTCCTGCTCCTACCCAAAATTTTTTTCCCAAAATGTAGGCCTTATCGTCCAATTACATCTTGCAGAACATTTAAATTCGATAGCTGTTATAGTTCACAAAATTTGTGAAATTGTAGGGGAAATATCTCCTTCCCTGTTTTGTGGCAAGAGAGCCTATGTTTCCCGAGATATATAGGGGTATATGCACGGTTTTTCTTCTTTAAAAAAAAGGGTTATTTTGGGCTTTCGTTTATACCTTGGTCAATAGAAAACCGATTGTGCTGATTTTAAATAGTGGTTGTCTCAGAAATATTTCTGATTGTTTGATATCAAAACGTTTTCTGGGCAACTTTATTTGAGTCCGAAACCTTAAATTCAATGGGCACACAAGTAGACAGACGGATAGGCGGGCATGACTATGTCGACTTCCCTATCCATAAGGATTCAAAATATATATACTTTACTGGTTTGTTTGGATAATCCTTGTTTTTCCGATATTCCCACAAAAAGAAGTCCGGAGCAGTCAAATCAGGCGACCATGGAGGCTAATCATCATCACCATTTCTTGAAATAACTTGTTGTGGAAAGAGGTCTCGCAGTAATTCTATTGCACTCCACTGTAATCCATTTTAAACAAGCCTAAAGCATGTAGTTTTCAATCATATCACGATATTGCTTCCCATTGACAGTTAATGTTACGCCTGTTTCAGTTTTAAAAAGTAAGGTCCATTTAACCCTCCTGACCAAATTGCAGACCAGACTGTCATGTTTAACGATTAAAACACGTTGGTTTACCAAATATTTTTCCATAATAAATTTTTTACGTCTCTACTTCACGACTGCAAAATATGAATTGTAAAGAAAAATATTTACCAAAAATGGCAGCAAAACAAATTAGTATAACTTGGCGGGGGACACCCTGTTCTTTGAAGTCAGCAAACTGGAACATCATTTTATCATCCTTCATTACGGTTAATGCGCAAATAGGGACTAGAACGGGAAAGTGTTGCAACTATATAAATTAACTTTTACCTTTGGGATTTTTAAAGCTAGTCTTTTCCCTTACCTCTCCTTCACAGTCATAACAAAGGCACCGAAATAATGAACCTGCAGCTGCTTGTTCAACCTGAACTAACCTACCTAACGCCGCACTGCCTTATGGACTTTTATAAATTTGTGTATATGATCTTTATGAAACATATCGACCCATAAACACAAAAAACAGATAAATAGTATATTTTAGAATTTTATTAATACTTTTTATTAAATGTTTACTCGACACCATTTCCAACTGTATGTATTTCAGAAACTTCTTATTCAACTTCATAAATTTCTTTTTATATTTCAGAACTTTATAATTCAATTTCAGAGTTTTCTAATTCAGATTCAAAAACGTCTTATTATAATTTATAATACCGCGAATATGTTTCAAAAATGCCATGTGTAACAAAACTTAATTTTTGAAAAAAAAAAACTCATTTGGAACAAAAACAGCAAAAGCAATTTTTTTTGGTTCAAACTTAAGGTCATTGCAAATAGAAAAAAAATTAACAATTATTCGGGTTTAACCGATACCACCTAACGATTTGTATTGAGGTCTTATTAATTTATATATGTTTAAACTTTTAAATTTTGTTAAATGACTTTTACTTTTACATGGTTCTTATTTGTTAACAGTTTCCTGAATCAGTAACTGTTGTCTTGAGTCACTTATTTGCAGGAGCAAAATTAATTTTGCTTCTATGCGTTAAACCCAGTTCATATATGTTTTAAATTGGTTTAGTTTAGTGAAAGAAATTTGGTACTTTTTTACTGATTTGAAAAAGTATTTAATATATGTATCCAACCTATTTTTTTAAATGAGTTTAAGCTTTAGCAATTGGCATCTTTCTAAGTTTTTGTTGTTGCTGATCTGTGCGACTATAAGGTGTATTGAAGGTGAAGTAAATGAGTCGATGGCTCGTTGGCCTTAACAATCAGATAAAAATACTTCACACACGATTAGGAATTTTTAATTAAAATATTTTCCTTTTTTTCTTTAGAGATTTTTTGTTATTTTTGTTTGTAACATTATGTGTGTATTTGTCTTATTTCTACTACTTTTGGTTAATTTTTGTTAATCTCATGCAGACAGAAAGACACACAAACCGGCAAACGTAAATCGCATGCATATGCAAAAGTAGCAACAAACCTTTAAAAAGAATCTTCAAGGGACGCTGTTGTAAAAAAAAAAAGAAAAATACAAAGAGGTACAACCTGCTGCCACTAAAGTAAAATTTAAAAATTAAATTTTTAACAGACAAGTACATTTAGCAATGCCAATTCAAAAGGAAATTCGACGAAATCCAAAAACAGTTTTGTGTTTTGTTTTTCAACATGCGAAGTTTTCAATAACTTTTTGTGGATGTTGGTTGCTTCTGTTATACCTTTAAATTTAAGAACTTAAAATATTTTTTTAGGTTGATTTTGTTGCAGCATAGACATGCATGCATATCGTCGCTGCAAAGTTATCTAATCGTATCTCCACAAATATTTTTTTATGTTGCATTTAAGGATTCAGTAAGTGTCCAGAGTGATGGAGGAAATCTTTAAACTTATAACTCTTTGTTTCAATTTTGTGGTATGCGTCACATTTTTGCAAATGATTCTTAATTTTTTGGGCGCTTAAGATTTTTAAGATTTTCCGTAAGTTTTTCAATGGAAAGCCCACAAAATATTTACTTTTTTTCATTAAAGTCTGACTGTCCGCCACGTAAACCTATTAAAAGCCTATTTAAATCCTACGGGTCCATTTAAAATAAGTTAGATGGAACAGGCGGCTGCGAAAATAAAAAATATTCAAAGTATTTTCCGTCTCTTTGTGGTCAGGGCTGTCATTTTTGTTAAAGCTCCATCGCCAAAACGCCTATTAAAAATCGCCAAAAAATTTTTTGGGTTTTCAAAATCGAAATAGAAAATGCAAAAAATTTTTGTATGTCTTAAAAATATTTTTGTATTTTGCCATTAAACTAAACAGATCATCAATAGACTTGGTGTAAGAACTTACAGCCCTTTTTGTTGTACCTATGAAAGTGAGAAAGAGGGTAGAGGCTAGTTTAAATGGTCAGCAATATCCCTGGTCCCTATTTTCGAACCACCCCTAAATCCTCACAAAAAAATGAAGATCATAAAAAAATGTTGTTGTTTTTATTATTATTGTTTATTAAAAATGTTTAAATTAAAACCTATCAAAACTCAAATAATCAAATAAATATTTTATTACTTAATCGATTTAATTAAAATGTTTAAAAAATTCTGGGCTTAAAAAAAAGTAAAGCTAAAGTTCAAACCAAACACAAAATTAAAAATTTGATCTGGAAACGGGCTTATAAAAAAGGATTAAGTTTAATAAATTTTGAGTTGTGACTCTTTACGATTAAGTTTGCGATATGTTTACCTAAATAGTTCTACATATTCAAGAATTTTTTTCGAGTTACATAAACAAAATAACATTCGCTTTCGTGCCTATATATAAACTCATTTAACACATCTCTACTCCTCTCTGGCTAAGCTTGAGCTAAAACTAAGACCGAACCGAAAAAAAAAACATTTCAACCTGCCACCACTTTTTACACTTTACTTTTTGCTTTTTGCAGAACATTTAACCATTCCATGCAACATTAACAGCAGCAAGCAGTCTTAAAGTGGTGATAGGCGTTTATGTTTTTTTAGCTTTTTATACATTTTTCTTAAGCTTAATACGTTAAAACTTAATGCACTATTTTAAAAACTTCAATCGATCGAATGTTCGCCTGTCTATATGTGCTTGCAACGATCCATGTTACAAATGTTTAAAGACATGCAAGCGGGTGTTTTCCCCCCTTTTTCTTTAACCAAATAAACGTCTTTAGTTTTAAATTTTTCTTTTGGCGCGTCTGCTGTATGTGTGTGTGTGTAAAGATAATGTGA
This sequence comes from Melanophora roralis, assembly GCA_963583895.1. Lineage (NCBI taxonomy): Eukaryota > Metazoa > Arthropoda > Insecta > Diptera > Rhinophoridae > Melanophora > Melanophora roralis. The sequence continues at coordinate 62,249,356 of OY757187.1, read as the reverse complement.
GGTCTATAATTTGGTATTAAAATAGTTTTTTTTTTTATAATTAAGTCACTTTATAAGAAGTTCCAAAAAAATTTTTATAATGACTTGCATCTGTTATTAAGCTGTACTGTTTTAAGTTAAGAACTAATATTATTAGTCTTTAAGCTAAAGCATACAAATGGGCAGGATCGCTATAAATTAATTAAAAGTGTCTTTTAAACCTTAAAGTTTTACTAAAGCTTTTAAAAAATATTAAAGCAATTTGATGAGCAAACTTTAGATCAAAAATAAAAGTCACACAAAAACTTAGTTAAAGTAACCAAATACCGAAGTTGGTTCAACTAAGGCAACGTTATTTACTAAATTTTAGTATAAATGAATTCTTTAGATATTAAAATTTGAAAAATATTTTCAAAAGGAATCTATATGGGATTACAATTTTTCGTTTTCATTTAGGTTGTGACTATGTACAAAACTTTTGGTAATGGAATAATATTTAAGAAAGAAAAAAAAAATCAACCGATCGGTACCAAATAATTGTGTTGCAATGTTATTATTCGCGAAAACGCAAAAGTTCTAATACGAGATTTAAAATTAAACGCGCCTAAATGCATGCTACATTTTTAGTTTATTTAATAATAAAATAAGTACATATGTACATTTTTTTACAATAACTGCAAATTGCAATTGATAAAAAGGTCCAACAAATACATAGTTATTTTTGAAAAAAAAAATAAATAAAAACGAAGAATATTCGCTTATATAAAAAGCCTGGAATTTGGTTCGAGTTCGGGTTTCCGGTTCAGGGGATAGCTGGTGGTAGGGAGCACCTCAATAGCAAGATGATTAATGCATTGTTAGTTAAATTAGTTTGGACATTTAGTGAAATTTTTTTGTATTAATAAGTTCATACGTTTACTTCTTTAGTAGTGTCTGGTAATTTAGTATATATTGAGTAATTTTAAGAAATTGCTCTCAGAAAAAAATTTGTATCAAAAAAAACGCGAACGGCAAATTTAAAACAAAAACTATCAACTTTATCAAAACAGCACACAATTATGTTTTTAAAGATACAAATATAGTAGTAATTCTACAAATAATATCCATTTATTCAAAGTTTTTATCAGAGGCCGTAATTATTATTCAAAAAATTTAAAATTAATTTTTGTTTATTTTTTTTTTTGTGCGGAAAAAATTATTATTTTTTTATTTTTTTAACAATTATTATAATAATGATAATAATTATGTTTGATTTTTATTTATTTTTTTTTTAACAAAAATAAATATTATTTTTTAATTTTTATTTATTTTTTCAGAATCAGTTATTTTTTCTGATTTTTATATTAATTTTATTATTTTCAAATTTTTGTTTTATTTTTTTCAAGAATAATTCAAAATTTTTGATTGTTTTGCATAGGTTTATCCTTTTTCTGTGTACTTATTCACTTTTTAGTAGTTTTTGATTTAAAATTATTTTCGAGCACTCTGTGTATACAGCTAGAATAAACTTTTTTAATTAAATAAACATAAACCAATATTTGTATTAAATATTTCCACACCATATATGTGCTAGGGGTGTACCAGATGAGTTGGCCCCTATAAGCATTTCAGGCCAAATAAATTAAAAAAAAAAAATAAATTTTTTTTTTACTTTTATAATATTTAACAAAAAAAAAATAACAACTATTTTTGGGTTTTTATTTTTGCGGCAAAAAACCATAATTTTTTTTTGAATATTAATTGTTTCTTATAAAATTAAAAATAATAATTATTCCTGCAAAAAATCAAAAAATATATATAATTTATGAAAAAAAAATTAAAAGATATTATTTTTTAAGAAAATATTAAGAATCAAAAATTTAAGAAGCACTTGATTTTCAAAAAACCAAATTTAATACCATCAAGATGGTGTACTTTTTTGAAAACAAAAATTATTTAGATTCCCTGCAATCAACTTTAACTTAATCAACAAAAATTTACTTTCTTTTTATTAAAGGAAAACGCTGCTCTGAACGTGCCACAGCCTGTTACATTGGTCAATGTCAAAACGGCGGTACCTGTATGATAAGTGCACCCGAAAAAGGTCTGCAGTCACAATGTCGCTGTGCACCTGGTTGGGATGGTACTTTCTGCACCGAATCCATTGACCAATGTCGTGGACAACCTTGTCACAATGGTGGCAAATGCGAATCGGGCACAGGATGGTTTCGTTGTGTATGCGCTCAGGGGTTTTCAGGGCCCGATTGTCGTATAAATGTTAATGAGTGCTCTCCACAGCCCTGTCAAGGTGGAGCAACATGCATTGATGGCATAGGGGGTTATACGTGTATATGTCCTTCCGACCGACACGGATTGAGATGTGAAATATGTAAGTTTAAATATTAAAGTTTATAAACTTAATATAATTTCTTTAACTTATTTGTAACTTTTGTTTTAACAGTGCTCTCTGATCCCAAGTCTGCTTGCCTAAATCTCAACAATTCAAATTCGCCTTATTCGCCTTTAAATAAAACACAAGATGTTTTAGCTCAACTATTGACAGGTCAAACTAACGAGTATTGTAATGCTTGTGTTTGTGAAAATGGAACTTCACGTTGCACTAAATTATGGTGTGGCTTAGCCAACTGCTTTAAAACGGAAAGCAATTCCAAATCTTCAAATTTCACAGGAATCTGCAAGCAACATGAAGTATGTGTACCTACACTTAATGAAAATTGTTTAAATGGACCATGCACTTTGAGAGGAGATTGTCGTTCTCTGGAACCCTCGCATCGAGTGGCACCACCACGTCTACCCGCTAAGCCTGATTGCTGGCCCAACCAAGCCAGTTTAAATGATAACTGTGCCCGGCTGACAATACTTTTGGATAGACAAAGAGTAGGTGCTGGCTCCTCAGTCGAGGGTCTATGTTCAGTTTTGAGATTTCTATTGGCCTCTAGAATGATAAGATTGCCTAAAGGCAAAAATGAAGGCATATTAATCATAGTGTGTGATATCAAGACAGGCACCAACGACACCATAGAAGTGACAGTTGTAAGTACATGAACAAAAAAGATAATTAAGATACATAAAGATAATTAAGATTCATAAATGCATATAATAATGAAATGTTTTTATTTCAGTCCTCTACCCAACAAAATGATTCTCAACTACCCATTGCCATTGGTTTGCTGGGCGAATTATTGTCGTCTAGGCAATTAACCTCTTTGCAACCAAAAAACGACATAAAAACTGCTAAATTAGGTGCTTTAGTTTCTATACTTGAAGTAAAAGTGGAAACAGCCTTATTAGCTGAAAACAATAACAGTAGCCTTTTAATAGGCATCCTTTGTGGCATATTTATAGTACTCATTGGTCTAGCCATTTTTCTAAGTCTATTTTGGCGTCATCGAATTGTCATGTCATCAACATCCGGCATTAATCTGGCACCCTCGATGGATGCCTTAAGGCACGATGAAGAAAAATCTAATAATTTGCAAAACGAAGAAAATCTAAGGCGCTATACAAATCCCTTAAAGTGCAGCACTTCCTCTTTGGGACGTGTTAATGGCATGGAATTAAGTTTAAATCCTGCCCCAGAACTGGCCTCTGTTGGCACACTGGCTAATGCTTCTGCCTCAAGTTCGGGAATACACCGATCGCAACCATTATATCCCGAATCAAACTTCGATTGTGATTTAGAAACAACTACAAAAAGCAAGGATTACCATACAAAGCGAAACTCACAAATACTTTTGCATAAGACACAAAATTCAGATATGAAAAAGAATACAGTTGGCTCTTTAGATAGTCCCCGAAAAGATTTTGGTAAAAGATCAATTAATTGTAAGTCAATGCCGCCACCATCTTCCGCATCGTCATGTGTGACGACACCCGTAACGGAATGTAATGATTCGGAAATTTTAACAGTTTTAGTGTAGTTTAGGCTGGGCCTAACGTGCGTAAATGAACTAGAGTGGGAAGGACTAAGCATATTCTGTTGCCAAATAACTTACCAGGTAATCGCAATTTCGGACAGACATTTTGATTTTCTTACTGTTCTCTTTTTTATGTATGAAGTTTGACGCATCTATTGAAAAAAATTCCATTTCAGTGTCAAACTCCATATATAAAAAATAAAAAAGTTAGAGAGTGGCTCTCTTTACTTCGTATTGCAATTACCTGGTACATTATTAGACCATGACATATTCTTAGTTAAAATTGTCATATGTACCTTCGCCTCTCGTAATTACTTAAATTTAAAAATTTTAAAATTAAACGCTCACTCAAAACGTTTGTGCTTAGAAAGAAATATATGTATGTACATACATACCATTATAAAAAACGAATTTTAATAATAAATGTGATGCTACTAAAACTGTAAAATATTTAAGTAATAACAACAAAAAAATATGTTTATTTGCTCCTTAGATTAATAAATTCAATTTAAACATGTTAGTATTGATCTCAAAAACAAAAAAGGCCAATTTCTTTTTAAGAGAGTACAAACTAAAAACCAGAAACTGTTAAAAAATGGTGAAATAACTTACCAGGTGGCCGGAGTTCCGAACAGCCATTTTGACTCTCTTACTTTTTTCTTTTTTATTAAAGTTTGACACATCTATTGAAAAAAAATTTCAGTTTAAGTGTCAAACTCCATATAAAAAATAGAAAAGAGTAAGACTCTCTTAATTTTCTCTTGCAAACACCTTGTATACATACACCTTGATTTGTACCAAACTGCGAAAGTGTGCATCATGGTGAAATATCAGGTAACGCAATTCAGAGAGAACATTTGTATGTGAAGTTTGACAATACGGTTTATATTGTTTTATAATGAACCTATTATCGAAATTGAATAAAAACTGTGATGCAAAATCCTGCTGCAAATAAAAAAAGCTAAAGCCCATAACGTATTTGCACCTGTAAGTTTATTAAATGATTTTGAATACTGCAACAACGACCATAGATGAAGCTACTTTCTTAATAGTTTTTTTTTTGCTTTTTTTTAATTATCAATATTTCCTCGCAAAAATATTGCATTTATAAATCATACCAGCAAAATGTCACAAAAAATTGTATACAAAGCCATGTTTTATAATATAAATAACTCACTTTTTAGTTGCGTCACATTTTACTTAAATAGTTCTTTAGTTATTATGAATCATGTAAAATAAATCATACATATTTTCAAACCTTTAAACACTTTATATTACTATAGCATTTAAGGACAATTTATTTCTATTTAACGAATATGAATAGTTTTTTTAAATCAACATATTATTAAAATATAAAAATTAAAACGTATATAAGCAAAAAATAAAGTAAATCCTACTCAGTGTGATATTAAAAGTTATTTTTAAGCAGAAACTAAACATAATTTAATAATTAAAAAAATAAACACAGTTTGAAAATAATTTCGCAAAAGTATTTGCACTTTTTAATAACATAACTTTGTATATATTAACTTTATATTAAAAAAATTAATGGCAATTGTTTTGTAAAAATTGCAAAAAAATAATAAACTAGTTTATATTTGAAGTAATGTTAATGTCCATTTATATACATAAGTTTTCAACATGCGCTTTAAGTGTAATTAATTTTGTAAAATAAATTAATCTATAGCTTAATTGATTAAAATTAAATAGTTAAAGTATTGATTATTATTAATGCCTTTAAGTTTTATTTTTATTTAATTTTTTTTTTTTCTTGTAATAGTTTGTATTTTAAAATATGCTTATATGTATATGTTGCAATTTTTTTATTATTTTTGAAAAAATAAGACATTAATGTAATATAATTTTTTATTAGCCAACTATTTATTTTCCATTTAATAAAAATACGTGTTTTTACGAAAAAAAAAATAATAAATTTTGAATTAAAAAAATTGCCTTTTACTTTTATTTTTCAGATGGATTTACTTTTAGTATTTTATATGACGTTTTTTCTTAATTAATGTTATACAGAGATTTGTATGCCTATATGTAAATGCAATGTGTATGTTTGCACCTAACCTTACCTTAGTATAAATCACTGACCGCACCCATTTAATAAAAGTTATTAAAAGGTTTTAAAAGGTGGTTCCAGAAGATTTAGTTTTAGTTCGGACAAATGATAGTAAAAAGGATATTAATCTCTAAACTTTTTAAAGTCACCTAAAGTATCTAGAACGCTAAAACCATATTTGTACATTTTGAAATACTTATATGCTTAATTTTAAAACTAAACCCTATTTAAGTGATTTTGGACGCTAAAAACCAATTGGAAAAATTTTGGTGCTCTTTGACTGGGCTGCACAAAGTTGTGATAATATTCTACTATTCTTGAAAAGCTCATACAAATTCGTTTATCTTAGTGCACTTTCTTTATTTGCACTTTTTGCATTTTGAAATTGTTTACGCATTGTTTACTTATACTACATTTACACCGAAGTGAAATCTAGTAGCTAAGAAATGTCGAGCTAAATCTAGTTTATTTTTACTAGATTTCCCATACAAAACAAAATCTAGTGCCGCACTAGTTTTTGTTGCAATCTCCAAAGAATCTTGTAGTACTTGGTAATACAACTATGGTTTCGCTAATTATGTGATATTAATTATATTTACGTCACAAACCTTTCCATTAATATGCTATTGTCTTGGCTTTGTTTCATCAACGCCATTTACCTAAAGCAGCTTTTATATGAAAATTATATCTAGCATAGGTAGGGTGACCATTTATTTCTGATTTCAAATCAGTTCACTTTTGATTCATTAATTACATTTTAATTTTTTTATTTTTTTTTTGTAAAAAGTGTTTTTTCTTATTCTTATAGCCGTCCACTTGGCTGTACGTATACATATATATTTTTTAATCTTGTAAAAAATAATCATCTGTAGTTACATACATAAATAATAATCAAATTCAAGGCCGGTAGATGACCGCTTCTGAGATATATGGTATCAACAATTTCATAAAATTCTTCCATTTGTATAGGGGTTATCACTTTCCCTGCTCCTACCAAACTATTGTTAAGTGATGTAAGTGCGGTGATTTGTAGTAAATTTTATAGCGACATCTTTAAAAGCTTACGAAATATAGCGTATCAAAAATAAAATAAAAATTGCTAATTTGTATGGGAGCTATCACTCATTTAATTATGTAAACGGTCAAATATTTCAAATAAATCATTCCAGAACACTCCTTCTAAAAAAGGCAATAATTATAATAATTTGCAATGAGCCGGTACATTACTTTCAAGTTATAAATTGCCCATAAATAACTTTTTACACTTGCACAGACAGTGGACAGACAGACAAAAACTGAAGGCGAGGGGTCAAAAGGTAGAGAGTGTCGTACACGACTCTGTACTGGACATTTTTCGTTTCTCTTTCTTATTTTTCGTATTCTGATCTTTTTGCTTCACATGACTTTTCTCAAGTCATCGTTATTTATATTCTTGGTTGTAATTTCAAAGCACAAGCGAAATGAACACAAGAGATTTAAAATGTTCTGTCTGTCTATTAATTTTAATCTTATGACAAGGATTAAAAAGAATATAAAACATGTCTGTCCAAATGTAAAATCAACAAAATTATTGTCATCTTTTAATATCATTTGCTTTAGGTAGGGTGGTATCACCACATTTAAAAAAGTAATAGGATGGCAGCACTGACATATAAAAAAACTAATCAGTAGTGGTGCCACACTTAGCCGATTTAAACACATTGCACCCGGTTTTTCTATATTTCATTTTTAACTATTAGGCGTTTCTGAAAATCACGCGATTTCAAATCACTTGTGATTTAAAAATCGTAATTGTAATGTTAAGTTATTTGTTAATACAACAGTTTTCAAAGGTTATTCAGGAATTGATCCTAATTTTCTTTGTTTATTTGTGGGGTTTATTGTGGGTTAAGTTTGTTTATATTCATTTCATTTGTTGAAACCCACTAAAACATTAAAGTGGTGGCAGCTCTGCTTTAAATATTAGTGCCAGCGTTGCCAGGGGAAGCTACGAAAAGTTACATTTTTTCACCCCAGAAGTTACGTTTTTTCTTAAAAAGTTACATTTACGAAAAAAAGTTTTTTTAAGTTAAATTTACAGAAAAAAAACAAATTGCAAGTCGGCATATAGTTTAATAAATATAGTAAAATGTTTTTAAAATACATATACATATAAAATTGATTCAATCGTACGTATTTGGCCAATTGCACGTAAAGCAGCTTAAAACGGGAAAAAATATTTTTTAGCTTTTATAAATTACTTTAAATATCAAGTTTAAAAATTAAACCCGTACCAGTCACTTAAAGATTATTTTTAAAATTTTAAAGTTTTACAATCCCTATGAAAAATTGCCTTTAAAACGCTATTAAAATGGTCATTCCCGTTATAATAGAGCGTTATGACACAAATTAGTTATACTTGATTTTATTTATTTATTTATTTAATTAGTTTTAATCTTATGAATGAATCTTCTAAGATTATATGAGTAAGTGAGCACTAGCTGCCTACTAGATTTTAAAAAGGTTGTATTTGATGTGTAATAACTCCCAATTTTGAGGTAATCAATAATATAAGTACATTTTAAGTAGTCCAAGGAATCTCCTTTCCCAAGTATTTTGCGTTGTTCTGTGACTAGAATAAAAAGTTACGAAAATAAGGCCTAATACGTTCAAATTTTACATGTTACATAGAAGGTCAAAAAGTTACATAAAATGTAACAAATGTAACCAACTGGCAACGCTGATTAGTGCAATTTACTTAGAAATAAACAAAACAAACCACTGTCATTGTTTGTCTGTTAAATAATTAAATAAACTTTCATAAAAATATTGTGAAACATAAAAAAATTTGTTGACAAATAGTTTAAAAATGATACGTTTTATAAAGAATTCATTGTTGAGTCTCTACATGCAGTACGAGTTAGTGACATGCATTTATATGTTTGAGCCTTGGGAAAAGAAATTAATAAGTAGGTAAAAATTAGAAAATAAATGTAACAAGTTTCAAAAGCTTTCTAAATATTATACATATGTAGATGGTTTCGTATTGGTGATAATTACTTTGGTTTTGTTCTCCAGTTATGTATACTTGCCATCGTATATTCAGACATTTTTGCAGTTTATAACGCCAATACCTTTACAAGAACAAAACAAGGCGGAAACTTCTTCGTACGCAACTCCCGTATTAAAGGGTGATAAGATAAGTACAAGTTAGGTTTTCTTAAGTTTAAAAAATATGTTTTAAATAATCAGGCGAAGCCAGGGTATACTAATATTAGTGTAGCCTGGGCGAAACAATATTTTTAAGATATTTTAATAAAAAAAAGTCCAATGATGGGTACATTCTCTTTCAGGGTAATTTTTTTTAATTTTAAGGAGAAAATGTCATCAAATTATAATAAATATACGTACATAAGTAGCTTTATTTCATTTAATGAAACGCCAACTAATAAGTGATGTATAAAATACTTTAAAAATTTTATAATTTTTTGTTTTCCAATATGTAAAATTAAATTATCTTTAGATTGTTAACTTTAAAATTTACTTATAAGACATAAAATTTTACTAAATAAAAAATATAAATTTTGAACTGTATTCAATCGATAACGGTATCAGTTGCCACATCATGGTATTAAGGGAGTACCTAAAGATAACTGGACCTCTACAACATCTCAATAAATAAATGAGTAAAATTTGGAACGAATAAATTTAAATAGGCCCAAAAACGATTTGGACAAACTCCTTCACAAGTTAATATATCGATGGCCTAATATAGAGAGGGTGTAACTTGATTTTTTTTAAATAGCGTTTCCAACTATTCTGGCGAACAAATGTCAAGTTCATCATAAATTTGTTGCCTGTCTGTTATAAACTGCATTTAAACTATTTAATATGCAAAATTATATGAAGGTTTTTCCCCTGTTAAGTAACAAAAAATTTAGTTAAGCCATCGATATACAAATATATACATATATTGGGAATTCCAGGAAAAAAGTAACGTACGCTAGATTTCACATATCTTTTTTCAGTTAAATTAGCGGACTAAAACTGTAATTTTAAAAATAAAAAATTCCAATTGTTGTTTCACTCATAAAAATTTAAAATTATTTTTGTGACACTCAACTCAGATGAGAACTCAGGTGGTGTAAATATAGCTTTAGTATTTGGAAAATACAAGTCAGAAATAAAAAATAAATATTTTACCCATACTAATTATACTAAGTATTTCGAATCGTTTTCGGGTTACCAAATTTACCCAAATTTTTATTATTATTTTTTTTAATATAAAGAAACAAAAATGTGGCTAGCGGCTTATAAAAATCCAAAATTTCAAAAAAGATCACCCTTACTGTGCATTTATTTATATGTTTATTATTGTAAAATATTAATGTAACTTAAACCTGAATTATTTGCCTACTAATGTTAATTAACTATGTTATTACTGATCCATGGCAAATATGTTAAAACATTTGTATAAATGCCGGGAAAACCTTGCTGAAGATTACACGCTACTCCACCTGCAGCAACAATTCCATATTGTATATACCGTTTGGCACTTGTGTAAGTATTAAATGCAATGAGTGGTCCACCACTGTCACCCTTACAGGTGTCACGACCCGTTTGCAAGTCGCCAGCGCAAATATGTTTTAGATTAATTTCGATAGAGAATGCTGAAAAAACGTTTTGACATACTGAACGTGATTGGCCTAATACTTCTGCTTTCAAAAGAACAAATGATCTTGTACCTAAAATTATAAAATAATTTGCAATTACATGTGTAATAATAAACTTTTTAGCACAAAAACTTACTGTTTTCAGTGGCTCCCCAACCAGCTATTGCAAAAGTATTTGAATTGATTTCAAATGAAGATTTTGTAATGGGTAAACACACGGGCTTAATATGCACTGTAATAAAGAGAATGTATTTAAACATAATAGTTCTTTTTCCAAAAGTTAACAATAATATACTTAATAACCTTTAAAATTAACATTGCGATCCAACTTGACCAAAGCAATATCATTAATGCGTCTTCTTTCATTATATCTGGGATGAGTAATTATTTTATCTACTCCAAAATCTTCGAAAACTGGATTACATACTCTTTTTCTACCCTTTTGTTTACAATCTGGGTTTGTTGAAATGTTATGTTCACCAAGACGTACCCCAACTCTGAAATATAAACATAAATTTTAACAAACTTTTTGTAATTTCTTTAATTGTATAAATAAACTAACACTGGATATATGGCTTTGTTAACACAATGTGTAGCTGTTAGTACATAACGATTCGTTATTAAAGAGCCACCGCATTTAAATTCATCTCCTGGTGCGTCGTAACGAAGTAATGTCATCCAAGGAAATTCTCTTAAGTCAGTTTCATTTCCACCTGCCACACGATCTCCTCCTGACGTTCCGCAGCTCAATTCGCTTAGAATACTTAAACCTTTATTTAAGAAAGAATTTTAACTTTACAAATGCTTCCATATTTTGCGCCCTTTAATAATTCAGTCTTTAAAAATAATAGAAGTTTTGAATTATGTACTTTTATCCATTGGTTTACACTTAGCATAGATACATATTATACTTTTTTCGATCATACCTTGTGGATTAAATTGTGAAGTATATTCCTTATTATAATCAAGATCGTCAGTAAATCTGGGATCTGTGTTTGCAGGGGCTGATGTTGGTGTATTCGGCCTTACACCGTTATTCGACAGTTTGCAACATAAACGTATCTAAAAAGTAAATGTGATCTAAAGAAAAAATGTTTTTTTAAAACTTTATACATACCGATTCATTGTCACGAGAACATTTCGACTTAACTATGAAATTTAAATAACGTTTGGGTATAGCCTCAGTGCTACCATAATTTTGCACCAATTCATTGACAAAGGGACAATCTTTGTATGGTACACAAAAACCATTTTCTAATGCTGGTGTAGTACACGGTTGTTCTATAAATATAAGTACAAAATAATGATGAATTAATAATAACGTTGTTTGTAATAGAATAGTAATTTGACCTACGTCCACTAATTATGGTTACAAAAAACAGTACATTAAACAGTTTAAACAAATTTGTGTAAAAAATTTTCATTTTGTTTTTTGCATTTGATTATAAAAATAAATATTTTGCCCGCAATCTTTTCAAGTTCAAGTTTTTGATGTTAATAGAGATAATTTTTCAATCCAACTGTTGATTACTATAAGCAATGCATACAGTTTTTATTAAATGATTGTTTATATGTAAAAAAATCTATATGTAAATGATTTTTAAATTTTATCACAGTAAACCGGCTTTATTTTATATTCTCTTTAATTTGAAGCGTGCTTAAACCTGATTTTTTTATACTGTGCAGTTGATTTAAATTTTTTTTTTAAACGGTTAAGCTTATGTACATACATACATATGTATTTTTATGAATGAATATATGTAAAAGAAATTTTGAAAATAATATTTCCTTTTGTCAGACTATTAAAAGAATAACTTGTTAGTTTCATTTTTAAAACCAATAAAGGTTTTGTTATAGGTACTTTGAACTACGGTGGTTACGGTAAATATTCATTAATTAGCAAATGTGAAAACAAATTGTAAATTAAAATGTTGGCAAACTCCAATACGAAAGCGATTGATTTATTTAAATAAAACTTTTTTTAAAATATAAAATAATTTTCCTTTTAATACTTATATATAAACAAAATAATTGCTTAAGTCACAGCATTTTGTTTGTTGGTTTTAAATACTACGAAAGGTTATAGCTTATTGTGTCAATTTTTTAAAAAGGAGAAAGAAAATCTTAAATATAATTCACAATCTACGGAATTTGAAAAATGTAGAAAAAAAACCTTATACGAGTTGTGACAACTATTTATATACAAAACAAACAAAGTAAAAACCCCTAAGAGAATATATCGTGACGCGACAAAACTAACTGAACACACATTTGATAAAAGTATTTAGTAGCTAAAAATTTGTTTAATCCTACCGCATTCGTTTTTTTAGAATTCGCCGAACCTTTAAAAATCCTAAAAAGTCGAAACTCGACATTTCCTTTTCGACTTCCCTTGCAGCAACATTGTGAATCAGACACTGGAAAACGTTAGTTTTTAGTTTTATCAAAAGTAAATATCTCTAACATGCTGAAATGAATTATCAGGTGAACGCATCCGCATTAAAAGGTACAAAATATTAATTTTGTTGTTCGAAAAACAAAACGTAGATTTTCATTTCTGAATGTTAATGTACTTTAAAAAACAATTTATAAAAAAAGTTATTTCGGAAGTTTAAAATGATTATATGCTGAATAACTGGCTCTTTCTTTTTGCGTCACATTTTCTAAAAGGCTTTTTCTTTAGCAAAAATAGTTTTTTGTGTTAATACTCGTAAGGTTAAGTAAGGTATGGTTACGAAGGGTAGTGGCGAGTCCAACTCGTAATACTCGTAAAGTATCAACTACAACTTAAGATACCTTAAACTACTGTGAAAACAAAAAATATGCCCCATTCTTAAAAATATTATACACAACCCGATCCTAAAATCAAAATTCTCCCAAACAATTTTATTAATTTTGAAAACCTTGAAATCATGCAACTGTCATTGTTTATCTTAATAAAATCTTAAATTCAGTTAAAAGCAAGAAATCATTCTTTTATGGCCTGGATATTGTAAAACAAGTTAATACATAAAGGTGGCCATAAACACAATTAAAAATTCGTACTTATGCCTCTCTTCTTGTCAACATTAACTTAATACACAATAATATGTATGAATCACTAAAACAATAATTAATTATTTAGACTTTGCGATCTTAACCATCATATAAAAATTACAAATTTATGTATTAAATGGTTAATAAATTAGCGCGGGCAAAATGTTGTTGGCATGATATTTTAGCAGCGCCTGTTTTGCCTGTTATTTATAATTCAGTCACTGGTGTAAGTTTATTTAAAAGAGAATGCACATTAAGCTCGTCGCCTTTTTCAACTGAAGGGGGTGGCACATAAAGTCCGTCGTATGTCATCCGTCGCTTTTTTTAACAACGCTTTAAAAAACATGTTTTTTTATGATCGGTGTTACATTCGGTACGTCTATGTCAACGCACCGTATAAAAATTGTTTAATTTTTAACGTACCTTAAGTAGTTTGATAGCTACCGATTTTGTACTTATGTGCATTTTGCTTAATTTTTTTTTGTTTTGTTGATGATTTGTTATCCTTGAACGAAGTATTTTATGTCCTAACTTCGAACGTCCGCACGTTAATTCCAGCTAAAAACGGAGACAGATGGCGTACGACAGGTTCTATGTGTCACCTCTTACGTTAGGTTAGGTTACGAAGGGTAGGGGCGAATCCAACTCGCCACCTCCACCCAGAGTGCCGTCCGCAAAAGGTCCTAAGAAGTCAGTAGTCAAAGGCGCTGAAACACCTATCTGCCCAGCCACCCAATCCCCTTGATAAAACATATGATGCTTCCCACCCCACAGCCAGGGAACTCACCAAGTCTATCTAAGAAGAGCCCTCCCAACCACCTCTGTCGGCGGATCTGCAGCCCTGGGCAGTGGCAGGCAAGATGTTCTACCGTCTCTATCTTCTCCTCATCCCCGCATACCCTGCAGAAATTTGGAGAGTTCCTGTCCCATTTGTTCGATATATATTTCACATCGCAGTGCCCTGTAGGAGTCCCAATATTGCAACTCAGAATATCCCTGATCTCCTTAAGCAGCAGTTCAGTGCCTATCCTGTCCAGCCTGGGCCATAAAAGTCTAGAGATCCTGCAATCAGCCCTGTCCCTTCAGGTTTGGCCCACCTTGTCCAAGTCCCTATCAGCCCATAATAGAAACCCAGTGGGGGCCTTACCGGCTCATAACCAAGTCCAATATCCCTGGCCGATCCCTTTCTTGCCATCTCATCGCTCTAAGAGCACGTCTGCAGTCTCCACGAGTCTAGACCTGACATAATATCCCTCTAGAGCCTTAAGCATCTCCCCAGGTTTCAAACTATGGTGTTTCTACAGGCATAATAGGCATTGAGAGACTTCCTGACCCTTTCCTTTGCGTTTGCTCTTCAAGATAACTTGTCATCCAGGACGATACCCATATACCTGACCCTATCCGCTAGTTTCAGCTGAACCCCGTCAAGCTCTGGCAGCTTAAAATCCGCCATCTTGTACTTTCTGGTAAAGAGAACCATCTTCGTCTTTCCTGAGCTAACTCCCAGTCTCTTGTCCCTAGCCCAAGCAAAAAAATCAGATAATGCACTCTGCATTACCTCACTCGTAATGGACAAGAATTTTCCCATCACTAAAACTTAAAACGGAACGATGTCGTCTGCATAAGCCACTACTTTTATTCCCTTCGAGTCAAACCGCCTCAATATCCGTTGAATACTCCAGTAGTGGCGACAATGTCTCTCCCTGTGGTGTTCCCACGTCTTTTTCGATGTTCATTTCCAAGCGCAGAATGGATTCACTCTATAAGGATGCCCTGAACTCCTACTTCCCTCGGTGCGTTTTCAATAGCCTCTATCAAAACATCGTTAAAGACTCCCTCAATGTCCAAAAACGCGCCCAGTGTGTACTCTTTCCTGTATAACCCGCGCTCTTTGAATCCCACCACATCATGAATGAAGATAAAGATCGATCAGCGGTTCCAACATCTTCAGTAGGAAAGATGATACTTTTATCGGTCTAAAATGCCTTGGCTTAGAGTGGCTGGCCAACTTCTTGAGTATGTAGCCGAGTGTGATGCTAGCAGCAAATACACTCGTTAGGAGCAGCAGTCCCTGCGTCGAGAGATTCTATAGCATACAGGGGTTAATACTGTCTAATTGGCCTGGAAGGTATCCAATTCCCAATTTACCCTATAAGCGTTACCAGATCCTCTGCCACCACTGTTATGTAAACTATCTCCCCGGCACCTTCGCACACGCCCCCGGATAGCTCTTCTGCAGCCGGCTCCCTGCACCCTGGGAAGTGGGAACTCATCAACAACTCAAGGGTCTCCGAGCTAGACTCCGTCCGCGAGTCATCAATTCTCTGAATGTATACAATTCCACTAGGATAGTATCTTCCTTAACCTTGACCTCTCGCTAACGGAGCCAATAGACTTACAGTACTTCGACCACGAATCCCTTTTCGCCCTCCTTAGATCACCCTTGTCACTGATATCCTTAACCTTTTCCAATATACATCGTTCCTCCTGAGCTTTGCCACCATCGTTCGTTGCTCCCTGAGCTCTCTGATCCACCAGCCTGGCTGTTCCCTGAAAGACTTTCGGGCATGCCCGTTTAAAGCTCTCTCTCATCGAAACAGTGAATAAATTCGCCACTCTCTCCGCCTCCCTGTGCGAAACCTCAGAAATATCAGTATTCCCTATCTTCAACGAAAAATCTTCCCTGAAGATCTCCCTTAAGCAGTTTAGAGGATTAATCAGCATTTTATTGTCAAAATAAGTGTTTGTTAGTGCAACTCTTGCGTGGGTTGCGTAGATTTTAGTGCAGACCCGTTGCCCTTTACTTTCAACCCTGCAATGGTAATGACAATATATATAAATATGCATTACAATAAACGATCAGCAAATACCTGTACATTTAGGAAACACCAATTCAATCGAGAACATAGGCACTACCGGGGCCCTGCAAAAAAACTTTGTCTTTGCGGACTACCCCTGGAGCTCAAAACCATTTGATCATAAACATCGTTGTTTGTAAGATTTTTTTTAAACTCCTTTGTAAATGAATTTCTTTTTAACTCTGGAGTAAAACGGTCACAGCAGTCTAAAGCGAATAAACTAGTTCAACTGTACAAACAATACTTTTTTGTATAAAAAAGCATAGGGCTATATCGTTAAAAAAATATGTTTTAAATTGGTTATAAATATATATATCCTTCATAGTTTTGTTAAAGATTGTTCATTAAATAAAGGATTTAAAAGGTTGTTTTCCTAATTTTCTTTATTATTTATTTCAGAGCTATTCAAAACTAAATTCACGAAGTTTAAACATGTACCATTTCTGTTTCCCACTGTACAGACCTTTTCTCTTTTTTGTGTATAGAATTTTTTTTTTTGCTTTACGAGACTTTTTTGCCATATCCATATTTAAACAATGACTTAAAATGTCTATTTGTTTGTTATAAAACTATCGCATATGATCAGTTATCCACTGAAAATAATGCGAAATATTTGTATAAGTTGTAGGTAAGCTTTCTAAGCCGCAATTGTTAAGACCAATGCTAACAAGCCCAAACTGTATAAACCGTGGTTGGCCATTATAAAAATCTTTATACCCTAAAGGTCCACCAGAAACGCCGCGGCAAGCATCAACTGAGTCTAAACCACCAGCGCAAATTTGGCCTTCAGTAAGTGACAAAGAAGATAATGTTTTCTTAACTCTTCTTGACACCGAGAACGTTCGACATTTGAGACAACAGCTACCATCAAAACGTCTGAATAGCTTTCTGAAAAAAATATTTTTAACTCTTTACTTTTTAATGTTTGGTGGTATTTACATACGGTTTTCAGTAGCTCCCCAACCGGTTATAACATATTCACTGTAGTCCTTAGTTCCTAAATTATGGTAAACTGGCAGACAAACGGGTTTTATATGAACTACATACATACATACATATTTGTTTAAAATAATTAAAAAATTAAATTAATTAGTTTTTAACAAGTAAGAGTGCTATATTCGGCTGTGCCGAAACTTATATACCCTTCACCTTGGTCTTTTTATATGCCCAGCGAGTTATTTCGTACTAAAAATATTATAATTTTTTTTTTTTTTCATATATTTTATTATTGAATCTTCGCTTAAGCGAACTAACAATAAGTATTCAAATCTTAAAACTAAGTTATTAATACTAGTCCAGTCAGTACCAGACTAAAATTTAAGTTTTCATAATAAAGTTAATTAATTTTAAAACTTTCATCTAAGAGCAATGTATCCCTTCTTTTTAGGCGGGTGTGCCCACTATGTTGCCGGATGCTTCGAGCGAGCGGATTTGGATGTGTTTCCAACTTATTTAAATACTTGTCCACATAGTTTAGAATTTCGCTTTTTACTAGTGGAACTTCTAGATCCTTGTGGATGTTGCTGTTTTTGACATACCACGGAGCACCAGTTATCATTCTCAGAATTTTGTTTTGACGACGTTGTATTTTTGTATACCGTAGCCCCAAATTGGTTTTAAAATCGAGTTGTAGAGTAGAAGTTTACAATCCAGACGTAGTACAGAGTTTCTATCAATTAGCCAGTGGATTTGAGCAGCTTTAAGTTTCATTTGAGTCAGCTTCGCATCTATATAAGGCTTCCATGTGAGACGGCGATCTAGGTGAACACCAGGATATTTTGTCTCGGTTCGTTGAGGCACCATATGGTTGTTAATAGTGATTGGGGAGCACGTTTCTTTGCGTAAAGTAAAAGTTACGTGGGTACATTTTTGTTCATTTATTTTAATTCCCCATAACTTTGCCCATTTTTCAACTTGAGTTACGTGGTGCTGCAGTTGGTTCGAAGCCTCTTTAGGGTCTTTATGAATACTAAGGAAAGCAGTATCATCAGCAAATGTCGACGTGTGTGTAAAACTATTGGTTGGCATATCTGCTGTGTAAAGCAAGTACAGAACTGGACCTAGTATACTCCCTTGAGGTACACCAGCCCCTATTGGTTGAGAAGAACTTATTTGGTTTCCCTCTTTGATCATAAATTGTCGACCGGTTATGTATTTTTCTAATAGGTTGAAAATATTAGCTGGAAGGTTTAGCTTTAGTTTGTTTAACAGGCCTTCGTGCCACACTTTATCGAAAGCCTGAGAGACATCAATGAAAAGCCCGGAGCAGTACTTCTTTTCCTCAAAGGTTTTTCTTATAACCTGCACCAGTCTGAAAGTTTGTTCGATTGTGCTATGTTGACTTCTAAAGCCAAATTGGTGATCTGGAATGCAGTTGTTTTCATTCAGGATCGGAGTCAGCTTGTTCTTAAGCAATTTTTCGAACAATTTTGACATTGTGGGTGACAAACTTATGGGCCTATAAGATTCTACCTTTGAAGGATCTTTGCCAGGCTTAGGAATCATCTTTACTAAGGCAATTTTCCATATAGGCGGGAAATGTTCAAGCCGAATTATTGCGTTAAAAATAAAAAGAATTATTCTTTTTGCCGTAAAAGGTAACTCTAAGAGCATTTTGTTGCTTATATTATCAACGCCAGGAGCTTTTTTACCATTTAGGTTAGCAATAGCCTCTACAACATCTGTAAATCGGAAACGTATTTCTAAAGGACGTCTAGCAACAACTGGCGGTAATTCCCTAACGTCTGTGCAAGTATTGGGAGGGAACACGTTTTTGAAATGATTTGCCAACAGATCACATTTTTCTTCGTCATTTTTAGCCCAGGATCCTCTCAGATTACGCAGTGGGGGTTTTGCGATAACGGGTCTTTTAAAAATATTATAATAAAAATGCTTTTTATATGTACTCGTATGTTTGTATATACATATTTGCATTTAAACATGTATACATACATATGTATGTAAATACATACTAGAGGTCTGCTTGACTACACCCAAATGCCGTTTAAATACATTCGTTTGTTTTTCAACAACATAGTGTTTTTCATTCAATGTTAAACAAACTAAATGAATGAACCCACAAGCAAAAGCAAATAAAAAATAACTTCAGCCGAAAACAAAATATTACCCATACATTCATATAAATAAATACTGAATACAATGTGTGAATATTGCTGTATGATTGGTGTAAAAAATTATTATTGAGCGCATTCATTTGTGTTTGCAAATTTGTCGTTATTGTTGTTGTTAAACATTCATTAACTCGAAAAAACACCTAAATGTTTTTATAAAAACTCTAACTGTAATGAGACTTTGCTATGTTTTTGTATTTTCAAGTGTGTTTTATACACATTCAAAACGAAAACTGTAAAATGAATGTGTTCTTCTTGTATCATTGAGTGTAACACACAATACATTCTTTCTTGTGTTGTTACTGGCTTAACTTTATTTATCTCCCATAGAATGAAAAATGTTTGAATGAATATTGTTTTTGTTGTGTATAGGCAATTAAATGAATATAGTCATGCAGATGTCTAATACATACATCCATATGACAATACATACCTACGTCCAAACATACAAGAAACTTTTTGCACATTTTTTTATGCTCATCCACATGTTAAACACACAGCGTTGCCAGTTTTCATTTGTTTCATATTTTGTATGGAGTTTGTGATTTTACTCTAAAAAATGAGGCAACCGCACTATTTTGCCTATGTCTCGGTCGGTAGTAAACCGATTTCGCTGATTTTAAATAGCGATTGCCTCCAGGATATTTCAAATAGTTTGACACCAATAGCTGGTCCGTATTACTTAATTTGACTCCGCAAACTCGATTTCAACAGACGGACATCGCTAAATCGACTTTCCTATCTATAAGGATCCAAAATATATAAGCTTTATGGGCTCGGAAATGGATAATAAAGAAATTACAAACGGAATGACAAACTGATATATACCCTTATCACTTATGTGAAGGGTATAAAAAAAAGGAACTTTTTTTATTTTATTTACATTACTTTGAAATTGTACTGGACGATCAAGACGCATAAGTGCAATATCATGATATAATTTTTTTTGATAGCTTTCATGAAGTATAACTTCTTCAACACCGATATCTTCAACTGGAGGTGCACACATTATTTTGCGTATTGAATTTGTACAGTCTGTATCAGTGCTGATTTGGTGCTCTCCTAATCGTACTGCAACACTGAATCAAAAAAAAAAAAAATAAATAATCATAAATCTTAAACTTATTAAAAAAAGGCTTCGATTAACGTTCGTCATTCGTTGGTTGTATATTTCTAAAACACTACAAAATATAAAAAAACTTACAGTTTTTTGTTTGCTCTTGATATGCAATGGGCTGCAGTAAGAACGTAACCTGAAACAATTTAATAACATAAAGATTTTGCTTAAAAATTTTAATTCCCATTTAATTACGATCACTTATTAAGGATCCTTCACACTTAAAAGGGTTTAGTTCATCATCATATTTTAAAAGGGCCATCAATGACAAACCAAATAATGCAGATTTATGGCCATTTGATATCTTATTTATACTATACATGCCAGTTTACTTAAGCCATCAACATTTAATTGTATCTCATTTTCTAAACAACAAATTAGAGGCTAAAAGTAATTCAAATCTTATTAAATAATTTTTAAGGTTTTTTTTACACAACACACCATATTGTTCATCCTGTAACATTGTAATTCTAATAAATCTCTTCGAACTGAGTCTGAAATACTGCTTCCAGAATGCTGAATGTTTTTTAAAAGTTCATATCCTCACAGAAAATGAAAAACGCCCTATCTAACATTTAAAAATTTTTTAGAAGGGGCAAGAATTTTTGTGTAAATGAAAAATATATTTACAATTAACACAAATTGTTGCCATATATGTTAGTTAAAAATGATCAACAAATGTATTTTTGCTGAAAAAAAAGAGTTTTGCGAGATGACGTAGTTGTTAGATAGGGCGTTTTGCATTTTCTGTAACGATATATAATTTTAAAAGATTTTACTCACGCATTTTCGCTTTTGTTGATTTGGCATTTTCAATTCAGTGTCATATTCTAATTAACAAGAATATTTTGAAACAAATTTACAGTCGTAGCGGTGGGGCGGCCATATTCATAAACAATTTTTTAATTTTAAATAGATTTTTTATGAAAATTTTGTTTAGAACGTAATTTTAAATTTAAAAATTGTTAATAGAAATGCTCAGTAGCATTTAAGAACTAAATAAAACTAGTACTTACGCCCGATAACCATTATGGCAAAAAATGTAAATAAAATTGCAATAATTTCAATCAAACGAATCATTCTATACATCCGCATGAGCACAATAAGAAAATTTGACAGATAACAGAAATTTTTTTGTAGCCTTTTAACAATACGTTAAAAAAATAATCGATTGATTAAAATTGTTATGCACGTCACTACACCCAGAAAAAAATGACACCATCCGTGGTCAAAGTGACCACATTCGTTGTCGAAAGTGTATCAACCACGCTTGTTGTCAAACTGTACACGCCGCTGTCAATTCGACAACGAGTTATTAACAACGCAGTCGTTGCTAAACCGACACCAATCGTTGTCAAATTGACACCTAACCGTTGTCGAGTTGAGACCCAACCCTTTTCAAATTGGCAACCAACTGTTGTCGAATTGACACCCAACCGTTGTCAAATTGACACCCAACCGGTGTTTAATTGACACCAAACCGGTGTTAATTTAAAAATTTCCATTCTGTTCCGTTTCCAGTTTCATTCTACCCGTTCCTAATCTAATTTTATAATCAAAACATTTGTTGTTAATTAAGTTTAATTTTTATTTAAAAAAGTAGTACAAAGCCTTAAATAAACTTAATTCTTAAAACAAAATTACCAATTAGAAAGGGCTGTATAGTTAAACCAGAATATTTTTCTATGATTGCATTAATTTGGAGTTTGTAATCATTTATGGTAGCCAAACACAAGACGAAGCTTTCCTGTGAATCCGCTATTGTACCTTTTTTCCTCCACATTTAAGCCTAGCTGGTAATGGTTAAACCGCATTTAGCAAAATAGTGTATATGTAATCTTAAACGTCTGCAAAATGTATAAAATAATGTTATTTTTTTTTAAAAAGTTACATAACTGGATAATAACCTAAACTGGTCGCAGACAAAGCGGTGGAAAAAAGTTGCTTGCAATATTCATTATGGATATTTTTTGCATAAAAATTGCAAATCGCTGCTTTAAATTTATTACATTTAGAAAGTATCAGATGTCCTTTTATCAAAATCAATATTGATCTAAAACAAATAGTTATTAACAGAAGCAAACACAAAAATTACTTAAACTTACTAATTCTGTTGCTCTTGAATCAGACAATTTAGGCTATTCTTGAAGAAATTCATAGCTCTTTAACTTTTCTAAATCTGTTTGCCGTATATTAAAGGATCTTTTCAATTTTTCGAGGACCGCTTCCCAATTATCACATTCTCTGATAAGGGAAGTCTTCAGTGCAGCAGCAACTGAGTCATCAGTTTCTACAAATAATCAAAGTACTATATTACCTCAGTTATTTTCCAGGCAATAGGCTTTTCGCTGAACTCCACACGCAGCCCCAATGGTGGCACTGCTTCTTTTAAATCCTCTTTGTTTAAATAAGGTAAGCTTCTGAATGGTACTTTTGATACTAGAAAATCAAAATTACATGCCTAGTACTGTAAATTGTAAATTTTTTACTCACATTTTAAATATTCAAAAACTGATTCCATGTTTATGGTTTGTAAAAATTGTTGAAGTTGAACATCGTCGATGTCTTCAGCGATGATATTGCCTGAAAAGCACGAATCGCAAACCACAACAACATCACCATTTATTTCTAATAATTCTCCAACTATATTTAGATCCTCATATAACTGAATTTCTTAGCTTTGTTCCATTTTATGGTTAATTTTTCTAAAATACTGCTTCACACACCGACTAAATTTAACATAATGAAGAACTCTTAAAATTTTAGCGTCTGTAGGCAATTTGACAACGTAACGTTGCCAATTTGACCACGTTCGTTGTCAATTTGTAAACGTGTGTTGTTAAAAAGTAAACATTTTGCCGTTTGCAGAGGATCTGACAACATAACGTTGTCAATTAGACCCCGTTCGTTTATGAATTGAAAATGGCTGTTGTCAGAAAAATCTAGTAACGCAGGTTGTCATTTTGACCACAACCGTTGTCTATTTTGCAACATCATTTTTCCCTCAGTGTATCGTTTGGTTTTACCAGAATATCAAACTTAAATATACCCTTATCACTTATGTGAAGGGTTTAAAAAAACATAAAAATTATGACCAACTTGGCAACTAATCCAACGATATGTACCGCTTCTTCTACTGTACCAGAGTTTTAAGTTAAAAACCTAACTAATATCTTTGCCTTTGATGTGTTATACAACTCAAAATCCTAGTTATTTGTTCTTAGATTTTTAGATAAAAAGTTATGCTAGAGACACAACTGGGTCACACGACGAAGTTTTCCAACCAAATACAAGGTGGGCCAAAAGAAATCACCCTATTGGAAGATGCTCTTATTTTTGCAAATGGCGGCTAATGTCAAATCTGTATTAACATTTGTAAACTAGACAGATGTAGAATACAAGTGAACAAGCCATGAAGCGATACACTCCCCAAGAACGCGGAATAATCGTGTCTATTTTTTGCGTAACAGCTCGTCTGTGGTGTTGGCGCAGTACAAATTCCGTCGCATAATCCCCGGTCGTCCGGCACCGACTGCGCAAACTCTGCGCCATTTGGCCACCAACCTTAAAGAGTATGGGACCACATGAGACGCTGTCAAGAGACATATTTTCACAGGTTTTAAGTGAAAAGATATTTATTTACATAATTGGATATTTTTTAAAGTAAAATGAAGTTTTTATCTTAAATGATCTGTTATCCATTGCAAGTTGTAAGAAATATTTGTGTAACTTGTTGGCACGTTTTGAACACCGCATTCCAGAAAACCAAGGCTTACAATGCCAAATTGTATAAATCGTGGGCTGCCATTGTAAATGTCGCGATAACCCAATGGTCCACCAGAATCACCACGACATGTGTCTACTAAGTCCTTGCCACCAGCACATATCTGACCCATCGTTAATGGCAATCGAAAACCATGCGTTCTAAACACTCTTTCGCATTCCATGCGATCAATCAAAGGGACAACCGCAACTAATAGAATATCAGATGTAGTATCTTTGATAAACATATAAAAACATATGTATGTACGTATGGTATGCGTAGATGTATTAAAAAAAAAAGAATTTAATTTAGTGTAAAATATTTCTTTAAGTATTATTTTTGACCAACCATTTTCTGTGGTGCCCCATCCTGAAATAACATATTGACTGTATTCTTTATTTCGTAAATCATCATATATTGGTAGGCAAATTGGCTTAATGTGACCTTAAAAATATTAAATTATTTTTTATAAAGTATGTTTTAGCTTAAGTTAACTGTAGATAAAGTAAACAATAAATTGATTATAAAATTCCTTCCTATAAGCCAAAATAAGATTTTTGTTTGAAGTACGGCATTACCAATACAAAAACCGGGGGTAAATTAGGGCATTCGATTTGAATCGAAATTCTACTTGATCGTTCGAGTTGTCGATGCTTTTAATAAAGGAATTCAAATAAGAACTTTGAAATTTCGAGTCGAATGCTGTTGTTTGCCCCCGACTACTTTTAAGCATGCAGTGCAACGAGGTGCTTTTTTGTTTGCTTACAGCAACAACAAACAAATGAAAATAATAGCTTATCGGCAGTCGGGTTGAACTCTTTTATACATACACGACTTTGTATTAGAAACTTAAATTTTTTTAATAAGGTACCAAAAATAAAAATTACTTTTGAAAGCAGGCAGAAGAAAACATTGTAGTGTCAAGTAAAGTACACCAAACTGATGGTATAAAACCTAATATTAGGAAAATCTAGCGATTTTTAAATTCTTAAAACTCGAAAAATAATAATTTTTTTTTTTTGCAAATGAAAATTTAAATCAGAAAATAGTAATTATGTTTTGACTTCTTTTTCTTCTTTTTGGCATTATTTTTACTGTCTCTGTTTTAAATTAACATTCTATAGCGCATAAAGTAAGTCGCATAAAACTGTATAAAAACTTACGTTGAAATGTAATTTTTCTATTTAGACGTATTAATGCAATGTCATGATATAAGTTTCTTCTGTATTTTTCATGTTTTATTATTTCCTCGATACCCACATCCTCCACAGGGGGAGCACATATATTCTTTCGCGGAGTTTTAATTCAGTCTTTTTCTGTACTTATTTGATGTTCTCCTAAACGTACTGCAACACTGTTAAAAAGTAAAAAAAAAAATGAAATTACTCTTTAATGCAAAAAAAGAGACATTCTAACCCTTAAGTATGTTAAAATCTAACTGCTGTTTTCTTAAGAAAAAACATTTTATTATGTCCTTACGGCCATTTTCACAATGTTCGGTTTAATCATTATACCCTTTACATAAGTGATAAGGGTATATATCAGTTTGTCATTCCGTTTGTAATTTCTTTATTATCCATTTGCGGCCCCATAAAGTATATATATTCTGGATCCTTATAGATAGGGAAGTTGATATAGCCATGTCCGTCTGTCCGTCTGTTGAAATCAAGTTTCCGAAGTCAATTTAAGCACAACGGATCAGGTATAGGAAAAATACTGCGATTGCTTCAGTTTTTTTTAACACACACACAAACAAAATAGGTATCAAATAAAAATTGTATTTTGGATTGGATTACCAAATGCGAAAAAAGTTTCTAGTATGCTTGGACGTAGGTATGTATTGTCATATATATGTATGTATGTGTGTTTGTATGTACATATATATGTATATATGAATGTATGTATGTATGTATGTATAAATGCATGCATATTTGTACATATATATATACATACATCAGCAAGCATCCCTACAAGAAATTTGTGACCGAAATTAACACTAAACAATTTTTTTTCGGTCATTTGTGACCAATATTTTTATCACATCTGAAGGTGCGAGGGAGACGCAAGATCACACGTACACAAAGAAAATGATAGTAAATAATGACCGAAATACCAGTCATCTGTGTCGGTCATATGACCGGTCAAATGACTGTCACTGTTCTAGTAGGGATATGTATGTATGTATATACAGTTGTGTTCAAAAAAATAGGAGTGCTATTTAATGAAAAATTAAGTCTCCGTATTTTTAAAAATCCTTATTTTATTTTCGTTTTTTTACAATATTATTATTAAATGATTGGTATTTTATTGTTTGGGAAAATCAAATGTTCATTTATGGCAAAAAAAATAAAAAAAAATCCAAATAAAGAAAAATTACGTAAAATTAATTGTTCAAAATAATAGGAGTATTTACTATTGGTTCAAAATTCGTAACTTAAAAGTAGTTATAGTAAAGAATTATTTAGAAAAACATGGAAAACTATTAATATTTTGTTGAGTATCCTTTGTTTTTAATAACTGCGGAGCATCTTCGGGGCATGGAGTCAATAAGGTCCTGGCAACTTTTTAATGGGATTTGCCGCAACGCATCTCGAACTATACTCCACAGTTCGTTTGCATTTGGTGGCATTTTTTCTGCCACATTTTTCTAACGTCTCCCCATTAATACCCAATAGGATTAAGGTCAGAAGATTGAGCAGACCACGACATAACCTCAACCATATTGTTATGAAACCACTCTTTTGCCAATATACTGGGGTGTTTTGGGTCGTTGTCTAGTTGGAAGACCCATTTTAATATCACATTCTACTCCGAGTAATGCAGCATCACTTCGTCCAATATTTTTACGTAGACATCCTTGTCCATTATTCCTTTTACTTGATGAACTGCACCAACTCCATTGTAAGAGAAGCATCCCCATATCATAACTTTTGCACCACCATGTTTGACAGTTTTTTTGGTATATTTTCCTTTATATTCAGTGTTAGGAGGACGTCGAACATACTGTCTGGAGCCAGTTTCACCAAATTAAACAATTTTAATTTTGTCTGTCCATAAAATATTTCTCCATTTTTCCTTTGGCCATTGGACGTGCCCTTGGGCGAACTTTAACAGTGCAGTAGCCTGCTTCTTTGTTAACAAAAGAACCTTTCGTAGACTTCTTGCAAACAATTCGTTTCCTAATAGTCGTCTTCGGAATGTTATAGCACTAACAGGAAGGATAAGCTCCTGTTTTATCTTTTTTGATGACGTCGAAAGCTCACTCTTTTTGAATCTAACTATAAGACGGTCATCTACACTTGATGTTTTTTGTTTTCTGCCAGTAGTTTCAGCCTTTTTATTTATAGTTAACGGCATTGGTAATCATTTGGTCTGAACATCCGAGGGATTCTTTAATTTCTTTGTAAGTTTTTCCTTTTTGTCTTAAATTTTTTATGAGGGTTCGCTTCTCTTCAGAATAGTGTTTTTCTCGTCCCACTAATCGACAAATTGTATTTTAAAACTATAAAAAAAGATATAACGAAACTTTTTCAAACTTATTTTTAAATATGTTACTTCAGAACCAATTTTATTTTAAAAAATTCAACCACACTCCTATTTTTTTGAACAGTTGAAATTGTTCGACCATAAAAGAAATTAACAAATAACAATAACAACAAAATTTTTCAGTACATTATCACTCAAATATTACTCAGCACATTCCATTGCAAACACCGTTAAAAAGTTGCGCGCTTTGAAAGCTGACATACTAGAAATTTTTAACCATTGCAAATTGGGTAGCCACACTCCTATTATATTGAACACAGCTGTATGTATGTATTTACTTATTTTGATTTTTTTTATTTATTATTAGTATTATACCAGAGAGGATGAATATATAAATGGTGCTTGTCATTGAAAAACGAAATTTGTTTGCAGTTTTTGCATATAAATATAATAAAGTTTTAACTGTTTTATCAAACAATGTAGTGTTTTAGGAATTTCTTTTATTGTAAGTATTTGCTTCGTTTAGGATAAACTGCAACCAGCCTGGTAAGTAACACAACCTTGCCAACATGCCATGTAAGTCAGAAGTTGTAACATTATTTTTTAAATATTAGGTTAAAACATTCAAACTTACAGAAAATCTTCCTTCTTTGGAATACAATGAGCTGCTGTTAAAATATATTCTTTAAGAAAAAATACATTTAAAATTATTTAATATCGATAAAAAAAAATGTTTTCTTAACTTACGATCGCTAATTATTGTACCACCACATTTGAATGGGTCTCGCTCATCTGCGTATTTTAAAAGTGCCATCCAAGGAAAACCAAATAATACAGCTTGATGGCCATGTGATACCTTGTCTACACTATAAGAGCCGCAAGAAGTATTTTTTAAAATATTTAATCCGTCATCATTTAGCTGAATGTCTGTTTCGGCACAACAAACTAAAGGCTAAGTATGTATAATAATAGAAATGAAAAATTTATATGTAGGTAAAAGTCGCTTAAACATTTTAGATTTTTTATTATAATTTTCTTAGCAATTAAGTCGTATAGAGCCGCATTTTTTTTAATAGGTCTCCACTACACATACGAATACATATGAGGAAGAGTCGCAGAACAAAACGTGTTTTTATAAATGTATTTGCATTAACTTGGCCGAGTTCTATCAGAAAAAAATCTTTCTTTAAATTTGGATTAAAAAATTAAAGCAGAACAAAACGTGCTTTTTCATAAAAATTTGTTTTTGTTTGTATCATTAAAATACCAATAAGAGTAGCAGTCTTGAAAAGGCTCAGAAGATATCCAACATATGCGAAGACACAACGCAGAGAAGGAAACCTCAGCATTAAAATCCTTTAATAGCAGTTAATAAGTCCGTAAGCCAACGTACTTATGAAAGAGTTTATAACAAGAACGGTTCCCGAATGGGGGTTTGTGGCAACCATGATTGTAATGAGGTCTAGTTTAACAGCACGTGTTTATACATATGTATGTATATATGGTATATCTATAAAACATTTTGTGGGGATAATGTAATATTTGAGGCAGCTATGACCAAAAGTAGCTTATCCGCGAGGGCATTTCTATGGGGAGGCTATGTGGAAAATTTGTTTGATCGTTAACCGTTTCAATTGGCTTGATATTTTTACTAATGGACAAAGGGATAATTTAAAACGCCCTTTTAAAAACTCGATGCTATCAACAATTTTACATCACATTATTGAATTGAAGGATTAACGATAGTTTTTCGGCTTGAGTATAAAAAAATGAACAATTCTCATATTCGTTTAGGCGTCTAATTCTTACAGTTCAAAAAATTAGTTTTCAAGTAAGTTGGAATGTAGCGTTACCTGAAATGAAAATAAGTCTAACAAAAAAATTTATGAATTGATTTTTTTCTGTGGACCACGGGTAACGCACTAAAACACACGTTTTTACAAATTTTTTTAGTGTTCTATGTTCAAAATGACAAATTTATTAAAATAATTTCAAGAGGGTTTTACAACAAATTGTTTTTTTTCACAAGCCTAAATTTTCTACATAAAACTTTTAAGCTAAAATGCCTCTTTCGCAAAGAATGCTAAAAAGAGCACATCTTCTGGTTTTACGTACTTAATCTTTAGCAGTGATAGGCAAATAGCTCTTTCGTCTCTTATTCCCCTCCCTACTCACACAGCTTACTGTAACCTGGACTGCCGCGATTCTATTTGCACATCCTAGCCCTAATCGCACTGTTCTTAGTAATGGTCCCAATTATGGTACTTAGGCCCATTCTCCCCAAGCTCATGAGCAACCTAGTGCCTGTTGAACTCAGCCCAGGTATATAATCCTAGCTATCCGAAAGTCTCTTAGATTTGTCGTGTTAAGCATTGAAGCAAGATATAATCCCTGCAATACAGTGAAGCCGCCAAAGAGGCCTTTTTATAAGTCCAAAGGTTAAAATAATACCAGGTGGTCTCGTCCGGGAGAGAATTTTTGACTCCCCTACTTTTTTTCTTTTTTTTATAAATGGAGTTTGACAATTTGGTTCAAAATATTATCCCACCCTTTTGTCAAACTCCATATATAAAAAAGAAAAAAATAAGGGAGTCAAAAATTCTCTTCCGGACGAGACCACCTGTTATTAATTTTACCATGATAAGTCCCTTATTATTAACTGAAGTATTGGAAATTTCTTGCGCTACGAATTCACAATAACTTTTTTTACGTAGGGATCATGTTGCAAGACATTTAAAATTGCGTTTGATGGCAGACAAGGCAGTCATTTACTCTGACAACGATGACTGAACAAACAAACATCGACATGAGCGGTCCAGTCCAGACAAAATGATGTAAGAACAAAATTTTGTTCAATGGCAAAACTAAATTATGGCTCGTCAAGACACTAAGTAATTGTCAGCATATAATGATATCGCTATGCTTGGAACATGCTCCACTATAAGATCGGCTACCCTTAAAGTGTCTAGTATCTCTACCTGGAACACACTATACTCATCAGATAGTCTGTAGGGCAATCTGATGTTCTCTGCCGTTATATAGACCCCACGTCCGGTACCTTTATTCTCCTTAGCTGCGTCAGTAAAAACTTTACACTTCTCATACAGGCTATCGAAGTCCAAACAACGATGTTTTAATTAACAATACATACTTTTAATTTAAATCAGATTTTCGTACCTTCTTAAAAGTTTTAAATTATGATGATTAAGTTTTTGCATATCAGGTGCTGACATGTTTTTCGAATTAATTGTAATTTTAAAGCATTTTTAATTTTTACGTCAAACGCAATATAAAGAATTCAAACGACCGCCACCATGTCCAAATAACAATCAGGTCGTAACATTGAGAAAATATAGCTTAAGCCTCTCTATCTTTTTATATAGAGTTTGACACTTTCACGGTCATAGGAGAGAAAATTTAAAACGTTAGTGTGTCAAGCTCCATATAAAAAAAAAAAAAATTAAAAAAAAAGAAAGGAAAAAATTATATTTTCTCGATGATACGACCTGATCGTTAGTTGACCATGGTCGCCACAAATTGCTTTAGATACTTTATTACAATCGTAAAAAATCAATAAATACAATGAGTTACAAGAATACTTACAACGTTTCTCATGTTACCACACTGTAGAGCTAACAACTCTTCCCGTTCTGATGTTGTTAGCACACCACCACTAGTAGAAATTTTATTGAACAGATCGTAAGTTTTTTTGCATGATTTAATCGGAACACAACGACCACGTTTCTGAACAGGCAATAAACAATCACTATCATATTCTTGAACAAAAAAAATTTTTATTAATTAAACAACTTAAAAGTAGGTAAAACCATCAAACCGAGAAAAATAAAAAACTGAATTTACTTACGACTATGTGTTATCGTCGTCAATAGTATTAACGTTAAAACTGTAACAACCCAAAACATTGTGTTTTTGAAAAATAAATACATATTTCTTAAGCAGGCGATTTTTCTTTAAGCGCGCGTCTACAATAAGCTAAGAACTAATATTGAAATTCAATCTCACATCTTATTTATAATAAAAAAAAATTTAAATACTCATTCATACACATACAGTCACATTGTAAATAAAAACAACAAAGAAATTGAAAAAAAAACGAAGCCTGTTAACAAAATTTAAAAAAATTACCAGCAAACTGTTAAATATTTAAATAATTAAGGGAATTTTTCCAAGTGCATCAAATATTTTTGTTAACGAAGGTAACTTAAATGCAAACGGCTCTGTTTAATATTTTTAATAATTTTTTCAAAAAAATTGCTATTTTTGATCTAAAGAGTTTGTTTATCCGCAACACATAGTATCAATAAAAAAAGCCAATTATTAGCTTTTGGTGTTAGAGCCGCCTCAGTTTTAGGTAACGATATAAATATGTATATACATTCATATGTTCATATGCAGACAAAATTCCAAAGTTGATACCAAGGTGTATTAAATAGGTGTCCCGTCCCTACAACAACAACTTCTGGACATACGCACCATGCATGCACCTCCAGCCATCGTGTCAAATTCATCATATTTGTTTCTGTAGTATTACATTTGTACACTTAATACTGTCTTGTACAATTTTTTACTGGAAACAAAAGCCCGCTGATCAGATGATCCTACCTTATTCAATTAGCCTTGCTTGGTGCTCCGTAAGAAATAATACTGTTCTTTTGTCTATTTTAGCTCGTCTTTGAGCTGCTGGATAATTTATCATTTAAATTAAAATAATATTTAATTAACAAAAGTTGTTTAAAAAGAACAATTTAAGTACTCAGATACTTACTCGCTTATTTTCTAAAACACATCGCCTTAAAACAAAAACAAAATACATATGTATATTGAAAATTTTTAAGATTTAATTTTTTTTCCATAAAATTGTTTTTGTGTTTATTCGTTGCGTTTTACGTAATATGGCCCTTAATATTTACAATAGTGATGTGTCGATTATGTATAGCAACCCAACTTCAGTTGCGTTGCCTAGCAGATACCAAAAATTCTTGGTTTCCCAATGAAAACCATTTTTTAACAAAAAATTGTCAACTGTTAGTCGTCAATTGCCATCTGTAATACAATTTTGACAACTAAACAAAAGTCGGGTTGCCATACGAATTCGGCACATAAAACTCCTCCAGCCATCTACCATCTGACTTGTATGTAGAGGGTTTATAATATATTTACTTTCATTTTTTAAAAACGTAATAAAATAAAAAAAAAGGTTTAATACATAATAATTAGGTTTCAGGGTGCATTATACAAACTTATCTAACATTTTAATTTTCTTTCAGTGATATACATACTTTAATTACTAATCTGTACAATAATTTATTATTAAAAGTGCAATTTTTATCAATATAGTAAAAACTATGGCTTTTATTAGAAAAAAAGTATTATTAATTTTAAAAGCAATCAAAAACAACTCATTTTTCGGCGTTAAAATCTTTTTTTGGCGATTTGAGCTTTCTCCAAACATGTTTTTTCGTTTCTATTTTTGTAAAAAAAAGACTTATTTTTTTCTTTAATTTTTAAGGTGTTTTTAGTTTCAAACAAGTCAAAAAATGGGCTAAACTTTGAAGTCACCAGCAATATTGTGGGGTTTTGGGAAAGGTATTTATGTACATATATGTATATTAAAATAACTAACAACTACAGAGTCCCAAACATTCCAGACAAGCAATTTCACAGATTACCTTGTTAAAAAAAATTAATAAAAATGGGCGCCCTATAGTATGCACCAAAAGTAATATTATTCGTTAATATGGCGCCATCTATTGCCACCTTTATTTTATTTTCAAAAAGTTCAAAAATTATTTTTTTTTGTTTTGGCAAGGCTTCAGATTAAAAACAATGCCGTTAACTTTTTAAGAGCATGCATCTCAGCGTTGCCAAATGGTTACATTTGTTACACTTTATGGAATGTTTTGACCCTCTATGTAACATATATAATTCGAACGTATTAGACCTCATTTTCGTAACTTTTTGTAATAGTCATATAACAAGACAAAATGTTTGGTAAAGGGGATATTTTAAACTACCTAAAATGCACATAATTGATTACCTCTATTATACATTAAATGCAACATTTTAAAATAAAGTATAGGTAATATTTGACATAACCTTTCCTGAATAGAACAATCCCATTGTAACAGAAGTGACCATTTTAACTACATTTTAAAGAAAATTATTCCTAGCACTTAAAACTTTTAAAAGTATCCCTTAAAATACTGTTACGGATGTGGTTTTATAAATTTGAAATTTAAAGAAATTAAGAAAATAAGTTTTCCCGTTTTAAGCCGCATTACGTGGAATCGCTCAAACACAATTAGTTTATTTTTTCTGCATCAGGCCGGAGGCCGGCTGCCCACGACACTGTTTATTTCGAGAATAATTTTACGTTAATAAAATCTTATTTATGGATACGAAACTTTTTCACATTCTACATTTTTAGTTAAGGGTTATTTCTTTTTGTTGGTAGTTTTTCATCATTGTTGAAAGTTATTTTATTTTTGTTGGGACTTATTAAATTAAAAGAATTTTTTTTTTGAGGGTTATTACGTTTATGTTGGGACTTACATATTTCGTTTTGAGTTATTTTATTTTACCATTGAGTTATTTATTTAACTTTTTTTGGTTGGAAGTTATGTATATCATTTTTGTTAGTAGTTATCTAATTTGGGAGTTATTTCATAGTCCCATAAAAAACACAAAAATTATAAAAAATTTTTTTACAGATTTCCTATTTGATCAAACTTTTTCTTCGTTAAAAATAATTTTATATGAAAACAATAAATTTACTTGCAGCAATAATTTTTCAAGAATCCTATTTCTTATTCTTGTTATATAGAATATTTTAGGTGTATTTGTGGTCTTTTGTTATGTAGATAGTACTGTAGAGGATCTTTTATTTGGTACCAATATATTGTGAGGTAAATTGTAATTAGTAAATAAAGTAGCGAGAGGACAAAAAAATGTAAACATTTTTTTAGAAACACTTTTTTTTAAATAAAATATAAATATATGTATGTTTAACAATATTTTTACATTTGGGCACAAAGTACAAACCTTAAATCGTCAAATTTAGGACAAAAAACCTTTAATTGTCAAGTCATTTTTTGGGTCCCAAAAATGTCAAAATAACAATAAATTGTTAAATCTGGCATTTATGGATGACGATAAGTTCAAGTTAACATTTTTTAAGGCGGTTCTACGAAATTTGTTTACACATCTGAATTTATGCAGAAATAAAACAACTTTCATTTGTACAACTCTGTAAGTCTTTAAGGACAATTAACTTTTTTTAAAGACTTACAAAAAGCCAAATGATATTATTCTTGTTGTAGATTTGTGTATTTTTTTTTTTTCAATTAACATTTGTTGTAATGTATATTCTTATCGATTTTAATGTCAATGACATAACGAAATAATTTAGTTAATTTTTTTTTAAGCGTGAATAATTTTGAATATTTTAACGAAAAGTTTAACATTTTAAATATTTCACATTCATACATATAATATCAATACAAAAACAAATTAAATAAATATAAAATTTATATAGAATTTAGCTAAGAGTTATAAATAAATGAAACGTGGTCATTAGTTTTTTTTTCGGTTAATGCGAGCGAAACCAACAAGCGGCAGATTTTCTTAAATGCCAAGTAGGATATTCGGGGAGTATTGGGGAAAAGTTATTTTTTCTCTAGGTCTTCTAGAAAGCGAAATAAAAAAATATTGAAAACAACATAATCACTTAGTAATTTTGGATAATTTCAATAGTTTTAAGGACAAAGTAAAAAATTAAGCAATAATAAGCAAATAAGAAACATTAAAAACAAACAATTTGAAAATTTGTAATTTTGTGTTTTTGTTTTACTTAGTTAGCCATTTCATTCACAAACATTTTAATTTAATATACACATCAAACCCAATAGGTATGATTTCTTGTATGAAATGAAATCGCTGCAATTATGCCTTTCCTTCATTAAGGTTAAGTTATGTACAAAATTATAGTATTTTAAATGTTGAGAACAATGTAAGAGAAAAACGAATTTACAGTTATTTAAAATGAAAGGGATTTAAAAAGCCAGATAAAAGAAAGCCAAACATTTAAAATATTTTATAAGTGCTGGCAAATGTTGGCAAAATAATGACATAAACAATTTAAGTATCAGAATAAAAGCATAGAGAATGGCAAGAACTTATATAATTTTCAATAAATAAATAAATAAATAAATAATTAAGTTTAAATTAATAAATAATTTAATATATAAATAAATTAATTAGCTAACATCTATCCTTTTAAAATAGGTTTTAATTTTAAATAATAAAATATGTATCGAGTTTTTTTTTAATATTTTTTAAATAAACTATCTTTGGATATTTTCTGAAACACTTTTGGATTTCTTTTTTTTTTTAATTAAGTTCAAGTTTACAGAAGTTATAATTATTTTTATATAAAATATAAAAATCCCGCAACCAAATACATAATTAGGATCAAAGAAAAAAAAGAGTTTTGTGGCTGATAAATATTGTGACAGTTAAAAATAAAGAAAATTTTAAGTTTAAAGAATATTAGTAAAAAGAAAATTTATAAAAGTACACAACATATAAGTGAAACAAGTGACGTAACATTTAAAGCGTTTTAAAGAAATTTTAAAATTGTACAAATAAAAGATAGAAAGGTTTTATTTGATTGCGGCTAAGAGAGGACTTTGCCTAGACTAGAACGGATTAAAAAAAATATGGATTAATTACGTTTTTCTGCGAAAAGTTTTGTGGGATTTAAATCACGTGTCTTAATATAGGGCATTCTTGGCCAAGTCCAGGTCACCGGTAATGAAGTCTCGTAGTTGAAATTGTACAAATGTTCTTGTAGCCATTTGCGTTTATCCTGAGGTTCGGGATAAGTTGAGGCAAGTCCTTTAAAATTAAAGTGGTAAATTAATTTTGGACTTAAGTTTTCATAAAATATATTAACATTTTACCTTTATCATAAGCACATTTGGTTACACCAATAGCAATACGCATTGAAATCTCCTGGATAGTATTCAGTGGTGGGTACAAAGAACCGCGATCTAAATCAGCTTGATCTACAAAGTTGGCAAGTTCTTGGGCAGCGATTAGGAACATATCATCAGGTATATGATGAGTACCAGTGGCAATAACGCCCAAAGCTACACCGGGAAAGATATAGGCATTATTACCCTGGCCAGGCGAGTACGTCTTTCCGTCGATGGTCACCGGTGGAAAGGGTGAACCTGAAGAAAAAATTACACGGGCCTGCAATAAAAAAAATTATTCTTAAATTAAGATTTTTATCCTGATAATATTCTAATTTAAAATGGTCAAATAAAATATCGTAATTAAAATTGCTTAACTTACGTCCGTATTTTCATAGGCCTGTTCAGCTGTACATTCTGCCTTACTGGTGGGATTTGATAAAGCAAAAACAACAGGACGCTCATTGTTAGCGGCCATGGTTTGTAAAATTTTTGGTGTAAAAATACCAGCTGCAGCGGAGGCACCAATTAATACCTGCAATTTAAAAATTATTTCAAATAAAATAACAGAACCTTGGCTTGATCAAAAAAGGCTATTCAAAGTTACATTTGGTTTAATTTTTTCAACAATTTCTTCTAAATTTTTCATAGATTCAACATCCTTGGCATAGTTAAGCTTATGACCTTCCAGACTGCCTTCTTTACGAGTGGTGGTCAATAAACCATGAACATCTACCATCCAAATTTTGCTGCGGGCAACCTTAAAATTTGATTTTCATTTAACAATAAAATCGTTTAAATTTCACTAAATACTCACATCAATTGGCACACCTTCAGCTACCATGGCTTTAGTAGTTAAATCGGCAATGCCAATGGCAGCTTCACCAGCCCCAGCAAATAAGAAGGTATAGTCGGCAAAACTTTTGCCTGTTATACGTTTTGAAGCGTATAAGCCAGCGACCGCTACCGCAGCTGTACCTTGAATATCGTCATTAAAAGTACAATAAGAATTACGGTATTTGTCGAGAAATCTAAATGCATTATGATTGCCGAAATCTTCAAATTGTATTAAAGTATTTTGACCATAACGTTTTACCACAGCCTCCATAAACTCATCAATGAAGTCATTGTATTCACGGCCCACAACACGCTTCTGACGGAGACCAACATACAGAGGATCTTCCAATAAATCAATATTGTTGGTACCAACATCAATAACAATGGGCAGACATTGGTGGGGCTTAATACCTGCCAAGGCCGTATATAAAGCTAATTTACCAACGGGAATACCCATGCCAGAAGCTCCTAAATCGCCCAAACCTAATATACGTTCACCATCCGTAACACAAATAGCACGAACATCTGGTTCTGGCCTATAAAAATTCACCTTTTGTTTGCAAATTAAATACGTATTGACTAAATCATTAACACCTACCAATTTTTAATAACATCGAATACATGGCCACGATCATTAATGGTTACGAAAAGACCACGAGGTCTACGATAAATTAAACCAAATCTTTGACAAGCCAGACCCACAGTGGGGGTATAAACAATGGGCATTAATTCCTCAATGTTCTCGGAGAGAAAACGGAAAAATAGACGTTCATTGCGATCTTGTAAATCACTTAAATATAAATATTTATTCAATGCTTCACTATAACGATTAACGGCAATTTTACACAATTGCAATTGTTCTTCCTGAGTTTTAAAGCGTGCGGGTTGTAAGCCATGTATGCCCAATACTTGGCGTTCTTCAAGAGTAAATGCTAAGCCCTAAAGCAAAATATATAACAATAACGAGGCGGCATTAATTAATATGGAAAAAATATGTTCATATGTATGTGTGTACATTTTAATTAATTTTTTATTTTATTCTCAAATTACATTTAAATGCTTGCTTCCATTTAAATAATAATTGAAAGTACCATAATTTAAAACTTTTTTTAAATTAAACACTTACTTTGTTCAAACGCGGATCTCTAATGTGATCGATTCCCATAACTTGTGAGGGGCATAATATGTCACCGACGACTTCATGATATCCTCGTATTTGTGTGTTGGTATCAACAGCGGCTGCTGCTACTGCTGTAGTTGGGTTGCTGGACAATCGTGATGATGCTGCTGTGGCATATATTTTGGTTAAGTTCCCAGACAAACTGTAACACAGAGTAAATTTGTATATTGAATTGTTTTTAAAAACAACATATTAATATAAATTAATAAACAAAAAAGTCTTTCAAAAAATGTCTAATTTTCCCCTTTTTGCGAATTAATAATTCATTTATTTAATACCCGCATGGAAAAATTTTACGATGTATGATTATGTTTGCAAAAATTTATTTTTAATTGGGAAAACATTTAGGTTGTTAAAATAAGAAAAAATATATATACATAACTATGAATAATTTACATAACAAACAAATATTTCATAGATTTTTTTAAGTCGGTAGCTTTTAGGAGCCCTGGCTTTACCCTGACTTGCTTTGCAATATTGTTACGCCTATTATTTATGTGTCTTATAAAAAAATTTTTGCTTTATAAAACAGATTTTCTACAGATAAAGTGTTTTTTTTTTGTTTGTGCTTTAAAATTTTTTTTTGTTTTATTCCATCTGATATATACATAGATAATGCTTAACCGTTTGTCAAGTGTTGCCAAAAAGACTTTAATACAAAAAGCATAGTGTATTTGAAAAATTTTAACTTTATTTTAACTCACAAAATAAAAATACTTCCGTCTACCTTTTCGGATTACATGTAAGTTAAATAGATGATGTTTAAAACCACGAACACTACTACCGTTCAAAGAGTACTGATGATAAAGCTTTGTAGCTGGTTTCAAAAATGCATTCTGCCCGGCTAGTATCCGTAAAAACTTGCTGTTTAAAATAAATTTTCTTTCAACATTTAAAGAGAAAAAGAAAATCAAAACAGTTGAATAACGAAAAATGGTTTGTTGAGTTTTTTGAAGGGGCTCTTGAACGTTTTGGTTTGTATAATAATAATTCATAATTGCATAAAGGCAGAGGATATTCATGAGTTTTTTTAAGAATTTGGTTGAAGTCTACTAACGATTTGGTGTAAGGACCAATGAAATGAAATGCATGTAGACACACTTAACCTAAAACAAACCTTGTAAATAACCAAGAAAATTGGGATCATATCCTGAATAACATTTTAAAATTGTTGATTATTGAAAAATATTAGTTTCTTCTAAGTAAAAAGAAATCAATAATTAGAGCGTGTCCCATTTCATCTGACAACTCATGAGTCATCAGCTGTTTTAAGAATAACAACAAGAAAAATTAAGTTGTTTATTTTGGTTTGGAGGTAATGTCAGATGTACTAACATACGTACGTGTGAAAGAAAAAATTATAAACCATCTGTAAAGT
Source organism: Melanophora roralis (assembly GCA_963583895.1). NCBI lineage: Eukaryota > Metazoa > Arthropoda > Insecta > Diptera > Rhinophoridae > Melanophora > Melanophora roralis. Next base: position 62,208,958 of record OY757187.1, on the reverse strand, counting down.
GTCAATTTTGATAGAAATACGCAATTACATGTGGATTACAAAAGTGACATATTCATGGTTTTTTCAAGACCTGCCGAATGACAATTTCAATTGGACTGTTATTCTAGTAGTTTGAAAAAAGCACCTTAAAAAAGCTTAACATTGATTTTACCTTTTTTTTCATCACATTGAATCCAAGATTTTAAAAAAGTACCAAACAACTGTCTGATTTTTTTTAAGAAAAATACGTAACCTTTAAATTTTTGTTTTTATCGTGCATGGTTTATAAGATAGTAAATTACTGAATATTTTCTTTTTGGGCTGTTTTTAACTCTTTTAAATCAAAATCGCAAAACGAACAAAAAACTTCATTGAATTTTTTTTAATGCAATATTTTATAATATTTTTACTTTTGTTGGTTTAGAAGTTACAAAGAATACCAAAGATTACTTATATAATTTCATCATTTCGTTACTCCTAAAGTCAAAAATTTTAAACAAAAAGTACCAAAAACATATTTATATTATGTATTTACGAACTGTATTTCAAAAAGTACAAAAAACTTGTTTAAAAATTTTTGAGACCATTTTCCCTACACCTGTTGTCTTATACAAAAATAAGTTTTCTGTGTTAAATTTTATCAAAAAAATGTAAAAGTTGCGACCTGGACCTAAATTATAAAAATAAATGTTCATCCAGCTAAATGGACGGACAGATATGCTTTAATGGAGTCAGAAAATGATTCTTAGTCGATCGGTATAATAAGTCTGTCTTAATTTCCCAAAAAAAGCATCAAAACTATGTTTAAGGGGAGGGTAAAAAAAGCATTTATGTTAAATTTTGATTAAAGTATGATTCAACAAATATATATTATTGAATGTGTTTCAAAAGTAAACATTAACAACAGTCGTTGTTCAGTTGGGCTTTAAATAAATAGACATATAAATAAATAAATACATACATATGTGTTAAAAACCACATTACTTAATAATCATGTAGGGGTGTTATTTTTTATATTTATTTATTTTTTTAATTAAGTATATATTATTGCGTGTAGGAAAAATTTTTTATTCGTATTAAGCATAAAGCGTGAATGGAGACCTTATGTTTAAGGGAAAAGTGAGGCTGGCAGAGGTTATACACACATAAGTACATTAGGGTGACATCCAATTTTCTTTTAATTTCAAAGTTTGCTGGCCGGAATATTGTGACACTAGATACAAATGTTTACCCTTAACAATTTGAACAAAATCGTTTTCTAGGCGCGCATCGAGGTCAAAGTTTAAATATAAGCAAGCTTTACAATTCATATAAAACAAATTTGTAAATTTTATTAATTATTCTAACACGCTTTAAAGATTTATTTATTTTACCAGAAGAACAATAAAAAGTATTATATGGATTTTTTTGCCCTGGTAAGTCATTTGGGTCTGATTGATACTCCAAACTATATTTTTGCTAAATTCTTAATTATTCTTTATTATTCGGGGTAAATGAAAAGTTTTATAAAACCTATGATATGAAAAACATTTTTTTATTTGTCTTTTGGTACCTTTAACACACGGTACTTCGTAAGCGAGGTTGCAAATATTAACAAAACCCAAGTTCTAAACGCAAAAGACTTCTGTTAGCATAAAAACCCCAAATTGGCATTTTTTTTCTATACAATCTTAATCCAAAATCCATAGTTTTTTTATTTTTAAGACTTTCGACTTTAAGCATCTTGGAAAATGCAAAAAAGTACCAGAATGTGAAAAAAGCATTTTTGAACATCTAATTGACTTTCATGCCTTTTAGAGGCCTTGTAAAACGCATTATGAATTTTGTTTTTGTCTTCATTTGTTCAAAAATTATAAAATGTACCCAAGAAATAGCCCTGTCTTGTCACAAGGGTTTTTATTTTATGCGCACGGCTGAACGCCGTCTATAAACATCAAGTTTTTTTACCCAAAGTTTGTCAATAATTGTCGCTGAAGACCGGCTGTCTAAAATACCTTTTGAAACAACACTTAAGAGTCCTGTATTATGCACTTTTTTAGGAAAAATTTAATAACTCCGAACAAAAATGAAATAACTCCCAACTAAAATGAAATAACTCTCAATTAAAATGAAATAACTCCCAACAATAGAAAACACAATACCTTCCCATGAAAATGAATTAACTACCAATTAAAACGTAATAACGCCCAACAATAATTAAATAACTCCCAACACTGCGATAAAATGAAATAACTCCCAACTAAATTTTATTGGGGGTTATTTCATTTGGAAGTTATTAATTTATGAAATAGCTCCCATTAAGAAAAATAACTCTAAATTTGTTGGAAGTTGTATAGAAAAAATTTGAAGTTATTTCATAGAACTTTTAGACCAATAGTTACAAAGCTAAAAGTATTAAAAAATTTTAACCTTTTTTATCCTCTGCGGTCCAAAACTTCATATTTTTTTTGAGATCAGTCAACCGAAATTTAAATTATCTTTCTATTTTTGTTTATTGAGTTGTTAGAAAAAGTACCTTTAAGGGGCCAAATATAATTTTTACCCATTTCAAAAAAGTACAATCAACTATCGAAGGCAATTTGAACTATGTTGTTGGCTTTATTAGTTTAAGAGTTGCAGAGTGAACCCAGGCGGTATCAAAATATATAGTTTTACCCTGGTTTACCCCTTAGGGTAAAAAATTTTGCTAAGTGTCTGTTTCTTTTTTGAGCAGAATACGAAATTTTTAAAATATTGACATGCCAATTTTTCTTTATTTGACCCATTTTTACACCCTTAAGATCCTGAAATTCCGTCGTAGTTGATCTTAAAGAGTTGCCTTAGATCTGTTAAATATTTTCCCAAAAAACATTACCACTATTTCAGACAAAAAATTGTTGGCTGCGTTTTATTCTTAAATAAGTTTATTTTTAACGCAGTAAAAAAAAGAAAATATTTTTGCAATGTTAAATATGTATGTATGTATGTATGTATGTATGTATATACCAATAAATAGAAGAGTTTAAACTATGATTTTTAGTGATCATGCATTTTTGGGCAAATATTTAACAGATCTGATCGTACCCTTAAGTGGAAAACATATTTGTTTGTACAAACAACAACAAATCAATTACAAACAAAAAATATAAGACTCATCATAATCAGCAAAATCATTATAAACTTTTTATTTGTCAGCTGACTTTTTTTAAATTTTGCGCAGATTATCATTTTAAAAAACTTTATAAAATAATCATGTTGAAAGTGATATCTAAGTATTTGTATGTATAGGGTGATTCATTGTGAGGTTTGATTTATAATGTAAAATAAAACACATAAATTTAAAAGTGAACTTAAAACTTTAATTTTCGGTTAAAAGAACAGTTTATGGCATTTACTGTTTGAAAATTATTTCATGTAAATGTTGACCACGACTACGTCTATATTTTTAACGATACTTTGTATTCGAAGGCGACCCGCGAACTTTTTTTCTTACTTCTTATGCGAAATGGTCTATTATGCATTTGTTACATATATGTATGTAGCTTTAAATACGACGTTTGTCATACATAAGCATACATATTTAGCACATTTAACTGAAGAGGGAACTAAAAACCAATTCACTGTTTGTAGATTGTTGATAGCAGAAATAGAATACTGAATAGAATGCAAAAGTTGTCATTAGCGACATTTGTTAAAAAGTGACATAAAAAAATAATCATAATATTCATTTCGATTGTTAATACCTGTGGCTTTTTTAAATACATAAGTACTTCAACACATAATAATAATAAGCAAGTAAAAAGATCATGTTTTTGATTGGCGTATTTTGGGTTTTTGTAATGGTATAAAAATTTTATTTTGATGGCCAAGTTAGGTAAATATTTTTGTTGGTGACTGTTGAAAAAAAGAGCTATTTTTACATCGTTATTACATTAAAGTTATGGTTTACGATGCTTAAGCGCATTGTGGCACAAACAATTTTTAAAACTGGTTTTGTTTTAAAAAGCGTTGCGTTAAATAAAGGGGCCGAACTGGCGGACCCTAAAAGCTGCCTGTTCTACCCAAGCGTTGGGTTTTGATAAATATCTACATACTTACAAATAAAAACAAGTAAGCAAAGTATAGTCGATCAAGCCACACCATATTATACCCTACACTACATTAGTTTTGTAGTTGATGGCACAAAGCTAGACACCTGTGCAAAATTATGTAAAGATAGGGTAATAATCGACCCAGTTTTTTAATGGGGGCTATTTTAAAAAAATGAACCGATCATTACCACAAACAATAGGCTCCGTCCCAGGGCCAAAAAGCCAAATTTCATCAAAATATCTTCGAAATTGCGACCTGTAACATGTTGACCAGGATACACGGGCATACAGTCAGACGGACGTTTGGACATGACTAAATCGACTTAGGAAGTAATTCTGCATCAATCGATATAATTGAAGGTGGGTATTAGAATATTACTTTTAGGCGTTACAAACATTTGCACAAACGCATTATATTCTTACAACGTATGTGATGTGAGTACAAAAAACTCGAAAATAAGTGTTATGTCGGTAGAAAATGGTATCGAGTCTTTTTAAGCACTTGTGCTGGGTCAGTATTTAATAATTTTTACAAAACATTCCCACAAATGCTTACTGGGAGGATCATACAAATGTATGTAGGTTCCAAAAAAGATAGGTACATATGTACATTTGTATACCTATTTAATTTACTAAATTTAAATAAAGTAATTTTAAAAAAAATAAATTTAGCTGAAAAAATATCCATTATTGAAATGTTAAAATTAGCTTTCATTCCAATCACAATTTTTAGATTCCTCGTCAGATCTATTCAAAAAATTAAAAAACGTTAAATTGCCGACTACTGGTGCACTTACCCCACATGCATTTAAACAAATTAGAACAGGTAGGTGATCTACATACATATGAGGCTGTGAGTGCAACAGTAGTCTAAGCCACAAAACCATGAAAACTGAAAATAAGATAGTTTTAGTATGTAAAGCGCATTCTATTATCATTAGAATAATTAAACAAATAGTTTTAGTTATTGCTGATAGATGGCAGCACATTGGCCAATACTGGTTAAGAATTTGCATTTATTTGCAATAGGTAAGCTGGTGCGTTAGGCCACTGTAGCACTCATAGCCTTATACCTATGTGTGGATAAGAAAATTGTGTAGAAACTTAAACATAAGCAGGTATTAAAAATAAGGGAAAATCCTAAAATTGATAATCTGCCTTAATAGGGACCACTAAATCTTTCTTAGCTGAAGGTACGTACATACATAAGTAGGTATATTTTTATTTTTATTATTTAAATCGTTAAGCTATAGTTAAAACTTATGTACGTATGTCACTTTATAATTATGTACATACATAGATGTTTACATATATGTATGTATGTACTTTTATACACAAAAAATATTAAATAATAAACAAATGCAACAAACAAAATATTTAAGTTAAGACTATTGTGTTAATATTATTACGGTCAAGGTATTACATAATGAGTTTTGGCAACAGAATGTCAAACATGTAGAAAGATTATTCGATGGCAAAATGACTTTAAACAAATTCATTAGATACATTTGTAGTTGAGAGTTGTTCAAAAAAACAAAAGTTTAACAAAGTAGACAGAATGGCGCTACTCAATTATTTAAAATTGCTTTTAAACAAACAGCTAACTTGTAATAATAATCTGTTTAAATAAATTATTGATATTATGTCAGTGGAAAAGATTTCGTTATGTACCTATTTAAACATGTATGGATGTGTGTGCCTGACAAATAAACGGTGGTCTCTTGCACATTCTAAAATGTGCGCGTCCCTACCCATAACGCTTTTTTGGCATAAAAACATTAAAGGCATATATGTACATACTACAAAAACTTTGAGAAAAAATATTGCATAATCATTTTTTACACAAATATTTTCTTTTATCAAATATCATTATGTATTTATTTTAATAAACCAAGTCAATGTTTAATTTTTACTTACTTGGTACGTGAGAACATTTTTCTTACTTCCTTTTTGGCTAAAAACGAAAGCTTTTAAAGTTGACAATTAAATAATAAAGTAAAAAATTATTTTCTGGTGTACTCTATATAAAAATTACTTTTTTAACATTATACACATTAGTTATTGCAATTATTCTTACACCGTTGTGGTATATTCTTTTATTGTGAATAAAATTTCTTTTAAAACTTTTTAGGTTCGCATCCCAAACGCTCACACAAAATCTACTAACCGTATTCCTTGAAAGAAGCTTTCCAACTAATATCCAACTTTTCTTTTGATTTTCATTTTTCACACAGTTGCAATAAAACAGGAACAAAGTTTACAGATTTTTTTTTGCAAATAGTGTTTGTTTACGAATGAGAGCCCTAAACAAACTGCAGAAAAGAGAAAAAGCTCAATGGTTAGAGAAATAAAGTTTTTTATAATGTAATAAAATTTTTTTTATGAAGCACCCTATTTTGTACAAAAAAGAATTTAAACATGGTACAATTACCTACCAAGGTAGCATCGATTCAACAGCTAGCTATTTTTTTCTCTAATTTGTAAACACGTTAAATCTGTCAAATCAGTACGTTTTCTGACATAAACGAGATTGTTTTTGCAACAACTTTATATATTTGTTATCGAGTTTGCTGCAACGATACTACCTTGGAACGATATGAAACATGAATTTATCGTTTGAGCACATGATGCAATTATGTGTATCAGGTGGTGGTGATTCTTCATCAACAAAATTTAGTGAATAAAATTTTTGTTTTTGTTGTAGTTTTCGTTGGCTCAGGTGTCAAAAAAAGATATGTAAATGTAAACAACTTCGAAAACCCAGCCTCATTTATGAATGAAAAAAGTACATCAACGTAACACCACCTGGTCACATTGATTTCAGCATGGTTTGTGCAGAATGATGATTACTTTTTACAAATGATAATTGCTAATATTTTAAAAGCATATAAAAATTCATAAATTGTGTACACATTTTATTAATACATAATAACATTTTAAAATATTAAAGGTTTGTCTCAGCTTGTTGCTTTAAGAATCTTTACATATCGCTAATTTGCCGAAACAACGTCATTACTACCAAAATCCTATTTCAAGAAAAATGTTGAAGTTTTCGCTTTGCTAACATATAAGTACTTGAGAAGCCAAGCTGCATTTACTTTTCAGCTTAAATTTATATCTACTTTCTAACTTATAGTCTACACGAGACAGAAGTTTGAAAATTTTTATGTTCGCAATTGTCAAAATCTGTTACTAACACAAAAAATGACCGTGTGGACCGCAAATTTTAGTGTTAGGAAATAAGTTTGAAAATAAGTTTTTTCCAACACAGAGCTGAGCAATTATGTTAGGACACAAACTGTCAAATAACGTTGTTGTTGTTGTATAAATTTGAGTAAATAAAAAATTTTTAAGAAAAAAAGAAAAATTTTAACACAAATTATAGATAAATAAAATAAATTAATAAAGTACCATTTTTAATTAAATAATAAGTGAGAAAAATTTTAATAACATTAAATATTATGCATTTTTTTGTTGTTGTTTACAGCAACCTCTCTCAACAAAAATTTTTAATTTTTGTTCTCGCTCATTAACGTTTTCCCCACTCTGAACACAAGCTTGAACACAAAACATTTTTGTGACGTCATTCTGCCGACGTTGTTGCTTATGTTCAGAAATAAAAATTGCACGTCTAGCCCCAGCACAAAGAACATGATACAAATAACCAGGTAGTCTCGTGGGCCCAGCTGATTAGAGCCGAAATGCCAAAATTATGTTCTCCCTGTGAAAATGAAACAAAAGAATTATTAGGCATCGTTTTTTTATGAGCTGTTGTTTGACACTTAGGCTCTAATTTGTTGTTGTTGCAGGGCATAAGTTTTATTTTTAATAAATAACACCTTTACTCTTTGGTTGTTGCATAAAAAGTAAAGTTTATTTTATTTTCAATTAGTATTCATACTTAAAAATATTTCTTAAAATGTAACGGTTAAATTAACATTAAAAAACAACTATACTAATATGTACTTAAAAGAATATAAAAAATAAAATAATCAAAAAAATCAGGTGATATTTCGTTATACAAATAAAGGAGAGTCAAAAAGAGTATATAGAATGGAGTTATTTAAGTGAGAGGGCAGGTAAAAAAAAAGAAATGATATATATGTATATTACTCATATGTATGTATGTATATTAAATTATGTTTGTATATTATAGCTGGTCACACCAGTAAGCCGATTTCTTTGAAATTTTTACATGGTATTACAGTGAACTCGCGAAAACGTGAATATCCAGAAACGTGAACATCCAGAAACGTGAACACTTTTTATTTAACATTAACTACTCTAAAACGTGAACAAACATTGAAAGCCCTCAAACGTGAACAGTTTTTTCTGAGGTTTTTTGTTTGTTTACATTAATTTTATTAGTTTTGGGAGTCCCCGAATTATGCAATAAAAGGATCTATAAGCGATATACATAGTTTTATTTGCAAAAGGTTGATTTTTGTGGTCAGATTAATAAGACAATTATGTATTACCCAAAAGCTTAGGTTTTAAAATTTCTAAATTGGACTTTTCGGGTTAAAGCGTTGTTAGGTTTTGACTAGATTTGGATGTTTTTGAACTAATAACAATAAATTGATAAAAAAAAATTAAATTCGTTAGAAAATAATTAAAACATATCCAATCAGAAACGTGAACAAAATCGAAAACATGAACACCCTTGATAAAAATTAGTTCACGTTTTTGCGAGTTCACTGTACTTCTATCTGAAAGATATTATAGCCTTTTTTTTACGCCCATAATACACCAATTTGTGCGCGAGGGTAAGGTTGATGAATGTCTAGCTAATTAAACCATAGCCATGAAGATCAAACGCGCAAAACCTAAAGACAAGAAATTTTAAACAAACATTAATCGTTTGGCCTTTGTTTTTAAACGTTTTGGTTTTTGTGTAAGTAGAGAAAAACATATATATTAAAACTGTGTTCGTAAGTTAAAAAAAAAATATAAATTTATTTCAAATACTTTTTTAAATATTGGACCTAAGAAACAGGACCGGGTAAAAACTTTATATACTGCTTAAATCTATTTCGTAACTTCTAAACCAATAAAGATTAAAACATAAAAACTGCGTTTGACAGGCCTTAAAAATATGAATATGTTTTTCGTACTTTTTTGAAATTTTGGACTGAAAGAAACATTAAGGGTTTTAATTATATATTATAAAAAAGAAGAAGAAAGGAACGTGGAAACGTTAATAGATCATACATGAAATATTAGATCACATAGGTTAGCAAAAATTGCTTTATTCAACTTTTGGTTATTTACAACAAAAAATATACTCTTTTTTTTATAATTTTTTTAAATGCTAAGAAATAATCGTACAAATTATAATAATATTTGGTTCATTTTTAAAATGGTTATCAACATTAATATAAGTATTGAAATGTTCAATATTAGGTTCTACCTTCTTATAAATATTTGTTTTTAAACTTACTACAAGGATAGCAATAAAAAAAAAACAAAGAAGTGTTAAAAATGCATTTAATAGGGAATTAGTGGGTAAATTTAGATGTATTAAACTATGGATGCCTTTTACATACCTGGTACTTTCTAAAACGTTTATTTTTCATAAAACTGTTAAAAGCATTCAGCTTAATCGATTTAAATAAAAACAAACATAAGTAAATAAAAAACTTTCAAAGTTATTATAAATATTCAGGTTGTGCCCTCCAGAAAGAATTGAAGTAAAGCTTTGTTGCGATGTGCTGTCGGGTAATGTTAGTTTTTCTTCAAACTCGTAGTAAGCTCGAAAACCACTTCGATCGAAACGGTCATTTGAATAAAACGAAATTCGAAAAAATCTATCATCCGAACGCACTTCAAATTTATCACGCTTTCCACAGTATTTTGAAAATTTACGATCCATGCTAATAAAATTGGAAAACTCCACATAATCGCTGGCCGTAGAGTAGCCACAGCTGTAAACATTAACATTAAGAGTGAAACATAAAATTTAAAAAAGAAACGGAAACAATAAAGTGATACGTTTTAAACTAATTAAGTGTAAAATTTACCTTTCAACGCCCTCAATATCAAAAAAGCTAAAGTTTATCTTAACTTTTTCTCCAAACTTCCCATAGAAGAAGTAGTGACACACAATGTTTTGTGGATAAAGGCCGGGAAAATTAGGCGACGTAAAAATTCCGCTTTTCTTATCAGTACTATTATAAACAAAACTGCAATTGTGTCCTAACTGGTGGCCAGTTGCTATACCATAGTCTTGGATTATGAAATAAAAAAAAAACAAATACATGCATACATAAGTATATCTGTAATTTAAGAGAAATAAATGTTTTTAGAGAGAAAAATAAAAGTAAAGACAATCATTTATAGGTAAAGGAAAAGAAAGCAAGAGTACCGTCCGCAAGATGTCCAAGAAAGTCAGTACGAATATGCCCTGAATCACCTATCTGCCCAGCCACCCAACCCCCTTAATGAAACCTATGATGCTCCCCAGCTAGGGACCTCGCCAAGTCCATCAAAGAAGCGCCCTCCAAACCACCTCTGTCAGCGAAGCTGCAGTCCAGGGCAGTGGCAGACAAGATGTTTTACCGTCTTTATCTCCTTCTCGTCCCCACATACCCTGCAGAAATCTGGAGAGTTCCTGTCTCAACTACAAATTTCTTTTTTCAAACGTATGTATTTATTTTTAATTGTGAATAGTTTTGAGTAAAAATGTGTCGTCTGGCGTTAACTTGTTTATGGCACGACACTACAATGTACTTGTCTCGAAATCAAAAATAAAAATGTCAAGTTTAATTTTTGACAAATTTACACGCTTGATTTCTTTTGAGGTAAAAACGTCGATAAGACATTTTTTTTTAATTTTTCAACAAAATAATAAAATTTATTAGTTTTATTATTATTCTTAGCACCTATCTTTTGCTTTCTTTAAAGTGCGGCAAGGTAGTTCAAGTATTTTGTGTTCATTATTACAACTGTTTAGTTTTTGATTACTGTGTGCCAAATATCAAAATTTTTTTTTAAAAAACAAAAAAAAAAAAACATGAGTTTTGAAACAACAAAGTGTTAATTAAACTATAGATTGTAGATATGAAGCAATGTTGGAACTTAATATCTTCCAATATATGTATGTTTTAGGGGCCATCCCCTGATGCTTGTTAATATAAATAAATATACCTATGTACATATGTATATTCGTGATACCGGAAAATGCATTCAGATGAAAAAAATGATATAAAAAGTGTGCCGTACGGAAAACTAATATTAACCCGGCGTTAGGTCATTTATTTTTTTTTATATAATCATAGTATTTTATACTGACAAAATTCATTTGAAAAACTTTTAGTTGCAGATTTTAAAGTGGGATCGGTTATATTTAAAAACGACACATAATTGCTAGTTCAAGCAACGCTGCGAACTTATGGTTTTGAATAATGGTACCAAAAATGCGAACTAATACTTACTTGTTAAAAATTTGTACTCCGCTTTGAAGCCATAATATCCCACCTTTTTTAAAGTGATTGGATATTTACCAATAAACTGCAACATAAGCTTAGGACCCTGTGACATTATGGGCTTTGGCAAAAATGCACCACAATAAGAGTCTACTGCTTCGTACTTCCCTTTAACGGGTGCCAACAATTGCAAAGATTCATTTGGCTTACATTCAGAAGTATTTTTGTGTTCCGCAGGTATGTTAAAGTCTAGAAATTTAATTTGTACCCTTTCGTCACCACTGGCATAAAACTCATAAATACATTCGAAACGCCCTGTGCTATAAGAAGACACAAGACTGTTGACATTCCATAATCTGGCATTACTCAAAAACAGCTGATTAGATTCAAATACGCCAGATGTATTTAAGCGGGATTTATATATTTCCTTACAATTTTCTGAAATAATAAATAAAATGAGTTTTACCATTTTTAATTAATGTTATTTGTTAAGTTAAATTATTTAATTGTTAGAAATTTTTGCAGTTTTAATATAAGCTACAAACAAGTAAATAGAAATATGTGGCGTGTGGAAGACAATCTTTTGGCAACATTTACCCGTATCTGTGATGAAGTTGCGCTGGAACGTAGTTACTTAAACAAAGCGCAAATCCTGCAAGAATTCCTTCGTAAGGGCTGTAATAAAAAAGAGTTTCAAGGAGATACTTTATTATGGGTGCGAATGTTAATACCAGGTGATTCTCAACGAGTTTACAATTTGCAAAATAAACAAATGTTGAAACTGTTTTCTCGACTTTTTAATTGCGATTCTCGTGAAATGCAATTGGATTTAGAACAAGGTTAAATAAGTTTTTTAGTAAATATCTACACATGAAAGTAAAGCTAATTTTGCAATTTCTGCCTGCAGAGGGAGATGTTTCCGAAACTTTGCGTAAATTCTTCGAATCGTCCACATCATTAAAACCTCGGAAGAGCAGTACTTTATATTTGCAAGAAGTGGAAGAATTTTTACAAAAACTGGAACAACGCACTAAAGAAGAAGAGCAGACAGAACTGTTAAGACAATTATGTAAACAAACTACAGCTGATGACTTAAAAACGGTAATTCAGATTTTGAATCTTTAATTTTTTTCAATTATTTAAATTTATGAAAATTAAATAACAAAATATCACAATCTTTAATTCTTTTGCAGATTATTCGAATTATCAAACAAGACCTTCGCATGAATGCCAAAGCAAGTCATGTTTTAGCTGCGTTTGGGCCCATGGCTTATGCATCCTATCAAACGACGAGAGACTTAGCTACAGTAATAAAACAATTTTCATTTAAAAATTTAGTTGCAGAAATGAGTAACAATGCTTCACCTGTTAAATCAACAAAAACCAAAAAGGTATTTTTAGTCCAAAAATAACTAAAAAGTACTTACAAATTTTATAAAAATCTCAATAGAATAAAAATGTTAATGTTCAAGTCATGACGCCTATATCACCCATGTTAGCAAATGCATGCAGTTCAGTGGAAGAGGCTTTCAAAAAAAGTCCTGGTGGTTTATTTAGTGAAATAAAATATGATGGAGAACGAGTTCAAATCCATAAAGAAGGAACAAAATTTAAGTAAGTAACCCTGGGGAATGTAAAAGGATTATTCATTGATATATTATAAACATTATTTTAAGATTCTTTAGTCGTAATTTAAAACCTGTTATGGATCATAAGGTGAAGCGATTTAAGGAGTTTATACCCAAGGTAAAAAGATAAAATAATAATAAGTTTTCATTAACATTACATATCTTTATATATTATTTGAAGGCTTTTCCTTGTGCTGGTGATATGATATTAGATTCCGAAATTATTTTGGTCGATACGGTTACGGACGAATTATTGCCCTTTGGCTCCTTAGGCGCTCATAAGAAAAAAGAGTATGCCAATGCTGAAGTTTGTCTTTTTGTATTTGATTGTATATTGTTTAAAGGAGAGGATTTAACAAATTTGTAAGTTCAATTACAATTATTAAAAAAGTGTATTAATGCTTACTTCCATTTCCTTTACTTAAGATCATTTAAGAAGAGGCGTAAAATTTTAGAAGATAATATAACACCAATTAAATCGTATGTACAATTATCGGAGTCACATTTTCTTAAAACTAAAATAGAATTGTCTTTAATGACAGCTAAAGTTTTAAAGGCTAATTTAGAAGGTGTGGTTTTAAAGGATCCATCCGGCACCTACCAACCAGGAAAACGTGGTTGGCTAAAAGTAAAGAAAGATTATCTTTTTGGTGGTCGGATGGCAGATACTGCCGATCTAGTAGTTTTGGGAGCCTCATATGGTTCCGGCAAAAAAGGTGGTATTCTAAGCATATTTCTGATGGGCTGTTATGATCGTCGTGATGGTTTATGGAAAACCGTAACAAAGGTACATACCGGGTTGGACGATAAAACGAGATTGGAATTTCACGAGCGTTTAATGAAGCTTATGGTAAGGTCGGATGGTAAAAACGTACCTTATTGGTTTTTATGCAATAAGCCTCTAATACCAGATTTTATAGCAAAAGATCCTAAAGCTATGCCAGTTTGGGAAATAACTGGAGCAGAATTTACAAAATCTGGGGAACATACTGCATCAGGCATTTCTATACGATTTCCCCGAATAACACGTTTAAGAGATGATAAATCCGCAGAGCAAGCAAATGATTTGGAGCTTTTGGAGAATTTATATGAAGCTTCAAAAAATAATGTGAATGTTGACCTTTTAGTCAAGGACTGCAAAGAAAAAGACAGCAAAAATATCTTTAAAATAAACAGTAATATACAAATTACTCCTAAAAATCATTTAAAAGTTGAGGATACGGATTCTCCTTGCAGTAGCAGAAGTATCCCTAAAGTCGAAACCCCAACTTCGAGTAGCAAGAAAAGGCAACTGGAAAATAACGATACTCAACCAACATTTAAAAAAACAAAACTTAATATTTCGAACAGTAACGATAAAACCTTTTCTAAAAAGCAACTCACTTTAGATAATATTTTCAAAACCTCAAGCACTATAAAAAAAGAACTTACTGGGACAACTACGAAAGTAGAAAAGGAAAGTGACTTGTTTAAGAATTTGGTGGCATATTTTGATAATCTTAAAAATTGCAGTGAATTGATTAAGACATTTGAAGCAAATAGTGGTACAATTACCACAGACACGCAAAAAGCTGACATAGTTTTTTATAATTCTAATGATACCAACGTTAGTTTAAGTGATTGCAGAATTAAATACCGTCGATCCAGTCGCCATTTAAGTAAAAAATGGCTATTGGATTCTGTAAAGCAAAAAAAGCTGTTGGATTATGGTTTTTATGCGATTGTTATAAAGTAAAAACTGAGACTTAAATTTCATCATTAAACAATAAATATTTTTTTAACATTTTAAAATGTTTGATTGTGGAAATGTCTTGTTTTTGTTATTTGCTCTTAATATATAGTGTAGAATTTATTAAAAATACTTTATAATTGTGTAATAAAAACTTTACGCACCTTTTATATCAGGCAATCGATATATATTTTTCGAAGCGGATTTTTTTAGAATTTATTAAAAAAAGTAATAAAATAAGTATTCTAAACTATACTGAAATGTATGTAGGTATGTACGTTTATTTAAAATTAAAACTATATTTAAAACAAAAACCGAAAATTTGTTTTTGTTCGTTTTTCCTTTAAATGATCAGATAGTAGTTAATAAACGGCAAGTGTTTCCAAAAGAAAAGCTTCTGCATGTTTATCTGCTATAAAAATTAATAATAAAAGCTTGTAAACTATGTTTGAAAAATACCTTTATTTCGTAGTTAAAGAAAATATTTAAAACTATTGTTATTTAATAAAAAAGTAGTAACTGTATCAGCTGATTTTTTAATTTGTTTTTAGCAGAACGTTTTAGGGTTAAAATTCCACTCTTTACTCAAGCTAGGCCTTGGCTAGGCCCTTGTGGATTTTTAAATTCCTTAAAAGTTTATAAAGCCATATTTTAACGGTTTTTTTAACAAACTGAATCAAAGTAAAAAACAATATTTTATTTGACACTTTTTGGGAATTAAAATACTAAATTTGGAAATATGACTCCTAAAAGTATAGGAAACTATACATGCATGCAATTAAAAATAAATTTAAAATATAATTGTTTTATTTTAAAAAGCATAGGTACATACCTATGTATACTTAGATATACATATGTTTAATAAGCTTAAAAGCTTATTTTTTTTAAGATGGGCAGCATGACGTATTACCTCCCTGCACACTTAGTAATAATTTAAACTATTTTTAAATTACATTTTTACGGTCTAATAAATAAAGAATGTTTAATATATTTGCTAAACAAATGTAATAAAGTAACAAATAAGTCACTATCGCCTTTTGCTCTACTGGAAGATAGTGCCAATTTCACTTAAATAAGTTTTTGTGAATTGTAATATGTAAACTTAAATAACAAAACTATCCACAACGATACCTTTACAGTATAAAAGAGGCTGCATATTGTTAAAATAAAGAAATCGAAAAAAATCGACACTTAGTCCTCCCATATAACAATCATTTCAGAAGTGAGACGTAATTTCATCAAACGAAATTTGTCACGCAATAAAAAGTAAAATTAGTTTAAACCTGTTTTTGAAAAAGAGAGTGTAATTAAAACCCCAAAATAAAATTTTAAGCAATTTAAGGAAATTTATTCAAAACGAATTTTGTTAACTAAAGCTTTTTAATTTTTTTAGATTGAAGAAACCAATTATAAGAAGAGATTCTAGCGTAAACAAACTTTATTCACTGTAATTAAAGGCCTCACCCCCTACAAATAAAAAACAATGAAAGCTTAAAAGCTTTTTTTGCGGCTCGAATTATAAACATTCATATTATAGCGTTTTGTTGTCAGTATTCTTATATAAATTAAAAGCGAACGTAACGAACTTGTATAAATAATAAAAAAACAACTTTACCTTGAACTTGAAATTAAAGATGTGGATAGAATTAATTCTACTAGTAATCGCTGTGGCCGTTTTATTTTATCGTTGGGGCACAAAAAATAATAATTATTTTAAAGAACGAAATTTGCCCTACGATAAGCCTACATTCTTATTAGGCAGTGGCAGGGAAATAATTTTTGGTCAAAAATCCGTTGTACAAGTACTATGCGATCTCTATAATAAAACAAATGATATGTAAGTTGAAAAATAGAATAATTTAAAATTTAATTTGATAATTTTTGCTTATTTTATTTAAGCGTTTACGGCGTATTTGATGGTCGTGACCCAATTTATCTTGTACGCGATCCTCAACTCGTGAAACATATTATGATTAAAGATTTCGATCACTTTGTAAATCGTCGTAATTTTTTCGATCCAGGAGGTAGTGATAATTTACTTACAAAGTCTTTATTTTTCTTGCAAAATGAAAAATGGCGTGATATGCGCAATACTCTTAGTCCAGCTTTTACCGGTAGTAAAATGCGTCAAATGTTTAAACTAATAGTATTGGAAATAGAGGAGGCCACTAAATATTTAAAAGATGAAATATTAAATCATCATTTAGAGAAAAAAGGCTTAGAGGTGGACGTTAAGGATTTTACATCACGTTTAACTGTCAATGTTATAGCATCGACAGCATTTGGTTTGCAAGTAAATTCATTTAAGAACAGAAATAATGAATTTTATAAAAAGGCTCAAAAGGCAGTAAACTTTACAACACTGCAGCAAATGAAGATGATAATAATAGAACTTGTACCAAAACTTGCAAAGGTGAGTTCAAAAATTGGTATACAGTATATATGTTCAAATATTCATAAAAACCATACCAGAAGGAGAACTTAGTGTAGAAATCGGTTCTAGTTCATACAACTTATATAGAGATAACAAGTCTCCTATACAATTCGTTGTCATTAGAAGGGGCAATTGGTGCAAAATTAAAACCTTTAAGATTCTGTGTATGTATGTGTGTATATACATATGTAGGGACCGGTATTTCCATTTTTTGCCTCGAAATACTTTTGAACGGTTACGTGATGTGTGCCCTTCAAACCGATCACGACCACTGACTTTTTTTATTATTCATATTTTGTACCAGTCACAGGACGAGTATGCCGATCAATTGCCACACACAAAGACTTTCAAAGTTTATTTTTATACCCTTCACATAGTGATTAGGTTTGCCATTATTCGGATGCTTATGATAGGAAAATCAATTAGTCCATGTCCGTCTGTTGAAATCCAGTTTTCGGAGCGAAATATTGTCGGGCAGATAGCATTTTGGTGTCAAACTCTTAGATATATCTTCAGGCAGAGCGCTGTTTAAAATCAGCAAGATTAGATGACTACTGACCGAGTTATAAGCAGAAACCTTAAGCAACCTATTTTTTTTAGAATAAAATCTATGCAAATATCCTTTAACATCTCAACAAATGTAACCACTGCTGTCAAAAACTTCGCGCAGATACATTAAAGTGAAAAAAGGGACAACTTTTTGTGAAATTTTTCATGCGCGGTAGTCCCCATACAAATGAACCATTTCTATAGAGTTTTTGATACGCGATATCTCTGATCGTGAGTCTTCTACGAAAAGGAAGTGTACAACAATGCCCACAATTTTGAAAAAATAAGTTGGATGGGAGCAGAAGCCCCCACACAAATGAGCCATTCCTATAAAAAATTTTGATACGAAATTTCTGGAAAACTGTTAGAGCTATCGCCCTCAAATCTTATATTATGATTTCTTAATTTAGAAGAAACATTTGCTAGAAAGGACCCCAAAAACTATCATTTCTATTTCAAAAACTAGAAAATGTATTTACATAAAATAAAACCCGCCACAAAGTATTTATAATATTTGCGGCTCGAAAGCAACTTGGTTATATCAGATGACAGGGTATGCAGAAATACCAATGTGAAAAGTATGTGAGATTCGTTAGAATCTAGTTTAGCACAATTACTTCTTTAACACAAAATATTTTTTTAAAACGTTGGTTAATTAAAAAAAAAATTATTAAAAAAGGGGAACAAGCATAATTCTGATGCATATAAAGTGATTTTTAGAACAAATGAAAATTGTCGGCAAAAAAATAATTTTGAAATGTAGTTTCTTAATGAATGTTTTTTAAATCTGATTTATAAACATTTTTTAAGCCTCACAATTGTTTATATGTTTGTAAAAGAGAAGTTAAATTCTTTAAAAACTATTTATAAATAATTGAATTTATACAAAGTTCCTTTAAAAACTTTTTTTTGAATTTCAAAGTATAAATAGTGTTATACTAATATAGAAAGGTCTTAACTCGCATTTATTAAGTCGAGATTGTTTTTGGCTAATTTTGATATATAAGCAGACTATTAATCCAAATAAACAAAAATCTGTGCTCATAAAAAATACGAGTTAGGGCCTTTCTATATTAGGTAAACGATATTTTTGTACATATATTATGTATGTTATATGTTTAAAATTATGTGTTATTGAATTTGTTTTATTTTAGATTTTTAAACTTGCCATGTTTGACAAAGATTTCGTTGACTATTTTATGCGTTTAGTTTTGGATGCTATGAAATATCGTCTAGAACATAATATAAAACGCCCCGATATGATAAATCTGTTGATGGAAGCTAAAGGCGTAATACCAAGTGATACCCCAAAAAGTCATTTCCGTGAATGGTCTGATCTTGATGTTGTGGCACAATGTTTTTTATTCTTTTTTGCCGGCATGGAACCATCTTCGTCCGTCATGAGTTTTACAATACATGAACTAATGGAACATTCTCTAGTTCAAGAAAAACTTTACGAAGAGATACAGCAGTTCAGTGAAGATTTGGAAAATGGTACGTCGATTTCCTATGACATTTTACAAAAGATGCCCTATATGGATAATGTGGTATCTGAAATGTTACGTAAATGGCCAGTGTCTTTAGTAACGGATCGTGTGTGTAACAAAGATTATGTTTTTGAAAAAGAGGGCCAAAGGTTTGAAATAAAAGAAGGAGAAATATTTCGCATACCAATGTGTGCCATACATAGAGATCCCAAGATCTATCCAAAACCGGATGTCATAGATCCTGAACGATTTAGTGATTTTAACAAACAAATGATAGAAAGTGGTGCATATTTACCATTTGGTTTGGGTCCTAGGATTTGCATAGGTAAATTAAGAAATTGGTTTTCAGGATAATAAAATTATAATTAATTTCATTATTTTAGCTAATCGTTTTGTTATAATGGAAATAAAAGCTTTTCTTTACTACATACTAAGAGATTACCGCTTAGAAGCTTCTCCCAAGACAATGAGACCTTTAGAACTGAAAAAATCCGGGTTACAGGTAATGCCAGAAAAAGGATTTTGGATACAGTTTGTACCACGAAAATAAATTTTTAAACGATATGCTTTATATTTTACAAAAGAAAAAAAAAAAATAAAGTGCACTCGTACGTTATGCAAAACATAAAATCTTAAATTTCGTATATTATATATTTCATGCTTTATTTCAAAAGACTGTAGGTGGAATCACTGAAAGTCATAGTGCTCATATGTTTATTTTGTAGTGGTTGTCAAGTAAATAATTCCACAGGGAAACAAATGTAGCAAGCAACTTTTGTGTTCGTGTGTTCTGAATGTGTTTAATGTGTTTAATGCATGATAGGGTGATAGAACAGTTTGTCATTTTGTTTTTATGCCCTCCACATACATAAGTGATAAGGGTATATATAAGTTTATCAGTCCGTATGTAATTTTTAAATATCCATCTACGGCCCAATTAAGTATATATTTTCTTAGTCCTTATAGATACAAACTATCAGAAATATCTAAGAAAAAATCGCTATTTAAATCCAGCAAAAACACTCAATAAAATACCGAGATATATGCAAGCCAAAAACAACGACCACCTATGTTTACTTATCTTAAATTTGTACATAAAAAGCTCTACAACTGCGCCAAAGTTACCCCTACACGGGTGCAACGCACGGCAAGCACAGCTTCCAGGGTGCTCCTACAATTTTTAAATGTAAGACCCACCCCAATTAATTTTTCCCCCAAACCTTTTTCCTATCTCCGACACTCAACAGGGTTGCCACACAAAATTTTAAAAACTTAGAATAAAAACCACTTTAACTTCTCCGGAGTAGCCCTTCGAAGAATCAAATGTATCACAGAGTTTTCTCACAAACATATTCCTAGAACATACTTACCCCCTATCACCATCACCTCAAGAGGTTGTCATACAAAATTTACAAAAATAATGTAAAAACGCCCATTACTTCCCCAGAGTCGGCCTTAGAGAAATAAAGTATACGACCGATCCCCATTAGTTTCCCCT
This sequence comes from Melanophora roralis, assembly GCA_963583895.1. Taxonomy (NCBI): domain Eukaryota; kingdom Metazoa; phylum Arthropoda; class Insecta; order Diptera; family Rhinophoridae; genus Melanophora; species Melanophora roralis. The sequence continues at coordinate 62,188,160 of OY757187.1, read as the reverse complement.
CCCAAACATATTCCTAGAATATACTTACCCCCTATCACCATCGCCTAAGGGGGCTCCCATAAAATAGCTCCAGGGTGTTCGTGGATAGGTAAAATGTAGGATTGACCCAACTCATTTTTCCTTGAAAACATTTTCCTTTAACATATTTACCCCTTTTTTCCCATCCCTAAGAGGGTTGCCATACAAATTTTGGAAAAATTTGGGTAAAAGCTCCTACACGTTGTGAAGGGCATATAATATTCGGCACAACCGAATATAGCGCTCTTACTTGTTAATTTCTACATTATTTATTTGCGGTTGCATAAAGTATACATATTCTGGATCCTTATAGATAGGACAGCTTATCTAGCCATATCTGTCTGTCCGTCTATCTGCCTGCCAATTTAACGATTTTGGATTTTGACAGCGGTTAGAATTCTGCAAAAAAAATTTACTAAGTCTAAGTTATATATTAAGGTCAACTAAACGTAATACCACAAATTTACTAAGGAATAGCACATTGGAAGAATATTCCCTCAAATATTACTTAATATTGGTTTTTATTTAAAAATGTATTCTTTTTAGAAGTTCCGTGCAAAAAATTAACGGGAATATTGTACCGTTAGCAAAATACTTCAAATATTTCAATACCTTTACTACGGTGGGTGACAGGCTAGCCACAATTCGAATAAAAGCCAAATTCATCAACATTAGTGTTATCTGTGCCCATGCCCCGAACGAAGGCAAGAATACCAAACATGTATCTAACGAGAGCCTAGAGAGAGCATATGACCGCTGCTCCGACCATGACATCATCCTAGGCGACTTTAACGCGAAAATAGAAACGGAAAATATCTCTAGTGTAATAGTCGGAAAATTTAGCCTCCAAGAGGAATCATCCGTTAACGGAATGAGGCTAGCAGACTTCGGCAAAAAAAATGTTAGTAAGCAGCACGTTAAAACAAAGCAAATCAAAACACAATTTCTGTACCACCTCATACCACCGACTACCTCATACTTCTTCTTAGAAAAGGTTATGCCACACCCACTGGCACTTTATACACAAAGAAGCACATGTTACCTGCTTACGGCGACAATATCAATATCATGGGGCACACATTGCGAGCAGTAACATCCACCTTTAAAGAAGTTGAGAAAGAATCAGCCAAAGTGGATTTGGCAGTCAACGCAGATAAAACCAAGTTCATGGTATCAAAGCACAAGACGTCAAGTAGATTGGGTAGACAGTTGAATTTGTAAGCTACAACATTTAAAAAGTCAACGATTTAATCTGCACCGGTACCGGTGTTACCAAAACAAACAACATCAGTTGTGAGATAAAAAGAAGAATAATATTGGCCAAAAGATGTTACTTTGGACAAAGTAAGCCGTTTTAAAGCAGAGCCATCTCGCGACAAACTCCGAAAAAAACTCCGATTGAAGGATCAAGTTGAGAAAGGCATTTTTAAAACTTGGTGTAAGAAATTGGAGGAGAAGCGCAGAAGATCGAAGCAAATGGAAATCGATTCTGCGTTTGGCTAATCGAATAAACGTTCTGTAATAGAACTTAGGTAAGTAAGTCAGTTTAAAATAATGAAATCAAAATGTCAATTTAAATAAAATATGGCAAAAAACAAAATTATTGAAAGATAATTAATAAATAAGATTAAGCATACAATTTGTTCAGCAAAAGTAATAAATTTTATGTTTTGAGCTATTTTTGTAAATGGTCAGAAATATTTTATTAAATTTAATCAGATAAAATGAAAGCTTATTTATCTATATTATTTGTTTTATTGATAAGATAATGAAAATAATGAAAATTTTAAACTAACGTTAATATACATATGTAAATACATTGGTTGTGAGGGCGATTCTTAAATAGACTTTGTGATTTCTATACTTGGTGACTGGGGAACTTTATAAGATTCACCAAAGGGTTGGGTGGCTAGGTAGATAGGTGGTTCAGCGCCTACGTGGGATCGAAGAACAATGACTTCTTTTGGGTTCTTACGGACGGCATTCTTGCTCTCTTTTCTTATTTATGTATAGTTTTACCTACAAATTTCTTTGTTTTTCCTATTTATCTTTTTGACTCTTCTGAAGGGATTCACAATGGGCCTATAGGCCTCTGGTAGAAATTTTCGCATTCGATTCGACTCGAAATTCAAAAATTCTTATTGGAATTCCTATATTAAAAGCATTGAAAACTCAGTCGATTGAGTAAATTTTGATTTAAAACGGATGCGACGATTTGGCCCCATTACATTTTTCAAAAAAAAAGACTTTTAATGTGTAGAATAAATGAAAAATCAGGGGGCAAATTACGGTAATCGATTCGAATCGAAGTTTAAAAATTCCTAATAGAATTCCTATAATAAATCATTGACAACTCGATCGATCGAGTAGAATTTCGATTCGATTCGAATGCCGTAATTTGCCCCCAGTTCATGTACTGATAAAATCAGTACGAACGGTCACCCTATACATGTATAAATATATTTAGTAGTTTTTATAAAAGTATTTTTATTGCAATCTACATATGCATTTAATAATTAAAATTTTAAATTAATTTTATTTAATAATTGATTAATTTACAAAAGCTCTTATATTATACCAACCCATACACACACACACACACACACACACACATATATAATCTGACATCACTTATATTTGCAGTTAATTAAATTAAATGAGAGAGAGAAAAGAAATAATTTTTTTTATAAAAATGTACGTATTTTTATTTTCTAATATAAAGGCTAAATTGGGTGTGGACCCTTAATGTGTTCAATATTAAAATTTTCTTAATAGCCCTTTGTGGCCATTTTTGGACTTCATAATTAAAAAAAGTTATTTTTTTTATAAAAACTAATGCTAAACATTAATGTATTATTAAATAAATTAAAAGCAAGTAAGAAAGTTATAGCGACCAAACTCGACCATATTATATCTACGCCATATACTATTTTGTATTGGGAACGTATGCACAAGTTGTACGCAAGTTAAGGTGATTTTCGTGAGCGGCGTTTACTTTATTTTAGGACCAACAAATTTGGTTCTCATTTATTTTCAAAAAAATACTTACAAATATGCGTTTCCCCAATTTATGCAGAAGTTGGACTTAAATGACACCCATAGTAAATTTTAGATTGTTTACGATATTTGTTCGTGAAATTTTGTGCAGATGAAGTAATATAAGAAACAGAACCTAAATTGTTGTATCAAAATTGGACCGATAATGTTTGTGTTCAGTTAAGAAGTTGGTGATATAAGGTAAGACACATGTGGAAAATTTTTTGAAGATAAAGTAATGTTCAAGTTAGTTATAGTTTAATGTTTATTCTGTGAGGACATTTGTATAAGGGTATATCACAAAATTGACCAATAATGTTTGTGTTCGGTGTACTATTTACACGAACATGCTTTAAATTATAATTAAAAGTGGTTTTCAGACTATTACTTTTGGGAGTTACAAAGTACACAAGCGCATAATACCTCTACATTTTACTAAATTTACCATGACTTTAGTGGAAACAAAAATAAAAGTTAAGCCTACGATATTTTTTAAAATGCAAATTTCTGTTTATTTAATATGATCATAATATAAAGACTGTTCTATTTTACAATCTTATACGAGTATGCATGACTTATAAAAGTAATAAACAAAGCACATGTTTTAAAAGATTTCAGCTTAAGATCGTTGACCTTAGCAAAAAAAAAATATTAACAATTTTATTTACATATTGAGATAAAACAATTGCTTTAAATATAACAGTTAAACGCAATAGGATAAAATAGTAAAATAATCAGACCTTTAGTACCTAGTATAGAAACAAGTTAAAGCGTTTTAGTCTGTCAAACCTGACCATATTATATCGTGCTCCTCAATTTATTTACAATTATTTATTACAGTAAAAGCCCTGTATAATATATACTCACTTTAATGAAAGTTTGGCATAGCCAATAAGCAAATTTTTTCATTAACCTTATATAACGAACGGTCAACAATTCTGCTTCCGGTTTAACGAAATCTTACGCAAATTAATCAATTGTTAAAATTGAATATTATTTGTAGAAGTAATTCAACTTTTTCTAAAGTACAAATATTGCAATGGCGCACTTTTACTATGGAAAACCACTTTTGACCTAATTAATTGATTTAATTGTTGTTTCATTCATTTTTACAATTTTCCTCCGATTAAAAAAATTAAAATCATGTTTTGACAAAAACAAATTTTAATTTTTATTAAAGTCTGCTACAAAAGTTAAAAAGTTGAAAAAAACCCTGACAGAGTAACAAGATGTTATTTAAAATATTTTAAAAATTGTATTAAATGGGCTTAACAAAGCAAAATTAGTAGCTCAAATTTAATGCTTTTGAGAAAGCTTCAAGAATAGGCCAAATTAAATAAAACATCATTAAAAAAATGACTGTGCTTAATCAGTTTATTTTAGTATTACAGTGCTTTATGATTTTTTTTATTAAATATGTATATTCTTTTAATTGCATATTGGAAAAATGCTAAATATATTTTGAGTTTTAAATTAATTATAGGACATTTTTCCTTTTAATTGAGTACTGGATTAACGATATAACAATTCACTTCAACGAACAGGCCTGACAACAATTGGGTTCGTTGAATTGGAAAACTACTGTATTTAACTTTCTGACAACTGCGTATGAAGGTACGCCTGTTATTAATTAATAAATGACCACAGAAGGATATATATTTAACTTTGTTAAAACCCAAAAACAAACATTTAAAAGATAATTAAAATGATTAAATAAAGATAAATTGGTAAGTTTTTGTACCCTTCACATAGTGATATATTAGCTGTTTGTAATTTCTGCAATATTCACATTAGACCCCATAAGTTGTTCTGGATCCTTATAGATAGTGAGGTCGATATAGCCATGTCCGTCTGTGTGCCAAGTTTCCTGACCCAAGTAAAGTCGCACAGAAACAAACATTCAGAAATCTCCCTGGGACAATCGCTATTTAAAATCAGCAAAATTGGTTTCCCATTGATTAAGATATTAGCGAAAACCCAAATCAACACCTTTTTTTAGGACTAAGTCCCTGCATATATCCCTATATATCTGAGTAAATACACTATTACCACAAAGCTTAGCACGGATACTTTGAAGATAGGACCTAAGTTAGGGACGATCAGGGCAAGTGGTATTTAACCTACAATTTCACAAATTTTGTGAAATATTTCATGCGCTATATGGGAGAAACTTTAACGGCTATAGAGTTTAAAAGTTCTGCACAAAGTAATTGGGCAATAAAGCCTACATTTTGTAAAAAAATTATTTGAATAGGAGCAGGGCAAAGGGTAGCCCCCATACAAATTGACAATTTTTAAAAATTTTCGATACGCTATATCTCGGTCACTATAACAGCTATTTACTTTAAATGTTCTACAAAAACTAATTGGACAATAAGACCTACATTACGGAAAAAATTATTGGATAGGAGAAGGGGAGGGGCAGCCCCCATGCAAATGAACAATTTTTCTTAAACTTTTAATACGAATAATGTCGAAAACTGTTAAAACTCTCGACCTCAAACCTACATGGCATTTCTATTTTACATATAAGCGTTAACATTTTCTTAAGTTTTCTATTTCAAAAACTACGACACTTATCGACCTCAAACCCCGCCCAAAGTATTTTTATTAAAATATTTGAAGCACGAAATAACTCGGTTAGAGCATATGGCTGGGTTAATAAAAAGACTAATGTAAAGGGTATATAAGATTCGGCACAGCCGAATATAGCGCTATTACTTGTTATTTGTATTAATTTGAAAGAAGTTGAAAATGATTAAATACTAAATAATATCAAAAAATTATTAATAATTTTATTTAAAGTCAAACAATTTTTTTGCAGTTACTTGATATCTACTGACATTTTTTTCTGTGTATTAAAGCTTTTGATTTCAAACGGAAAAACGGGAAAGATGTATAAATATATAGCAAACTAGCACGTGACCCGCTACTTCGTAAGCGCAGTTTTAGAAATTTATTAAGTGAAGCTGATGTTTTGTGCCTTTATTTCTTAAACTATTACCTGCAAAACACAATTTAAATGAAGTTTCTACCTTTATTGGTTAAGAAATTACAAAAATTACCTAAAAAGTACCAAAATGTAATTTGTACCTTTTCTTCTATCCCCTAGGGTCTTAAGTTTTAAAAAAGTATAAAAAAATATTCATTTTTGTCAAGACTTGTCGAACGCAGTTTGAATTATGTTTCTATCTTTATTGGTTCAGATGCTACAAAAAGTACGTAAAAGTACCACTTTATAAATTTGTACTCTTTTGTCTGCCCCTTAGGGTCTAGATTTTTTAAAAAGTTTAAAAAATATGTTCATATTTAGTCCTGACCTGTCGAACGCAAATTAAACTATGTTTTTACCTTTATTAGTTAAAAAGTTACAAAAAGTACCTAAAAATTACATATGTATATGTATGTAATTTGTACCCTTTTTTGTGCCTAAGGGCCCAAAATTTTTAAAAAGTATCGAAAACATATTCTTATTTTGTCGATACCTGTCGAACGCAATTTATATAACGTATTTATCTCTATTGGTTCAAAAGTTACAAAAAGTACCAATTTAGAATTTTTACCCATTTTTGAACCCTTTTTTTCAATTTAGTATCTGTCGATTGCACTATGAACTATGTCTGTACCTTTACTCGTTTAGAAGTTTCAAGGTGGACCTAGGCACTATCAAAATTTCGTCTTTATCCTTTTTAAGCCCTAAGAGTCTAAAATTTTAAAAAAATTCCAGACAGGGGTCTGCTTATTTTTTCAGTTAAATACGATTCTTTTTAAATTTTGTTTCTATCGTTTGTAGTTTAGGAGATATTAACTTTCGGATATTTCCATATTTGGCCCATTTTAAGCCCCTTCGGGTCCTAATTTCCCGAAATCCCGTCTTAGTGGATCTAAGCATAAAGAAAGGTACCCACAGTCCAAATTTCAGGTCTCTAGCTCTGCGCGTTTGGGCTGTGCGATGATGAATCAGTCAGTCAGTAACGTTATTCCTTTATATATATATAGATAGGCAGTTGACAACGATTTTTAAAATGTTAAAAATTTGTTATAATAGACTTAATAGAGAAAAAAAACAAAATTTCTAAACTAAGAGAACCTTTTTTTAAAAATATTACAAGCGAACCTATAACATACATATACTTACATACATATATAAATAGCTATTAGATTAACATTTATATTTTCAAGTGTTTTCTTTATTAAAGTTAATTATAAACAAAACCAATGTGATAAACAATGCAAATTAAATACCTCAAAAGCGTTCACGCAACAAAAAAGCTTTTTCTACAACCAATGTGAACGACAGCGGCGAGATAACTGTGATAGAATATCAATCATGTGAAATCGTGTATAGAATACAGGCAACAAGTGAGAGATTATAAGTAAAAAGCTACATTTATTTTGAAATAAATAATTTGAACATCAACCCCTTTCCAATCAGTTTTAATATAAACGTACAAGTGAACATTTCTCCAAAGAAATTAAAAAACCAAAAAATTTATAGTGTAAACAGTGAAAGAAATATCGCCCAAAATGTGGATAGAATTCTTAATACTTTTAACCTTGGCCGGTTATTTGTTTTATCGTTGGGCCACCATAAATAATAACTATTTTAAGGATCGCGGTATACCGTATTCAAAGCCAACATTTTTGTTTGGAAACTTTTTTGATATGGTAATAAGAAAACGATCAATGTTTGATATGGTGGTTGATATTTACAACGAACATGATGGCAAGTAAGTTTTTGTAAATTTTACATCTAAATAATAAATATAAAAACTGTGTGTTTGATTAATTGCTTTATTTAATGAAAATAAAAAACAAGAAAGCTTTCTAACATTGAACTTGGTTTTCAAATCCATTGCTAAATGAAATAAATAAAAGCTGTTATGAAATTCAAGGTTAAAAGTATTTTTTGGATAAAAATATTTGTGCGTTTTAAAATTTTTTATTGTTTTTAATTATTGTTTTTTAACGATTTATTTTGCGATGAAATGACATATGTATGTACGTAAATACATACACACCTACATGTATGAATAGCTAAAATTCAAAATTTAATTGATATACATATGTACACATCAAGAATGATAGACAAAGAGATTGCGACTTGCGCATGTTTGCCTCTCTGATGACGTAGTTTAACCCATGCAAGGGTTGCCTATTCTTTGTATTTTTAAATCATTTAGGGCTTTGTTTGTATTGAAAACTTAAATTTGCATTAATGGTCCAAATGAGAATATTTTAAATTTAAAATATGAAAATGAGCGTAATAATTTGTAATGCGTTAATTTTAATGAAATAAGGATGTATGCATGCATTTCTATATAGTTATAATGGATATAATATATTTGGAACCAATCAACAATATATTAAGCTGAAGATACCCCAGAAATTAAGATAACACATTCCCGAAGCCGGTGTCAAGCTGGCTACTTACTCAATATTGAATTTATAAAAAGCCCTTTTGGAAGCCAAGAACAAATGTTCGATTTAATAGTTTTGTTCATTTTTTGCTGTATATGAGAAAATTTATATTGAGAATTCGCATTTGAAATTGAGAATATTTCAATTGGAAATGAGAAAATTCCAAATAAAATTTTATTTAAAATGAGTATGAACGTACATAAAATACGTACAACATAAATACATTCATAACGCAACATAAATAAAAATATGGGAAGGTAAATACAAATCTATGCAGGCATTTTTATTAAATATGTAGCAGGGATATATTCTGGCCTATCTTCCAGATCTAAATTAAACTAATTTAATGTTGTGATATGCAATCTGTGGTAATAACACACGTTTTAATTTCTTCTAAATAGCGAGCCTTTGCTCTCCCACATTGGAGAAGATTGACGTGTGGTACATTTATCTTTGCCTAAACATTGTTTTTTTCTCCAACCATATAATTTTAATAAATTAAGCACTGCAAGAATGCGCTTTATTTTTGACGCGTGGATGAAGTGTTTTAAAAATTAGCTGAATGCGATGGTGGCAGAAGGCATTGTCTAAAAACAAACCATGTTTTAATATAAATTTTTTTTTTTTTTCGTTTGTAATTTTCTCATTAACAATGAAAAATGGCGTAGTAGTATGTTTACGTACCAGAGAAAAGCATAATTACGTTTTCTCTTGATTTTATCTGGTGTTAAATTCTTAAGCGATTTGAGTGAGTTGAACAAAAATCTGCCTCGAATAAAATTATCTTCGTTTGGTCAATGCATGAATTTATTCATTGTGAATTTATTCAGTGTGTGAATACTTTTGTCAAAGCTATATCAGTGTTGTCATAAGTTGATATTACAAAGTTTCTAATTGCTTAAAAACAAAGCGCTAGATATTTAAAAAACAACTAAATCACACTACATCTTCTAATTTGAATTTTACCCAAAAAAATTTTGTTTTTTTGTATCCATAAACGTTTAAAATAATATTAACTTTCTGTTAATTATGCATAATGCTGAATCAATTTTAACACAATTTTTTAAGCATTTATAGCCACAAGGAAACCAGCACTTAGCACTGTTTTTGAAACCTTTAGTGCCAAACAAGAAATATGACAAGAACTATAGCAAGCCTTTGTTATACACGGCTGGCAAAGTTAAAGAGAAACAACTACGTCACCTAACGTTAAACCATGAGCATGGCGCCAATTTTTGTCTGTTATTCTCATTAGGTGCAACATCCCTAAAAAATTAAGACAGTCATTCTCTTACTCTTTGCTTTTTTTGTATGGAGTTTAACACTAAAATTGAAATTATTATTGCTCTAGATTAATTCCTAATTTTGCCGGAAAAGATTTATATGTAATGTGAGATTTGACAACCCTGTACTAAAATCACTTTGCCATTTCTCCCAAAAATTAATTTGTCGAATTTCGTTAATTAAAAAGAATTTTTAATTTAAATTTATTAAATATAGTGCAAAAAAATAATAGTTATTATAAAAATTGTGTGCTAAGTGTATTTAAAAGCTATAAAAGCAAAAAAAACGTATTTAAAATTTCGAAGCAAATCGTAAACATGAAGTGTGCGGTGGGGCAATGCATGCAAAACGATCAGAAAAATTCAAGTGAGAAATTGTGCTAAAACTAATTGTGAGCGTGTTTTTAACAAATCTTATTTTAGCTGTGTCCTTTTACTCTTTCCCAAAAAACCATGAACAACAAAAAAAGCTTTGGATAAAATTTTGCAATCGGCCTTACAGTAATAAAAAATTTGTTTGGTTAAATTAAAAAATATTTTAATATATTGCTCAAAAATGTAAAAACACTTATGTCTTTCGTTGAAACAAATTATTATGTTTATATTTTTATTTAATAAGAATTTTAAAGTGTATTTTAGTCAAAAAATCAAATCCAACAGGACCGAAATAATTTTTCAAGAAAAAAGCAGGCACGATGAAACATCGTAGGATCAAGTAAAGCTCACCATGTTGATAGTATTAAACTATATTTGTTGAATATCATGTTCTCTGTAAATTTTTTTTTTTTAGTAGGACGGTCATTTTTTTAATTTTAATAAAAACGGGTAACAACGATAATTATTATTTTTATAGATAAGTTTAAAAAAATAATATTTTTTATTTTTTGATTTTCATTTTTTTCATTGTAACAGTCATTGGTTTTTAATACCTATTGAGGCACACATGTAAAAATAAAAATACCTTTATAAATGCTTTCTTACAATGTAACTTTTTACATTAAAGATTATCTTTTTTTCTTTTCTTGAACAAAATTTACATGAAGGCATTTTTCATGATATATGCATGTAAGTATGAACTTGAATGAAAATTTTCGGTTTTTAACGAACTGTGTAGAAAAGTAGTCACTTCAACTCGTTTTGTCAACAAACAAAAATTTTATTGAAGGAATATTAAAAAAATTGCATCATGTAAATGTAATCTTATAGTCTCGATTTTTTATTGGTTTCAAGTGTTTGTCTATATGAAAAAAGTTTACAAATAAACTACTAAACTTTACGTGTTTTTGTAAAAAAATTAACGAATAGTGTGTGAGTGTTTATATTTAAAACAAAAACAAATGTTTGTTTTTTTTTATATATATCCCTGAAGGAAACTTGGGAACAAGTGTCCCCATGTCAACACTTTTATCGACTATTATGTTGCCTTTTTGGCGACATTGTCAACAGTACGTCTACAGTTTTATATTAACCTTTGATAAGAAGAAAAGAAAACTGTCAGCGGCAAATTAATGCTTCAGTTTGCCGTCAAATGCAAAAATGTATCAGCAACATAATGGCCTTTTTTATTTTTTCTGCTGTGCTATAAAAGTGATTTATATACACAAATCATACTTGTTTTCAATGACAGACGCATGTTAAATGTCTATTGCAAAAACACATTGACAATGGTTTAGCTTATCAGTAGTACTGTATACTAAAATTGCTAAAAGGTACTAGTTAATCGCTGGTTTCAATGTGTACATATGACCCCAAAAGAAGCACCTTGTCAATAGTACCAATGTCAGCAGTTGATTTTTTGTTAATAGCAAAGAGCATTGTCTGAGGTATAGCTTAACAGTAGTACTGGTGACAATGTCAGTAGTGAGTTTCTAGTGATTCTCTATTGACATTTCCTGCAGGGATCTTACAAATTTTTTTTACCAAAACAGGCAGCAAATTAACACCTGCTGCTAAAAACTTTTTTAAAAATCTCTTGTATATGAACACATATTATTTTTTTTCTTACCTAAGGTATGGGTTACCAAGTTTTTGTAAATAAAATCAAAATTTTTAAAACAAACTTTCTTTTTAAATATTTTTAGCACACAAACGTTTCGTCCATATTATGAAAAATATCTTAATAACGAAGAAATTTTTTAAAAACGCATTAAAAAATTAGATTTATTTTCTGGCCTTAAGTTTTTGTTTGTTAACTTTACTTGAAAATCTGGTCACACCGAATAAAAAATATAGGGAGAGAATTTGCTTATTACATTTAAAACAGGAAGATTTTGAAATAAAATTTAAAATATGAAATGGGTAAGCTAGAAGTATTTTGGTTTGAGTGGATAAACCTTAGAATAAGATCGCTTAATGCGGAAATCAAGCAAAACACAAATAACTAAAAACGAAGATTTAGTAAAACAATAAACTAATTTTAAATGTTATAAATTTTTTTTCTAAATGTAATTTAATATTATAAATTCTTTGAACATTTAACTTTTTTATAACACGATTAACAAAAAACAAATTAGAAAACATTTTCTCCAAAAGTTAGGAAATTGTCCCACTGTTATGTTTACATTATTTTTAAATGAGAGACTGTTTCGTGACGTCATTTGACCACATGCGCAGAAAATGCAAGTTTTCAATTTGTAATGTCGTAACCTTGTTATTTATTAATCTTGTGTACACATGTACATACATACACACTATATGAATGTATGTGTTAAATTTGCAAATTCTTGTTAAAATCTCTCCCTGTTTTAAATGATGTTTCTTTGTTTTGAATAAAAAATGGAAAAGTTTTAATTATATGATTAAAGGATTTTGTTAAAGTAAACAAGTTTTTGTTTACATTACCATATGCTAAACTACATGGAAAATTATATTTAATTTAAAAAATATTTTCGTAACTTCCTTAATCCCAGAGTGATTAATTATGATATTTTTTAAACAACAACTTGATTTTTTGAGTGACAGTTTTAGTTATAAAATGTAAATATTTTATGTATTTAAAAACCATATCTTGCAACTAAAACAGAGTTTATACTAAGTGAGTTAATGCTTTTAAAACATTAAAAAACATAAAAAATATTTTAATTTTTAAGTGAAAAAACTGTTGTAAGGACATTACATGTTATCGTACGTGACATTTGTACGCCTACAGCGTGGTATAAATTTTGCAAAAACCGTGTTAACTGAAAAATAGTTTCGTCAATATAATATGCATGTACATTCAGGGGGTCTCATAAATAAAAAAATCATCACTTTGGGAACCTTGTCGCAAGAATTTAGGGCAAAATTACTGCATATCGTACGTGACATAAAACGGAAGTGATGTTAAGGCGCATGTACAAATATACGAATTGTATTGTAAATTTCTTTTCTTTCTTTCATATAATCAAATTTTAGAGAAAAATTTTTTTTATGAAAGTTTTTCGTTCGTTTGAAAAAACACTGAATTTTGATTTTAATAAGAGTTACGACGCGTCGTAACCGTTACCTTCGCGACTGTTATCACAAGAAAAAAATAATAGGGCTAAAGTTTGAAATCACTGTAAATATCAGTTTGTAATTAAAATGATTGTTATAAAAACGTATTAACTTTTTTATATGTTTATTGTATATTTTAAAAAGAATTGTTATTCTATTCATATGGATTAAATCAATTTAAATTTACAATCTTTTATTTACCATAATCCTGTAAACTCATATAAATCTTTAAAGCTGGCAACCCTGTTTACATATTTGCCGTTTTAGTTTCTGAAAACTTTAACAAATCACTTTCTTAAAAATGCGTTGAAAGCTCAGTGGAAAGAAGAAAAAATTTAAATGCTGTGATTTCGACATGACTGTCAGTATTGAATACACATGCACATGTTAAACGTCTATAGCACAAATCATTGTTAGAGGAATAGTAAGTGACAATATTCGAAGTAAGTCATGTATGCCGATTTATCGGCATTTTCCCGATTTTTAACTTTAAAATGTGCAGATTTGCCGATTTATTGTTCTTTTACATTTTTTTGCAAAAAAAAATAAAAATTTATATATACAAAGTTTTTTTAAAAAGGGAATTTAACCCAGGGGCCAAATCGTCGCATTCGATTCGAATCTAAATTTCACTCGATCGATCGAGTTGTCAATGCTTTAAGTATAGGAATTCTAATAAGAATTTTAAAATTTCGATTCGAATCGAATGCGATGATTTGGCCCCAGGTGTTTGTATTCATAAAATGTTTATACAAAAAAGTTGAAAAATTATACAATATCAAGGCGAATTCAAAGAAATTCGTCCTCTGCATTTCCTTTGTGTTTGATAAAGTGAATGTTAAAAAATCAGCTGGGTTCTTAACACTACCTGTATTAGTGTACTCTGGACCTGTTGCTACGAATTTGTTTAGACTTTTTGGTAGTTTGCCCACGGTACACTAATGCAGGTAATAGCAAGGCGAATTAAAAAAATTCGTTCTCTACATTTTCTTTTTGTATTTGAAGGTTTGAATCAGGGTACACTAAACAAGGTAACAGCAAGGGGATTTAAAAAAATTCGCCCTCTGCATTTCCTTTTTGTGTTTGAACGGGGGAATGTCAAAATTTAATATTCGTTACGTGAAAATGTCAAATTTATTTTAATCAGCTAGGCTCTTAACATTACCTTGTTAAGTGTGCCCTGGTTTGAATGTCAAAAAAATTTTAATTGTCATACAAAGTTAATAAATTAAACATTTATTCCTACAAATATTCATAGTCAGCTGGGCTCTTGATATTACCTGTATGAGTGTGCCCTGAGTTTGCCTAAACAAATTGTTCATTTTACTCAGGGTAACACAAAAAGGAAATGCAGATGGCGAATTTTTTGAATTTGCCTTGATACTTACTACCTTGTTTAATGTACCCTGGGCAAGATACACTAATACAGGTAGTATCAAGGCGAATTCAAAAAATTCGCCCTCTGCATTTCCTTTTTGTGTTTGAGAAAGAAGAAAGTGAATTTCAAAGAAATTTTCAATTACAAACAAAATTAATAAATCTGACAATCACTTTCACAAAATTTTAAGGCGAATTTATGATCAGCTGGTTCAAGGTACACATATACAGGTAGTGTTAAGAACCCAGCTGATTTTGAATTCGTCTTGAATATTTGTAAAAGTAAAAATGTGAAATATTTCTCTTGACAATGATAACGAGAAATTATAAATTTATTTGCTTTTGTTTTCTTTTACCAGGTGATAAGCCTTATCACATGTATATGCATACATACTTATTTTTGTTAAAATATTTTTTAAACGATAATAATTTTGTAATATTTTTAAGCAAAATATATTTTTTTTTTAAAAGTTAAAAAATACCAATATAAATTTTAATATAAATGAATTCACGTACATAAAAATTAAAGTTACAATAATTGCAATTACCCACCCTAAGGCGGTGATAATCTTATATATTATAATCTGCCAAAGGAATAAAACCATATCCCATAGTGTTAACACATTTTAATTGTTCTAAAATCGAGAATTTTATTCTTGAATTTATCCAAAATCGTACTTGAAATGCTTAGGTATAATCCGTACTTAGATATTCTTAAATCAAGTCTGATCGGGAATACTTCAAAAAGTTAATTTTTAGTTTCTGGTGTAGCAATTCGGAAAGTCTCAGGTTGAAATCCTGATAAATAATTATGGAGCTGTTAGTGTTCATATTTAAGTACAAACATATATGGGGGATTCACAAGGTGTTCTATTTGTCCAATTGTCATAAAATTTCACAATGGTTGAAAAAACTTAACCAACTATTGGACACTCGCCGCAGGCGGAGGTCCGGGCCAATTAAGATTAGTCTGGCTGAGAACACATGCACATCCGATAGATGTGAAGATCTGTACAGATAACCAAGCGTCAACAAGAGGAGTTATGACCGGGAAAACAAAATCTTGAACGAAGTTTCAATGCAATGATTACTGGGAATATGGCCACGTTCGTATTATATCGAACAATAACAACAAGTTATTGCCTAAATGACAAAAATACTTTGGAGTGAC
Source organism: Melanophora roralis (assembly GCA_963583895.1). Taxonomy (NCBI): domain Eukaryota; kingdom Metazoa; phylum Arthropoda; class Insecta; order Diptera; family Rhinophoridae; genus Melanophora; species Melanophora roralis. The sequence continues at coordinate 62,172,380 of OY757187.1, read as the reverse complement.
CTGCATGAGAATAAGACTTCGGGGATTTTTGAGATTATGAGTATGCTGACAAGTCACTCAAACTTAGAACAACACCTTAATCGGCTAGGAATTGCGGAGAACAGTGATTGCAGTGCATGTAGGGAGGACATCGAATCGATTGAGCATTTCTGTTTTAATTTTGAGGTCATAGCCCGATATTTTATGATTTATTTTTAACCACATGTGGCTCCCTTGAGAAGTGTGAAATGAGTAATATTGGGGAAGTTCGCCCGTAACATCTGTAAACTTTTTTCCCGAATTCTTTTTATTTTCCTAGAAACGCACAACAAGGGGATCGCTGGCTGAGGTGTATGGCCTGCGGGACTTAAGGCCCTTCTACGAGTCTCTTACTTTTAACTTAACCTAACCTAGCACAAACCCTCCTTCCTCCTATCTTCAAAAATTTTCTCCCCAGAATAAGCTCGCCGTCACCTAAGTCTTAATGGCACAGTTACTAGATATTTTAGAATATAAGCACGTGCGCCTTTATCCTAAAAAGTGGGTTATCTTTGCTTATATCTCGGTACGTTGCTAACCAGTCTAGATGATTTAAAATATAAATCAACTCAGGGATATTTGTGATAGTTTGATACCAAACCCGAGCTTGTTGAATTGCTAATAGCTTCGAAAACTTGACGTTAACAGACAGACACCGGCTAAATCGACCTCAATATTTATAAGGATCCATAATATATACATATTTTATGGGGTCGCAAATGAATATTTTAGATATACCCTATGTAAAGGGTACTAATACGAAACACAGAAATTTTTAAAATTCGTCTAGATCATTAACTTTAGATTTTTTTTTTTATTTTGAATGGCCCACCCTAATATGCATACAAACATATCGATGTATGACCGTTGTAAATATATTATTAATATTGTCAATTACTTTCATATTACTTGACACTTTGGACTATTCCAAATCTACGATAATAAAAACCTAATAATGATTATGTAAAAAATCGATCAATTATCAAAACAAACTTTACGAATATCGTTACTTAAGTTAAGTGTTATTTAAACAAGGTTTATCTATTCCCAATAATTAAAACAATAAATAACAGATTAAGTAGTTGTGAGGTAAAGTAAATTTACTTTTGCAAATATGTCAGTTCGTATGTATAGGTGTTAATAAAGTATTTTTTTTGCAAATAAGTTTTAATTAGACACAAGTTACCTATTACACAGTTTTTTTTATACTCTTCACATAGTGATAGGGTATATATCACTTTGTCATTCCGTTTGTAATTTCTTTATTATTCATTTGCGACCCCATAAAGTATATATATTCTGGATCCTTATAGATAGGGAAGCCGATTTAGCGATGTCCGTCTGTCCGTCTGTTGAGATCAAGTTTCCGGAGTCAAATAAAAAGATACAGACCAGTTAATGGTGTCAAACTATTGGAAATATCCCGCTAACAATCGCTATTTAAAATCAGCAAAATCGGTTCACTATTGACCGAGATATAAGCGAAAACCCAGAGTAACCCATTTTTTTTAGGACAAAATCCGTGCATATATCCCTATATATCTCAGTAAGTATAGTCACTCTTGCCACAAAACTTGGCACGGATACTCCTTAAGAAGGGGCCTAAATAATATAAAAAGTTTTTTCAGATTGGACCAGGGGAAGGGGTATTTTTCCTACAATTGCACAAATTTGGTGAAATATTTTATGCGCTATATCTCGTAAACTATAACAGCTATCGACCTAAAATGTTCTACAAAAAATAATTGTACGCAAAGACGTACACTTTAAAGAAAAAATTTTTTGAGTGGGGGCAAAAAAAGGGGTAGCTCCCATACAAATTAACAATTTTTATGAAATATTCGATACGCTATATCTCGGAAACTATAACAGATATCCACATCAAATGTTCTACAAAAAGTAATTGGAACACAAGGCCTACGCTTTAAAGAAAAAAATTTTTGGATGGGGGGTGAAGAAGGGGTAGCTCCCATACAAATTAACAATTTTTATAAAATTTTCCATACGCTTCTTCTGGAAAACTGTTACAGCTATCGACTTCGAATATTCAACAAAAAGTAATAATCAAAAATTTCATACATTTTGGAAAAAAAGTTGGAGAAGAGCAGCGGGACTAGAACATTTAATAAGTTTTATTAACCTTTAAATATGGATAATGTCGAAAACTTTTAAAACTTTCGACCTCAAATCTTCTTCATCTATTTCTATTATTCATACGAACGTTAAAATTTTGTTATTTTTTCTATGGGCCTTAAAACTCGCGCAAGGTTTTTTATTATGTTATTTGCAGTACAAAATTACTCGGCTGGGTATATTTAAAGACCAATGTGAAGGGTATATAAGATTCGGCACAGCCGAATATAGCGCTCTTACTTGTTTTAGTATAAAAATAGTAAAAATCGCGCAATTGACTGCAAATTCCATTCGCCAGGTTGCAGCAAAATATATATTTTTTACAGTGGATGAAGGGGAATTTTTTAAACATTTGTTTTCTATTACAAATTTGGTTTCGAAGTTAAAATACAAATTTCAATTTAAACCTTACATTTTGTGAAGGTAATCCGCTTCGTAAAGCCTTTTAAACTGCCGGTATTTTTTTTGCAATATAGTTGGCAGACTTTGAAAAATTCTTTTGGATATTAGGAAATAATTTTTTTTTGCAAAAAAAAATTTTTTTTTGTTAAGTATTGTTGCAAGGATCCAAAGTAGGGGTCGGTGTCACATTTTAACACCTTGGGTTGACTACGGGGAAGATGTAGGGGTTTTTATCAAAATTTTTTTATACTTTGTATGCCAACTCCCTTAGGTGGTTGAGATAAGGGGTAAGTAAGTATGTTCTAGGAAAAGGTTAGCAAGAAAAAATGAGTTAGGGTCAGTCCTACATTTGACCTATCCATCCTGTAGGGAGGGGGGGCTTATTACACTTTTCCCAACTTTGTGTGGGAGCCCCCTTAGGCAATGCAGATAGGGGGTAAGGATGTTTAAAAATATGTCTGGTAGGGAAAACTAATGGGGGTTGGTCATACACTTAATTTTTTTTAAAGCCGACACTAGGGAAATTATAGGCGTTTTTACATCATTTTTGTAAATTGTGCATGGCAACATCTTCAGGTGATGAAGATAGGCGGTAAGTTTGTTCTAGGAATATGTTTGGGAGGGAAAATTATGGGGGGTTTTAAAACATTTTATTCCTCTAAAGGCGGCTCCAGGAAGTTGTAGGGGTTTTTACCCTAATTTTTTCAAATTTTGTTTGGCGATCCTGTTAGTGGCTGGAGATAGGGGGTAAATATGTTTGCATAAAATTGCTAAGGAGAGAAGATTAATTGGGGTCGGTGTTACATTTGACCTTTGTAACCCTGGAAGAACCCTGGAAGCTGTAGAAGCGATTTAAGAACAAATAAAAAAATAAACTTTGTATGTCAACCCTGTTAGGGGGCAGAAATAGGCTGTAAGCATGTTCAACAAAAATGTTTGTGAGGAAAAATTAATGGGAATCGTTCTTACATTGCACCCATGAAGGGGCAACTCTGGGGCAGTTGTAGAGGGTTTATATACAAATTTAACAGAAATAAACAGAGGTAGTCTTGGTTTTTGGCTTATATCTCGGTCAGTTGTCGGGCGATTTTGCTGGATTTCAAAAGCGATTTGCTCGCAGATAATTCTAATTGTTTGATACTACGTACGGGTCTATGCAACATCGGGGGGCTTCTAAAAGTTAATTTAAACCAAACTACGGACAGACGGGCAGACGAATAGACGGACATCGCTAAATCGACTTCTATATGTATGAGAACCAAGAAAATATATACTTTATGGGGTCGCAGATGGATACTCAAAAATTACAAATGGAATGACAATCTTATATATACCCTTATCACTTATGTATGTGAATGGTATAAAAATGCTCACTTAGACACAAACACAATTAAAATCAATTTATTAAACAATTAGTTTATTTAGAAATTTGCACGGTCATGAAAGTAAGCAGATTTATTTTCATAAACCGGTTGTAACTAAAAATTATTTAAATATTTATAAACTTGTAATTTTTTTTTAAATTATTACATTTATTAATTATAGAGTATCAGAAAAGTGAACTATAAAACAAAAAACATAACGTATAAACAGGAAGAGTCGATTAGATTTTATAAACGTTAAAATGTGTTTAAGGAAAAATATTGTAAATAACCTGCAAGAAGAAATGTTATTAGTGAAACTGTAATAACTCACAAGCAGACGTGGTTTCAGGGGGGGGGGGGGAACGCTTGTTGTCTATTAAAGAACTATAATATCCCTCGGAAGGCATAAGATACCTCTCCGTGGACATCGATATGATAATCATTTTCTATCTTTTGAAAATAAAAGCTCTGAAGGCATTTTTCGTTCACTTCTACGATTTCGTATAGATGTCGGAGATAAAATTTTATGCCGTTTTCAAGTTTTACCTTTAAATGATTCAAATATGTACATATGTATATCGAAAACAAATTAAAGATGAATTAAAAAAATTACCATAATCTTATTTTAGAAATTATACGATTATCTCTGACAAAACCACTGATTTATCAGGAAAAAACCAAACTTCTTTATCTTAAAGTTATTTTAACGTAAACGAAAAGTTAGTAGAAGAAGAATTCATTAGCGTTATCAAAACATTTAAAGAGGCTTTAAATGATGTTGCGAACACACTATCATCAGTAGCTTTTAAAAACGTTGGTATTGATTTTAAAAATTGCGTAGGGATTGGAACTGTCCTTTGAGGTTGTGTCCATTACGCGAAACACGATGGATGGATCGTCATGATTCAATTTTACAATTTGCAGTAAGAATAAAGCACATAATAGAGGCATTGGATAATATACCCGAGTGAAAAGATTGGGATACGTCTTTAAAAGCCTAATTATTATGAAATTTTTTGAATTATTTCGAATTTATTTGCAGTTTATATATTCCAAATGCTACACTTACTGATACACAGTCGCTTAGTCTAATTCTTCAAAAGCAGGATATATATTTACAAAAAGGGTCATCCCTTATAAAAACTCTGATAATGTGTCTTGAGGCTAAAAGGAATGAAGCCTAAACAAAATTTAAAACTATTTTTGAAGAGACAAAAAATATTTGCATTGTTATGGGAAAAAATGAAAGAAAAAATCATTTTGAAAATGTTTAAATATACTACTTAAGAACACGTTTTCGCAAAAGACGTTTTTTATTTGTTTAACATCTCTTAACTTTTGCCTCAGAATATTACAGCATTTACTGATTTAGAAATGTTAATTTCATAATTGAAGCTTTATTAAAGTTTTAAAAAATTAATAAAAAAAAACTGCTTATATCGAAATTTGCATTGGAAACAAAAATGTAAAATTTATAAAGGCCGCCCAGAAAATAAAAATATGTTTTAGCAAAATGTGAGCCAGATATTTGCCCAAATTTGCGAAAAATATTCATCATTTTTGTTTTAATGCCATTTTCCACCCTTCGAAAGGCTTGACGGCTTAGCAAAGTGGCATAAAAAATATAAAAATTGAAATAAACGCAAATGTCGTAATTCACAAATTTTTCAGAAAACCATATAATATTAATGTAATAAATATGTTATTTTAAATCAATTAAACGTTTTTTTGTAGAGTTTTTGTTAAAAAAACCTGTTAAAAGCTAGTTTTTCAACTGTGTGCTTGACTTTGGTTTTGATATTTTCACAAGTTTTTAATTAATAACGAACTTTATGTGTCCAAATATACAAATAATTTACCGCGTACACATATGCTAAAATTCTTTTGCTTTGTTATTTGAATTGTTTACACACCGATCAGCTGTTTTCTTGCAAGATTTTACTGGATACTGTCTGCGTACTTTTTGATATATTTTTAGCCGACAGAGTAAAATTGCTCTTACTCTCCCAAAAAAATTTACTGAGTATTTGCTACTGGAAAAGTACGCAGACAGACCTAATATAAAAATAGCAAAAAAATGGCAGGCGGTTCGCAGAGTTGATTTTAAATTACCCATAAGTATTGCCACATATCCGATCTTTTTTTAACGATTCATTATAATATTTAATTATTTTTTACTCAAATTAGTTTGAAAAATCAATTATTTTATTCACTGCTTTTGCAGTTTATTAGACAATAAAATATCATAACGATACAAGACCATTTAAATTATCTGCACCTCTTTTGACATGCAAATTATTTAGCTCAATATGATCTTAATGTTTGTCCGAGATGACTACATTATTGTTTCACTGTGTTCTAAGTGAGTGCAAGGGATTTGTTACGTTTGTAAGGTAATATTTATAGAAAAAAACAAAAAGAAACTTTTCGTTATTAAACTTTTCTTTTTTATGTTTTTTTATAAAGGATGTGTTTTATAAAGCCAATATAAAGTCAATTTGTCGTTGACAAAAAAGAAATTAAAAAGTGATTACCCCTATTGTATGATATACAATAATAAAAAGCGTTTCGTTCCATCTGAGAGATGGATTAATGCTTGTCCGTTAGTCAAGTGTTGCCAAAGAGACTTTTAATGAAAAAAGCATAGTGTATATGAAAAGTAAACTTCGTCCTAACTAACAAAATAAAAACAGAAGGAAAACACTGATACCGTATACTTTTCTCTGTTACATGTAAGTTAAATAGGTGATGTTTACAACCAAATACACTACTACCGTTCAAAGAGTACTGATGATGAAATTGCGTAGCTGCTTTCGAAAATGCATTCTACTCGGCTAGTAGCGGTAGAAAAATCAGCTTTTTTCAAATTGTAAGTTTCTTTTAACATTAACGGAAAATAATAATTTCTTCTAATAAAAAAGAAATTATATGAACTAAAGCCAAACTAAAAATCAAAAAGTTGTATAAAGCCATAAAACTTGAAATGGAATAAAAGAGAGTTGAATTTTAGAAATTGATATTGAATTTATTTTATTTTTAAAGACCGTCTTCGGGAATTATAATTTGAGCAGAACCTCGATCATATGGCTGCCACAGCTGGCTCGGACGTAGTCTTATCTGAAGCTCCATGACTTTTTTCATCATTTGTGGCAGTATATCGGCAATAGCGCAGTAAATGTTGCCTACCAAATGGTCAATCGTTTGGGATTATCAAAGTACACTAGTGACCGCCAGTTGCATTTTGCCAACTTAAAATTGTATACCTCTATAAAAACACCCTTAACTGGAGTAAACAATTATTCTATTAATCTGCATGAAAATTTCAAGTTTTTTAACTTTCAAATACTGAGAAAAAAGAAACGTATTTCCAATTTTTTTCATGATTCTTCCGCTATCCTGCAAATAACGCGTCTTGTCCAAGACATGAACACCTGTTGCCTAACAACAAGTTATTGTTTGACAATAACATGATCCATTACTGCATTATTTGGGACTCCTTTTTGGACTAGTTACAACATTTAAAATATACCACATGACCCATTTTTTGCAGGGTAGTCTCTTTAGATATGCTTATGTTTTCTAACCATTTACTTTAAATCAACTCATAAACAATACCCAAGTTTGCTAGTCTGAGTATAGTGGGTTCGATTCCTGCTTTTCTTTATGGAATTGTTAGTTGTACGTATTACAAAACATACAAAAAAATACTCTAAATAATTATCTGTTATTTAAATTTCAGAATATACGGAGTTTTTGATCAACGTCAACCTCTTTTTTTAATACGCGATCCGGAAGTCATCAAGCAAATTGCAATTAAAGATTTCGATCATTTTGTTAACCATCGTTCAATTTTCGGTGATGAATCGGAAAAAAATTTATTTGGCGCCTCATTGTTTCTAATGAAGGATGGCAAGTGGAAGGATATGCGCAGTACGTTGAGTCCAGTGTTCACTGGTAGTAAAATGCGTCAAATGTTTCAACTAATGAATGAGGTGGCTCAAGAGACCTTAAATTACTTAAAAGAACAGCCGGCTATTTGTACTAAAGAAGGCTTGGATATTGAAATTAAAGATTTCATAACACGTTTCACTAATGATATTATTGCATCAACTGCTTTTGGTCTAAAAGTGAACTCGTATACAAATAAAGACAATGAATTCTATACGATGGGCAAAAAAGTAACTACATTTACATTTGTGCAAAATTTGAAATTTGTATTTTTCGCCAACTTTAAAAAAATCATGAAGGTTAGTAAAAATTTAAATTAGTTGTGATTTTAAAAGTAAAGATTTTGCTTTAAATTTTACTGTTTAAATTTTTTCAGCTTTTAGACATTCAACTTTTCGATAAGAAGTCAACCGACTACTTTATGCATCTTGTCTTAGATGCTATGAAATATCGCAAAGAACACAATATTGTTAGGCCTGATATGATTAATATGCTTATGGAGGCTAAAGGCATGATTAAGTCAGAGAATCCTAAAACAGTTAATCGTGAGTGGAGTGATGTTGATATTGTTGGTCAATGCTTCTTGTTTTTCTTTGCCGGTTTTGAAACCTCTGCGTCTCTTACTTGTTTTACGGCTCATGAGTTAATGGAAAATCCAGAATGTCAGGAGAAATTATTACAAGAAATTCAAGATGTCGAAGAAAGTCTTGATGGAAAACCTTTAACGTATGATGCTTTACAGAATATGCGTTATATGGATATGGTGGTTCAGGAATGTTTGCGAAAATGGCCCGGAGCTATTGCAATCGATCGTGTATGCAATAAGGATATATCATACAGTTTTGAAAATGGGGAAAAATTGGAGTTAAAAAAAGATGATGCCATTTGGATACCAGTTGCAGGCTTTCATCGTGATCCCAAGTACTTTGAAAACCCATTAAAATTTGATCCGGAAAGATTTAGTGAAGAGAATAAAGATAAAATTGAACCATTTGTATATTTGCCATTCGGAGTAGGACCACGTAATTGCATAGGTTAATATAGCAGTGAATTAATCAGAAAGAAAAATTAATATATTAATGAAAATTTTACTATTTCAGGTTCACGTTTTGCCCTTTTGGAAACTAAAGTCTTAATTTATTATTTGGTACGAGATTTTAATATTCAAGCTGCCAAAAAAAGTTGTATTCCAATGAAATTATCAGCCAAAGGTTTTCAATTGGTGCCCGAACAAGGATTTTGGCTTAAATTTACCAATAGAACTTAATTCTTGTTTTATTTATTTGTTTTTTATACTTTAAATATATTTAACCTTTAGGCTAAAGAACTTGTAAATATGTATTATATTCAAAATGCACATAAATATATACATGTATGGATTTAAAAATCTATTAATGTAAATATGAGTTAAATATGCTTTAGGTTTTTTAAGTTTATACACAATTTTCAAAAGGTTTTTGTATTTTAAAACATATAAATTCTTTTTTGAAACTTTTGATAACTAATAACTTTACTTATTTCTAATCGCATTTGGAATAACTTAAATAAACTGTTAAAAAAACAATGTGAAAAAATTTTAACAAAAATTGATGCAATGATATGATATGTAAGCAAAATAATTCAAAATGTTAGCAGTTTCTAAACCACATTATTTTGTGCTCTTTTTGAATAAAATTCCTTAAGCCCTAAAATCTTATAAATCACAGTTTCAAAAATACTTTTTTAATATCTTGTACACAAAAAAGTCATATATAAGGTAAAGGTTTTATCTCACATTTTCCCATAATTCCGAGGTAATGGGTTGCCCCTGTAGTCTTAAATAAAAAATTGACCAGTCGCCAAAAAAACCGAAATTCAATTGGTTTCTATGGTTATGGCGTAATGGTAAGTCACATATAATCAAACACAGTGCTTGTCCATAAGTTTGGTTCGAACATCTGTTTTCTGTGGTTATCGTTATGTCACGTATAACTGAACCTTTAAGGGTAACTTCAGTTTATTGATAATAAAATCACCATTAATGCATTAATTTTCCATATAACATAACATTTTAAAAAAACCACTACCAAATATTACGACAAAAGTTTATTATTGTTGCACCCGATTACTCCGTATTCTTCAGAGGTTCGGATATTCTTTCTTTCCATTTGTTTACGTTCGTTGGAACTTCGTTCGCTTTGTTGCAGGAAAAAGAAAAAAATTGTAATAATCTCTTCTAGTAAGACAATGTTGTTGTCTGGTAGCGGGTATAGGTCACGGTCTCCGGGTCTTCGAAAAATGCTTAGTCTCCTTTTTAGTAGTTAACATTGTCCTGCAACTGATGTATACGATGGGACAATTCGATAGCATCTTAAGGAATGAAAAATATTACATAAGTAGCAACAGTTAGAAATAATGAACTGGTTTTTATACCCTTTTAATAAAGCCAATTAATTAAATACCCAAAGTTATTTTCTGTTTTTTTTTCGATTTTAGAATATACGGAGTTTTTGACCAACGTCAACCTCTGTATTTCATACGCGATCCAGAAGTCATCAAGCAAATTACAATTAAAGATTTCGATCATTTTGTTAACCATCGTGCAATCTTTGTTGATGAACAACATTTTCTTGGCACCTCATTATTTCTAATGGTTGATAACAAGTGGAAGGACATGCGACATACGTTAAGTCCAGTGTTTACTGGTATTAAACTGCGTCAAATGTTTCAACTCATGAATGAAGTGGCTCAGGAGTCCTTAAACTACATTAAAGAACAGCAGGGTGTGTATTTAAAAGAGGGAATAGAAATTGAAATTAAAGATTTTATAACACGTTTCACCACTGATGTTATTGCATCTACTGCTTTTGGTCAAAAAGTCAATTCGTTTACAAATAAAGGCAATGAATTCTATACGATGAGCAAGAAAATTACTACATTTTCGTTTGTGCAAAATTTAAAATTTATGTTTTATGCTAATTTTAAAAAGGTTATGAAGGTACGGAAATCTCAAATATGATTTTAAAAGTTAAGTTTTTATATTTATTGCTTTATTTTTCTTAGGATTTTGGATTTTAAGCTTATCGATAAAAAGTCAACCGACTACTTTATGCATCTTGTCTTAGATGCCATGAAATATCGCAAAGAACACAACATTGTTAGGCCTGATATGATTAATATGCTTATGGAGGCTAAAGGCATGATTCAGTCAGAGAATCCTAAAACAGTTAATCGTGAATGGAGTGATGTCGAAATTGTTGGTCAATGTTTTTTGTTTCTCTTTGCTGGTTTGGAAAATTCTACAGCCCTCACTTGCTTTACGGCTCACGAGCTTATGGAGAACCAAGACTGTCAGAGGAAGTTACTGCAAGAAATACGGGAAGTCGAAAAAAAACTTGATGGAAAACCTGTAACGTATGATGCCCTAAATAATATGCGTTATTTGGATATGGTGGTACAAGAATGTTTGCGAAAATGGCCAGCAGTTATTTAAATGGATCGTGTGTGCAATAAGGATAAAACATACAATTTTGACAATGGCAAAAAACTGCATTTAAAAAAAGGTGATGCTGTGTGGATACCCGTGGTGGGCTTTCATCGTGATCCAAAATACTTTGACAATCCATTGAAATATGATCCAGAAAGATTTAATGAGGAAAATAAAAGTAAAATCAAACCGTTTACATATTTCCCATTTGACCTTGGGCCGCGCAATTGTTTAGGTAAATACCGTAGAAAAATTTAGAGAGTGAAAGAAGCATATTAATGGCAATCTTAATATTTAAGGTTTACGTTTTGCCCTTTTGGAAATTAAAGTTCTTATTTATTATTTGGTACGAGACTTTCATATTCAAGCTGGTCAAAAAAGTTGTATTCCAATGAAGCTATTAGCTAAAGGTTTTCAATGGATACCTGAAGAAGGATTTTGGCTGAAATTAACCGCAAGAACTTAACATGTGTTTAAGTTATAAGCAATTAATTTTTTTTATATTAACTTTAAGATTTAAACACTTGTTAATATGTATTAAATAATATTAAATTTGTGTTTTTGTAAGTCTATGTTATATTCACAAGGCATGTATTTCGATTTTTGTCTTAATTTTCAAACCATTTTTTTTAAATAATAAGCAATTATATAAAAATGTAAAATAATAAATAAATAACACTTTTTTCAGTAAATAAATTAGGGACAAATATCGATGCAATGATAATAAAGGCGGGCATTTCCATCGAAAAGTCGGCACTGATGTACAATGATTTAAATAACTTCTAGCCAGAATTTCTACAAAAAATACAGCTAAAATTATATGAATGTATGTATGTATGTATGTATGTATGTATGTATGTATGTATGTATGTATGTATGTATGTATGTATGTATGTATGTATGTATGTATGTATGTATGTATGTATGTATGTATGTATGTATGTATGTATGTATGTATGTATGTATGTATGTATGTATGTATGTATGTATGTATGTATGTATGTATGTATGTATGTATGTATGTATGTATGTATGTATGTATGTATGTATGTATGTATGTATGTATGTATGTATGTATGTATGTATGTATGTATGTATGTATGTATGTATGTATGTATGTATGTATGTATGTATGTATGTATGTATGTATGTATGCATGCATGTATGTATCTTGCTTAGGTTCTCAAAGTAAACTGTGACTTTTGGCAATTTTAGGTGGGCAAAGTTAAGCAACAAAGTGTAGCCAACAGGACTAAAGCCCTTATGACACTTGCTTTTTTTTGCATTTTATAAACTTTGAAGAACAGTACCTACTTATAATATAGGAAAATTACACTAAGTGTGAAGAGTTAAGCTATTTAAAGAAAAATACCAAAACGTCAAAAGCTCACCAAATACAATTGATAAAAAAGCAGAAGCTGTCAAAAAAAATGTAAAAATTTTTAACTTAAACTTGACGTTTTAAGATTAAAACTCTAAACATGTTGTCAATTTGATCAGTTTATAGTTAAAAAAGCGATTTTTCGCGCGTTTATTAAATTTTATTTCAGATTTTCCGCTCTGCAACAAAATATCAAGTGGGCAACATTGCTTCGTTTGTTTACTTTTTATCATAATACATATATATTTTGTTCTATCTAACATTTGCTATTTCTTTCTTTCAATCCAAAAGCAATCAATTCAGAAAAAAGCAAGTGTCATAAGGGCTTAAGCAAGCGACTGACTGTGATGGCTATAGCGACAGCTTCTACAGTTACAAGAGCGCGGTTAGAAAGGCTAAACGAGCGTCGTAGAATAACTATTAAAGGGGATAATAAAACGGAAAGATTCCAGAGAATACTTAACGAAGAATATTTTCAATTTGGCGAAAACTGCATGTGCGTTGGCCTCCTTTCAACTCTACAAATCTCCAAGTCTATTTCCCAGCTATGCTGCAACTAGTCAGGTCAACGATAATTCCTCTTTTGACCAGGATTTTTAGGGCTTGCTTTTTCTGGCGCACATTTCGTCAGTATGGAGAAAGGTTATTATAAGGGTTATGGTTAAAGCGAAGGCAGGGAAACCGATTCATTCGACTACCATGGAATACAGACCTATTAGCCTCTAATCGTTTCTCCTGAAGACGATGGATAGGCTGTTGTATTTATACATAAGGAATATATCTGATCCAAGGTTGTTATGTGCGCACCAACACGCCTACATTAATGGTAGATCAAGTAAAAATTCACTGCACCGGGTGGTCAGGTAAATAGAGTGTAACAATGCGAATTTCGCCTTTTTTTTGATATCGAAGGGGCATTTAATAATGTTAAGCTGGAGTCAATTTGTCTGGCACTGATGCCAGTTAGTGTCCCATTATGCCTAGTGGACTGGATTGATGGGATGCTGAATAACCGATTAATCAATGAAAAACCTAGGTAAGGAGCACACTTCACAAGAAAGACCTCTCACCGCCAGGAGGTTAACGGGATATTAATAACATTCAAAGGAGAGGGTAAGAGAGTTGTAGCCTACGCGGATGACATGGTGGTACTTTTTGGAGGTAGATTGCTATCTGCTAAGACTAACCACATGTAAGGGACGCTGAGGAAACTCTCCCACGGGGCTAACTCCAATGGACTCGGAACAACCCGGGGAAGATGGAGTTGTAACTATTCACCCAAAGACATAAGATCGGAGGATTTCATGGACTTACATAGTGCGGAACTAAAGCTATCTTGGGAAACTAAAAACTTTGGTGTTAAACTGGACTTGAGACTGAACTGGAAAAGAAACATTGAGGAAAGGGTAAAGAAAAAGCCTGGAGGAACTCGGTTGGGAAAAGTTGGGGAGTAAAGCCTTACTTTATCCCCTGGATATTTACGGCGAGAATCCAAACTATTTATAACTTCCTGTGGCTGCTTGGTCTAGCGAGATGATGCCTCAAAGGCTTGCTACCGGATGTTAAATAAGGTTCAAAGAATTGCATTTATTTGGCATATCGAAAATAAAATTTTAACATCGATTAACGCTTAAGTCTGCTTAACACAAACTCTTTTACTGCAATCAAAATTTTGATTTGCTAAATCAAAATTACTACAAATGTAGACTTTCGAGCACATTAAGGTTAAATAATTTTTTTTTCATTAACTACTTTGCTGCTATTTACATTGATTGAATAACCAATTATCCATATTTTAATAATTTATTAAAAATTACTAGTTTTGCCACTGTTTACACTATTTAAAACCCGGTTTTTAAGAAAAGTCGAATAAGCGATCTCTTACGATACAACTAAAAGGTGGAGCTCTCTAACTAGCACCAAAATGACGAACGGAGTCCACCGTTTGAAAACAAAAAAAAAATGGTTGGGTGTCTAACCTGCCCCTTGAGTTTTTAGATTAAACTATTTTGATATGTTCATTAAATTTAAAACGTACATTTTAAGTATTCTCATGTAGATATCGTTTAAACTCTGAAGATTAAATCATAAAAGTTAATTAAAAAGGAAATGGAATTATTTATTGGAAGTGGTTTTTATTTCTATACCTGCAACGATACAAGAGTTAATAACTTGGGACTCCTAAAAGAGTAAAAACCCATTTAATGGCATATGGGAACGCCGACAAAAGCTGGCGCATCACGCCAAATTTTACAAAAAAACACTAATGTATGGACGTTGTTTGCATCAAAGCTCATTTCGATATCTGTATCGGTACGAGGGTAATTAATTTTGTCCAACTAAAATTCTAAAAAGTCAAATGGTGTAATTTTAAGTTGCAATTTTAGGTTACCTTTAAAAGTAATTAAGATAAAAACTGTAAAGTTGCAAAGTCGTATGTTCGATCAATAAAACTATTTTATTATTCAAAATACACTTGTTTCATTAAAGCAATATGTGTATATCTTAATTGCGGAATATATCAAACGATATAAATTAATGTAGTTTTTAGAAAATAATCACCAGGGCAACCAAAAATATACTCTAAAAAAAGGGTTTAATGCGCATCGGATATCGAGTTTTTTTTGTCAAATGAATGTATAAATATATATATATATATATATATATATATATATATGTGTATATGTATATGTATATAATATATATATATATATAAATAATTTAATAAAAAAACTAACGCTAACAAAAGGTGACAATGAACACTCAAAAGATTTTTTGTTAAATTTTTTATTTTAACTAAAACAAATCAAAAATTGTTTTATAATTAGTTATAAAAAAAAATATGCCCTTAGAGAAAAAATACGCCCTAACAAATTGATGCCAACATTTTGTGAAAGTTCTGTAACTGATGATAAAAATAATGGGTCTCGCTTCAAAACTTAAATCTATTATATAAGGAAGGGTTGTATGTATGTATGTATGTATGTATGTATGTATGTATGTATGTATCCACACCAGTGGGTCGATTTTTACAGGGAGTTACTTTTAGTCTGGAAGGAACAATAGGCTACTTTTTTTTTGGAAATTATTGCTGCCACGCCCACAATACGCCCATTTCTGTGGGAAGCTTGGGTTATGAATTGCCTAACAAAATTACCCAAAGCCATACTGATTAAACGCGCAGAGCTAAATACATGAACAACGTGTTTAGCTTTACATGTTTGTTTAAATACACATGAATTTTTAAAAATTGGGCCCGTAAAGGGATTAAAAGGGGACAAAAAGGGAAAAATCTGTAACCTACTATCTTTTGATGTATATAAGATAGAAACAAAATTTAAAAAGTTTTGCGATTTCCTTAAGAAATAAACAGACTGGAGTTTCTTTTTTAATTTTGGCCCGAAAGGGCGGAAAAGGGGGTTCAAATTATACTTTGGTACTTTTTGTTAGTTTTAAACCAATAAAGATAGAAACATAATTCAAATTGCGTGCGACAGGCCTAAAAAATATGAAAAATTTAACTGCGTTCGACAGAACTCAAAAAAATATAAATACCTTTTTGCTAATTTTTTGAAATTTTGATCCTAAGGGTATAAAAAGGGTTAAAATTATATTTTGGTACTTTTCAGAAATGGAGTTTATAAAAGAATTTTTGCTTTCTGAATACCTCCGAAACTATAAGCCTGAGGGCAAATTACGGCATTCGATTCGAATCGAAATTCTACTCGATTGATCGAGTTGTCGATGCTTTTAATATAGGAATTCTAATAAGAATTTTTAAATTTCGATTCGAATTGAATGCCATAATTTGCCTCCTGGTAAATTCTTAATTTTTATATGCTAATTAAATAGTAGGGCTGACTTATTATTTGTGGGGCAACCAGTAAATTAAAAAACTATATAAATGCTTTTGTTTACATATTTTGGTAATTTTACTATGATTGGGGTAGCGAAGCACACCGGGGCTTAGCTAGTATTATATAAAAAACAAAAATTTGTAAAAGGTGACAATAAACACTCGAAAGATTTTTTGTTTGGTTATTTTTTAAATAAATATCAAAAGAAAAATAAAAATAAAAAACGGGTTTAAAAAAATATGCTCTTAAAGGGAAAATATGCTGTTATATGAAAAATATACTAAAATATGCGCTAACAAATCGATGCCCAAATTTTGCAAAAGTTTTCACACGGATGAATAACAACATTCCAGTTTAATGCAAAGCACAGAAAAAAATATGATTTTGCATATTTTTGGTTGCCCTGTTAATAACTTTATACCTTATCTACGATAAGTATTTCGGTAAAACATTGACTACGGCAGTGGTGGTCATACAACAAGGAGAAGATATATTGTTGTTCGAGCTAGTTGTAGTACTTATTTTGGAAAAGAATTTGTACGGAGTCTATGCCAAAAAAATTAACCGATCGTTTTTTTATATTTAATATTAAAGTTGGAAGCATAAAGTTATACACATTATCAAAATTAAGAGAAGATAGAATATTATTCGAGCCAGTTTAAGTCAAAAATGATAATTCCAGGGGTTGTCTCAAAAAATAGGCCTAGCATCTAGACAAAAAACTTAGTTGTGCCAAATTTTTTCTAATTTCTTAAAAAAATGTGACCTGTATTTAGTTCAGAAGAATACATGGACACCCAGCTGGACAAACGAGCGGGTGGACATGCTTTAATCGACTCGGAAATGGCTCGAGTCGATCGGTATAAAAAAAGGTGGATGCCAGACTATTATTTTTGAGCATTTCAAATGCAATCGCCGATAACCCAGAAAGTATCGGGTGTCTATTTATTACCCTTGGCAACCTTGGCTAACCTAATCTAACCCAAGATAAATGCAGTTATTCTTGAAAACTACGTAAGTTTACGCGGCATATTAGTTTTAATTTATAATTATTTGATTAGTATTACTGACAACAATATTTTTATTCTTAATTATACATACTTATATAATTATTGTTTTTTAATTTAAAAGAAAATTAAATGTGTAATGGAGGTTTTGTTAAATAGTTATTACTTTCTTAATAAAGCTGTTTGTTTTAAAGAATTAAATTGTAGTTGTCTGCTCTTTCTATATTAGGAATCTTAATTGGAAACAAATCGTGCAAATTTTGTATATGAAACTGTTATTTGCTTCTCTTGTAAAAATTTGATTTAACATAATATCATAAATTTCTTTATTTTTGTTATTAAAATATGTGCTTATTTTAAGTGTTATTGAATTTTGGTCCAAAAACGCTTAACTTTTTTTTTAAATGGGCCACATTAACAAACAATTTTAAATAGACAAAATCAGTCTATTGTAATTATTTATAAATATGTAAATATTGCTTACTAATTGAAACGTAAAAAATTTAAGATAGAATTTTCCCTTTAAATTTAAAAAATCTGCTCAGTCGTCAAAGAGATTAAAATCATTTAAACTGTTTTTCAAGTCGCAGGACAATTTCCAGCTTCATGTTGTCAATCAAATTTATACTGCCTCACTCTAACTAAAAATTTTGAAAACGAAAAGCAATAAATTTTCTTGGAATGTATTAGTCCTACTCTGTTGTTATCGATCTGTTGCTATTTTCGGAAAATATCAATTCCAAAGGAATTTTTCGATCACTCTTGCGATTTTGTATGGAAGCTGCAGATAATATACGAAAGACCCCTTTAAAAGTGAGAGCCAAGTTGCAACATATATTTAAACAACGAAAACAGTAATGTTTCAAATGCTTTTGGAAAAAAAAAATATTGAAGAGCAATTCCATATGAAAACGATCAAAATTGGCAAATTTTTGGACGACCCCTCTCCGATTTTAAAATAAATAGTCTCAATCGATTGCGCAGCAAAAAATAATGTACCTACATATTTTTTTTTTTTTTTATAGTGACTGGTTTAGTGGTGGTGTACACCACTGTCATGTGACAAAATTGAAGAATTCTTCATAAGGGACCTCATTGAAAGTTGTTTTAAAAAAAAACTACTAAAGCGATCGCAACGAGTGATAGCTCGTTGGAAAGGTATTAAATCAGGCTTTAATTGAAAAATAAAATTTTCCTAATTTTTCTTAGAAATTTACTTTTAAATTTTCCCATGAAAATTAAATTTTCCGATTTTCCACAGAAGCTCCTAAATTTTCCGGCTAATTTTTTTTTTTTTGGATTCCTCATAATTTTTGCTTTAAGAATCAGCAATAAAAAAATGGGCCCCGACTCCTTGTTTGGACAGGAGAAGAGCATTTAAGAGACCACCTTAATTGAAAAATAAAATTTTCCTAATTTTTCTTAGAAATTTACCTTTAAATTTTCCCATGCAAAATTAAATTTTCCGATTTTCCACAGAAGCTCCTAAATTTTCCGGCGCATCACCACATCAGTTCCCGGTCCAACAATATTATTATATTGGCGCTTTAACTTTATCTATAAATCTATGATCTTATATACCTTGTATCAGAAACTACTCTAGGTCAGCGGTGTCATCTACACTGGCAACAGTATTTTGTAATTAGGAGTTTCCTAATTAGGATTTTCCTAATAAGGATTTTCCTAATTACCTTTAATATTATTTATATCTCTAATTGTTCTTATTTCTACGAATATATTTCTCTTCATCATCCCTTTACTTTATCACTATTTTATACGGTATTTCCCGTACTAACAAGAAACAAAAAAATGTGCATGGACTTGTGTGTGCAGGTAAACAACCGATTTATTACCTTAAATATATTTACCGAAAACGCAGTTTTTATTAACTTAGCAATTTGTATATTACATATGAAATAATAATAAGTATAAGATAACACATAAAAAAAAATTAACTATAGGATAAGCGCCAGCGTTCGAAATTTCGAACAGTCAACTTTACACATATGTGGAGCCAGGCAAATGTATGTTAGACATGTGTTTTAAGTTTTATAAAATAATTACATATATTGTCAATAATTTCTTATGATTATTTTTTTATTTTTTGTTTTTATAATATTTTAAAAAAATTTATCAAAAAGTGCCTAAAAAATATGGGTTGAAGAAATTTGTCCCTGGGCTCGAGGGGGAGGGGGTGGTCATTGTGTAATAAAGTTTTTTTTTTGCTAACAAATAAGACTTAACATTTGTATCAAAATTTACCTGTAGTTCTACCTTTTTAATACTTAAATATTTTTTTGAAATATTTTTCTTTCCATGCAAGAAATTGAAAGTATTTCACGGTGAAATTGAAACATATAGGGACCTCCTGTCGAAGTCGTTGTGCGCATACCCCACGGAAAATTGTCATCTGTCCAAATGCGACAATTGTCCGAAGATTGACGAGCTAGAGCAATATTTGGCGGAAAAGTTTGAACAGCTGTTAATTCAGGAGGTGCATTTCAAACAGTGGATAATTAGCAGCGGCAGATGTTCCCTTGAGACCGTGGTAAAGCAGATTCCGGAATTCATCGAGGAATTCGGATTCAAGTTGAATGAACTGAAGGCGCACCATTTCATATCCGAGATGCAATCGAAATTTCTAAAGGAAAGTAAGGAGAAATTAGCCCAAAATGAATTCATTGTGATAAGCGACTTTGCCGAGAATTACACTTTTCTCGTTCAGGATGAAATTCAGGCTTATCACTGGGCAAACGACCAGTGCACGGTGCATCCTTTTTGCATTTATTTCAAAAACGAAGATAACGAACTACAGACCGTAAGCCTTGTTGTTGTCGGGGAGAGTTTATCTCATAATTATGTGTCCGTTTATTTATTTCAAATGAAACTGTTTGAGTTCTTAAGATCAAAATTCGATGCAATCGACAAAGTAACGTTTTTCTCAGACGGCGCGGCTTCTCAGTACAAGAATAAAAAAAATTTTTACAATCTTTGCATAATTGAAGAAGAACAAAACTGCAAGGTCGAGTGGCACTTTTTCGCGACGTCCCACGGCAAGGGCCCATGCGATGCGTTAGGGGGAACCCTAAAACGCATGGCGACTAAGGCAAGTTTGCAAAGGCCATATACTGACCAGATCTTAAATGTACAACATTTGTTTTCGTGGATTCAAAGCAAGGAAATTGCCATTAACACAGTTTTATGCACTCAAAAAGAACACGATGCCATGGAGCGACGAATTCAAAACAGATATAATAAGGTCAAAACTATAACTGGAACGCAAAAGTTTCATTGCTTCATACCAAATATTTCTGATATGTCAATTAATGTAAAGCGGTACTCTTCGTCTGCCGACGTGCTAAATTTAAAGTTACTTTAATTTTATAATGATGCCAAAACAATTGAAATTTTTAATAAATATTGTAATTAAGTATAAGCAGCAAAATAAAAAAGATTTTTTCTTCATAAATGTTTTTTTAACTGTAAAATAATTTTTAAAATGTATTTTTAACAAGGTGGTCTCTTAAATGCTCTTCTCCTGTCCAAATAAGGAGTCGGGGCTCATTTTTTTATTGCTGATTCTTAAAGCAAAAATTATGAGGAATCCAAAAAAAGAAAAAATTAGCCGGAAAATTTAGGAGCTTCTGTGGAAAGTCGGAAAATTTAATTTTGCATGGGAAAATTTAAAGGTAAATTTCTAAGAAAAATTAGGAAAATTTTATTTTTCAATAAAGGTGGTCTCTTAAATGCTCTTCTCCTGTCCAAACAAGGAGTCGGGGCCCATTTTTTTATTGCTGATTCTTAAAGCAAAAATTATGAGGAATCCAAAAAAAAAAAAATTAGCCGGAAAATTTAGGAGCTTCTGTGGAAAATCGGAAAATTTAATTTTCATGGGAAAATTTAAAGGTAAATTTCTAAGAAAATTTAGGAAAATTTTATTTTTCAATTAAAGCCTGATTTAATACCTTTCCAACGAGCTATCACTCGTTGCGATCGCTTTAGTAGTTTTTTTTTAAAACAACTTTCAATGAGGTCCCTTATGAAGAATTCTTCAATTTTGTCACATGACAGTGGTGTACACCACCACTAAACCAGTCACTATAAAAAAAAAAAAAAATATGTAGGTACATTATTTTTTGCTGGGCAATCGATTGAGACTATTTATTTTAAAATCGGAGAGGGGTCGTCCAAAAGGTGATCGCTTTCATATGGAATTGCTCTGAATATCTTTGCTGAAGCTAATTTTATTTTTGATGAAACTACAGACTTTTCTGGAAAAATCAAAATTTCTTCAGCTTTTAGCTATTTTTAATAATATTTATGCAATTTTCCAATTTATAATTTCTCTAAGGCCGACTCGGGGAAAGGTTTAGATGATTTTATATGATGGTGAAAGGGAGTAAGTATGTTCTAGGAATATGCTTGGAAGGAAAAAATAATGGTGTCTGTGGTACATTTAATTCCTCTAAGGGCGACTCCGGGGAAGTTGTAGGGATTTTACCCTAATTATTTCGAATTTTGTATGGCAACCCTGTTAGGAGCTGAAGATATGGGGTAAGTATGCTCCACAAAAATGTTTGGGAGGAAAAATTAATAGGGGTCGATTATACATTTGAACTTTTTTGGAGCCTCCTGACAGCTATAGGAGCGATTTATAAAAAAAATAAAAAAACTTTTTATGGCAACCTTATTAGGGGGCGAAGATAGAGTGTAAGTATGTTCAACAAGAATATTCGTGAGAAAAAAATTAATAGGTGTCGGTCTTACATTGCATCCGTGTAGGGACAACTTCGGCTTCGTTGTAGAGTTGTTAAGGTTTTTTTGTACAAAGTTTAGAGAAAAAAAACAGTAAACAGGTAGTCGTGGTTGCTGGCTTATATCTCTGTAAGTTATTTGGCGATTTTGCTTAATTTCCTTAGCAGAATTTTCGTAAGTATATCTGATGTTTTAACACCACAAACAGGTCCGAGAAATATTAAGGGGCTTTAGAAACTTGATTTAAACAGATTAACGGGCATATAAGGATCAAAATAATATATAATATATATATAAATTACAAACGGAATGACAAACTTATATATATATATACCTTAATCACTAATGTGAAGCCTATTAAAATAAGATTGTAAAAAATAAAGCACACACTTAGCTGTCAATATCGTAAAAAAATAATCGTTAAAAGTCTTAAAATTGTGTTATTTAATCATAAAAATAAATTTTTTTATGTTAAATATTTTAAAAGAATTAGAAAATCGCAAAAATAAAAAACAGCTAAAAAAGCAAAAACAGCAAGAAAGCGATAAAATAGCGAAAAAAGCAAAAATAGCAATTTCATATTCTCTGCTTGTTACTAAACTAGAGGCAGACTATTGCATTTGCAACAAAAGTGGAAAACTGAACAAATAGCACCGAAAATGTGATGGATACTTTAACGAATTCTTATTTAGATATACACCCATGTTAATTATAATATTTGTTTCATTAATTTAAAATAAACCAACAAAGGCTTAATGTATTAGCAATGAAATATATCCATCCAGATTTGGAAACTGGCTCAAATTTGCGTAAATTGGTAATCGTAGTTTACATATATAACAGACGTTAATTTTTTGTGCAGGTAGAATAAATCCTAAAAAGATCTATTAACCCAAAGTCATAAACCATAATATTTTCAACCGCAATTTCTTGTTTCTTAAATATTGAAATATTTTTAATTTCATGTTTCTGAAATATAATTTACATTATAATTTCATCTTACATTTTTTTACTAAAACAAGCACTACATTTAATATATTGTTTATTTGATACATACTTATTACTTATATCATATTTAAATAAACTGCTAAAACCAAAACTATATTATTTTGTTTTATATAAAAACCAAAAAAGTTCCCCTCAAACAGAAAATCGAGATTCGCGCTTGGTAAAGAATATAAGTATGTTTGTACTTAGGTTGCTCTTTACTTAGAAGTTCTAAATATGTTTACAGTCTGTAGTGTTAAAAATGTTTAAATTATGCTATTAAATATAAGTCTTGCGGGCCGATGTACACCGCCAAAACGAGAGATGAGGCGACCCGGAAACGACGACTTCAGAATAAGTTTGTGGCTCGGGCATTGTGTTCCCTTGCTCCGTCCTGTTGGAACCACATGTCCTTCAGTCCTAACTCATTCAATTGCGACAGATACAACTCGGCTAACATGGCCCTATAGTGGGCCCCTTCCACTGTTGTCGTTTGACCACGTCCTCGAAAAAAAAGGCCGATGACTCCTCCAGCGTGAACAGGGCACCATCAGTCATTATGTGCGAGTGTATTGGCTCTTCGTACATCACTCGTGGACTTTCGATGCCCTAGAAGCGACAGTTTTGCTTGTTCACGTACCCGCTGAGGTGGTCACTCTTGGCAGCGTCTCGTGTGGTCCTATACTCTTCAAGGTTGGTGGCCAAAAGGCGCAGTGTTTGCGCAGTCGGTGCCGGGTGACCGGGAAATCGGCAACGGAATTCGCGCTGCGCCAACACCACACACGCATTGTTACGCAAAAAAAAACCATTATTCCGCGTTCTTGGGGAGTGTATCACTCCATGGCTTGTTTCCTTGTATTCTACAACTGTCAAGTTCACAAATATCAAAACAGATTTGACATTGACCGCCATTTACAAAAATAAGAGATAATTTTAGCTCACCTGTTGTCAAACTTACTTTTTGTAGGATATGTAAAGCCAACGGCTATTATAGTCTCCGATATATAGCGTATCAAAAATTTTTTATTTGTATAGGGGCTACCACTCGCTCTGCTCTATGCCACTTAAGAAGTATTTGTGCGCAGTTTGGTGACAACAGCGGATATACTTTCTGAGATATATAGGGATATATGCATTGATTTTAATTGAAATTGGCAATCGCATTGTTTTGCATATGCCGGTTTTGCTGATTTAAAATAACGATTGTCTAAGATCAGATGGGCAGACGGACATGGCTATAACGACGTAGTTCCAGAATAAATATACTCTATGGGGTCGCAAATTAATATTGTATAAATTGAAAAGGGAATGACAAGCAAATATATACTCTTATCACTATGTGTAGCGTATAACTACAAAAGGTTTTCATTACTTTCGTAAAGTTATAAATTTTAGCCTTAGTTTTTTGTTGTAATATTTACGAAAATTTTGTACATTCTACGAAAAAAAAACTTCAATCGTATATTGTTGCATGGATTTTTTTTCTGTGTATCACCCGGGCGTTATATTATAAAACAAAGAAAAAAAAACATTTATTTCTTGCCTTAAAAATTAAAAGAAAACGAAAAGAACTGAGTTAGTAGATTAATGTAAAGACGATTTACCATTACAGACGACCCTCAGATTTCTGCCCGTTCTACTGACTTATTGTCAACAATGACGACTGATTAGCTATCGCCCCCTTAATTACTTTGAATTAATTAACGACAATAAGTGGAAGTTTACTTTCAACTGGTCATGTTGGTTTGAGTTGGATTTATTACGTGCTTGTATGAGTTGCTTTAGATTATGAGTTTTGGTTTGTAGTCTGGTTGTTTTGTTTATTTGTTTGTTAATTGTTAAATAAAATGTATTTGTTTATTTTTGAGTTCTTTAATGTAATACTATTTGTTTACAATTGGTAGTTACTTACTACTACGAAGCTTTAAAGTTTAAACACGTTTGTACATCGGTAGCGTATACGTTTTGTTTTAAACACAAACACTTGAAGCTCGCTCGTCTCGCACTCAAACCTACCCAGCAAATATTAACTATTATTTTTGTGTAGTGCATTTTTTGCATATAAAAGCATTTACCAGCGTACATTAGGATTTTATTTGTGATTGAAAGTGAAGCGGAACTGTCTAGGTTTATAATATTACGCCAGTCAACCACTAAGCCTATAGTAGTCGGTGTGATATAGTATCTCACGCGTGCGCTTTATTTTATTTGCAAGTTTGCAACATTTTATTTTGTTGTTATTAAAAAATTAATTAATGCAATAAGTGCATAAGGTTTTGGGGAAAAACCATTATAATATAACAAATAATACAGTACACAATAATAAATAAAAATGGAAACAAATATACAAAATTTTTTTAAAAACAAAGTTGTGTTTTTGACAGGCGGCACTGGATTTTTAGGAAAAGGTGTGTAAAATAAAAATAAAAAATTAAGAAATCTTAAAAAAATCTTTTGCACTTAATAAGCATAATTAAAAATAAACCAAATTAATAAAAAAAAAACATAAATAAAACTAGTAAATAATAAATTTATAATTATATAAAAATATTTTTTAAAAAACTCAAAAAACAAAACGATTCTTTGTATATTAATTACTATACATAAGTGAGTTGATCTTAAGATTTAAATGAGTTGATAAAAAATTAATTAAAAAAATTATTTTTTACTAAAACTAAATAATACAAAGTTAATTTAAGCAATTTATTTTAATGACTTTGAAATAACTGTATGAGATTTTTTAAATAGATATATACAAATAAGCAAAATAAAAATAAATCTTAGCAAAAAAGCAAATAATAATTTTGAATTTAAGGTAAAAAGTACTTTTTGAAGAACATATTGGGTAAACAACACAGGGGCAATGCAGATGTGGTCACGTATTGGCTCTAGTTCAAAAAAATTTAATTTACAAATAAAATATGGCCAAGATTCCCCAAGGTGGTAAAAAATTAATTTTTATGCTAAAAATGGTTACATAAGCCTGTGACGGGTGTTATGTAATAAAATTAAATTTTTTTTGCTAAATAAAACTTTTTGAAAATGTGATGGATGATCAGGTTATTCAGTTAAATTTAAACTGTTGCCAAATTAATAAAAGTTATTATTAAAAAATTTTTGAATGTTCAATAAAATACGTATTTAAAAATTTTAAAAACTTAAATCTAAAACAAACAAATAAGGTACACATATACAAATATATATGTATAGTTGTCAGATTCAATAACATAAAAAGGGGTTTAAATACAGTTATTATAACATAAGCAAGTAAAGAGGTAACGGTAAGTTAGAACCAACTGATCCTAAAAGGGTTCTATTTAAAATCTGTTAACATAAGGCAGGCGTGGGTCCAGCTTTTTCCCTGGACTTTTTTCGAGTTTTTGTATGAAACAAAATAATGTAGTATATAGCTAAATCACAAAAATCTACATTTAAATTTATATGAAACTGAATGTAGTGCTTATTCAATAAAAATTTTTCAATTAAAATTTTTTTAAGCTGAAATAATAATTTTTTCTTGATTTTTATTTTTTTTTTTTCAAAACTTTAAGCTTTGGTTTTTTTGGCATTGGTAAATGGTTGTCATTTGTGTGTGTATGTACATATATAGATCAAAAACGACCATAAATGGCAAATAGTCACTGCTGGTAATTTTTAAATTAAACAAATTTTTAAACTTCCTTGTCTACAACTTGCATTAATTAAAAAGTTCATAAGCGTTTTGACCAACATAAGTATTTATATTGTTTTATAGAAAATTGGATATTTTTAACGCTGTTAAAGCTAATGTTTATACTTTTACTATAACCTCTTTATTTGTAATATAAAGGCTTTTGTAATAAATACTTGTTGTACATTGCTAATATGTAATCACAAGTTTGGCTTTGAGTGGTCACAGTTTAAAAAAAAAAAACAATAAAAATCATTTCAGTCATGTTTTAATTATAAAGAAATCGATAGCTCATTTGTATTTCTGCCCAAAAAAAATCAGAAATAAAAATTATTTTTGCTCAAAAACGCACTTGATTTTCCAAAAATTTTGTCTTACTTTTTTTGATTCTCTGTTGTTGCCTTCTGCAAAAATTCGAATTTATTTATTTATTTTGATCCCTGGTTAAAATAAAATATAAGATGAAATAGTTATATCAGTGTTTGAGAAGCAAGAAATTACGGCTTATAAAATTATGCTTCAAGAGTTTGAGTTAATAACATTTGAGAGATGGTGGCACAAAGAAATCAATTTTATTTAAATCTGTTATTTGGATGTGTAAACAATAAACAATTGACGCAAATTTATCCAGTGCTACATAAGTTCAAAATCAAAATCTGAATGGATTTACATTATTGCTTTTCCCTTTAGCCTTTCTCCATTTATTGCTGATCTTATCCACGTTTTTAATTTTCGGAAGGAGGAATAAAGCCAAGCCAATAAGGCCATTAATTTCTGGTTCGAAATCAGTACCCATTTCATATTTTTTTGTAAAGAAAAATAATAGTGTTTTTTAGTTTTTATAGCCTTAGACCTCAATTATAAAGATCGACATAAAAAACTTTCTGAAATAAATAAAACATGCCCGTCCGTCTGTCTGGGTGCCAATATATTCTTGCAATCAAAGAACAAGTCGGTTTTTTGAAGAGATGTTTGATTACTAAAATCCATGCTGTAAAATAAAAATAACAAGTATTGTGCATAGATTTCCATAATAAATTAATCAAAATATCTGTATATACATTAAGCTCTGAATTATTTGAATTTTTTTAATCAAAGATCACTCAAACTGTTATAATGTCTTTTTTTTTCAATCCTTTTAAATTGGTTAAACATTAACTAATTTTCAACTTTTTTTAAGTCACTGAAATATTGTAAACTTTACCTTTTAAAGATTCAGATAGTTTATCATTAAATATTTTGTTAATTTTAAAATAAATTGTATTCTTTATTATTTATTTATTATTTTTTCACATTTTTCTTGCAAATGATTTACATTTAAACTATCTCAATATATAAAAATCTCCTGTCTTTAAATTTTTCTGATGAACACATTTCAAATTACTTTAGGAAAATCTTTTTTAATACTCCTTCTGATGCAAGAAAAATATTGAACCAACAAGTTTTGCTAAAACTTAGAAATTCCTTTTTTGACAAAAATTTAAAATAACAAATTATTTTGAAAAATCAGTACAATCAGTACTTCTTTTCAAAATTAGTACATTTCAATATAGAATCTTTTAATCAGTACATGAAATGATAAATCAGTATATATACTGGTGAAATCAGTACAAATGGTCACCCTAAATACTCGTATAACCCAAAGTGCAGTAGTAATTTTCCATGTTTTGGATTTTCAATTGGAATTTCCATTGTATCGGACATAGCTGCTGCTGTTTAAAAAAATTTCATTAAAGTTAATATTTGCTTTACTTCTTTTGTTTTTAAGGCCCATAGTTGGGTTTTAGGCCTTTTTAAAGGCCTAAATCTTGTTTCTGCAAAATAATGCTTATAGGTTCCGTACGGAAAAGTACATAATTTAAATGTGAAGTTTGGAAAAAAATTCATAAATTAATAAATTTAGCATGTGAGCTCTTATCGTATCGTTCCTCTTTCTATTTAAAATATCTTTTCCAATGTCTTTGCTTTTTTCTCTGGATCTATTAAAATCAACCCATTTTGTTACTCATTAGTCCTAAGTTCTAAGTCCCAAATATTTAATCAAACAGCATTTCTTTTAGCGTGGTGGTTTTTCAAAAATTTTTTAATTTTTTTGACAAAAGAAACAACCATTTCAATTACTGGTATCTTGTTGCTGTTGGAAATGAAATTATTATGTTTATGGGAATAAATGGTTTATTTATTTTTCACTTGTTGTGACTTCAAATATTTTTTTAAATGCTTTATTTTCAGCCAGCATAGGTAGATAGATGCCTATCTACATATATCAATTCCCACGCAATTTTTAAATTTTAAGCAAACTTGTTGAAGCTTTGACGAGTATTGGGTTGACAAGTTAATACGAAACAAAAAATCCTTTAAATATTTGAAATATTAATATTTTTTCTCATGTAGGAAAAATAACTTCAGCTCGAACTTGGGATAGCCCCACCCCCTGGATTATCGCATCCATAAGGTCATAAACAGATGCTAAAATTGGTCGAGATAGACTAATATTCGAGACAGTTATGAACCAAAATGCTCATTTCGGCAAGACATTTGGTTTTTGGGGCTATGCCAAAACTTCAAAACTTTAATCGATCACATTTATATTTTCTATACCAAACATATCTGTTTCAGATTTCATTAAAAAAGTATCTATAAAAATGCTACCTTAACGTTGATCACAAGAACGCCTGGGTACCCAGCCAGGCGGCGGACTTTCTTTAATCGACTCAGAAAGTGATTCAGAGTCAATCGGTACAATTAAACCCCAGAACTTTTTGACGTTTCAACAGCTGTACAAATGTATAATACACTTACCACATTGGTGTGGGTATAAAAATGACTCCCTCCCCCACCTTCTCTTTTGCTTTGTGGTTGCTTTTGAGTTGTTACATATTAATTTAAAAAACCACATTCTTTTATATTTGTGTAAGAATTATTTGTTTATAAAAGTATTAACAACATAGAAACAAACAACACTTAAACATACTTAAAAAGGCGGTTTGTTTTAGATTTTGTCTGGAAATTTCGTTTTATACACCCTCATTAAATTTACAACTCTTTAATTGTACGCCTTGACGATACAAATTCATGCCTAGACAAATGCCAAAATCCAAATTAAAAAATCCGGTATTTTTATACTGGGTTTTTATATACTCAGTTTGACGTTTGTCTAGACATAAATTTGTCTCGTCAAGACGTACAATTATAAATAAGACAGTTTATGTCTGAGCAAATTTTTCCTTTTATAACTTTTTTGGTTCTTTTGTATTCTATAACTTTATAATTTTAGCGAAGTTGTTTTATATACTCCTATCAATTTTATATAGCAATATGATTTGCTGATCACGGAATTAGTAATATTGTTCTCATTAAATCAGGTACATCAAGGCTGTAACATTAAGTTTAAGAAAATAGGCGCATAGAAAATGACCATTCAGCAGAACGACTTTTTTTAAAGTTTTTCTTAACTAGAAACGGTCACCTTAATTAAATATTTTTTAAAATTACATATTACAACAAAACAGCTTTTTAAACTTTTGCCAGATTTTACACGAAACCCTGCCCAAATGTTTTTGTGTTTTCAATTTAAAATAATTTTACAAAAGTTTTATTGTAAATTTACGACCATAGTTTATGGACAAAACATAAGTAAAATTATTGTTTTGTGTTTTGATACAAATATTACTTTTATAAATATTTTTTTTCAACAACGCAAATAAAGCGAAAATTAATCATGAATTTTTAGGGCAGTAGGCACGTTATAAAGGTTTTTTAATTAAGTTATCACTCCAAGGTTGGGTAAAATATTTCTAATTTTCTAAAAATCACTCAGCAGTTTGTGCAAAAAAAATATTAGGTAACATCGCACGCCAAACTAAAAACAGTCACAACTCAAAGCTAGAAATTTTTATGAAAGATTATTTTTCTGTTTTTAAAACATGTTTGTAACAATATAAATTTTTGCTTTTTAGTTTGGCTCAGGTTCATATAATTTCTTTTTATTAGAAGAAATTAACTTGTAACTTTATAACTATTTTGATTTAAACTGTAAAATATCTTCCAGGAATAAAGTAAACCTAAATGTAAATGAAAGTTTCGGGCTTTTTTTAAAGATAAAATTATATGTTAAAGAAGAAATTTTGACGAATTTTGAGTTGTGACTGTTTATAATTTTGTGTGCGGCATGTTTGTTCTTGGGTTCTTTTTTGATTGTTTAGATGCATATGCACATATGAAAATGTGCTTGTAAGGGAAGTGATATTTTAATCTTTTTTAAAATATCAAATTTTACATGGTTTAGCCAAAAAACAAAAAATCAAAGTAATTTTTTTGTTTGAAAATTTCTGAATCTAACGTTTAGAAATTGGTTCTGGGAAAATACATACGTACATACATACATACATACATACATACATACATACATACATACATACATACATACATACATACATACATACATACATACATACATACATACATACATACATACATACATACATACATACATACATACATACATACATACATACATACATACATACATACATACATACATACATACATACATACATACATACATACATACATACATACATACATACATACATACATACATACATACATACATACATACATACATACATACATACATACATACATACATACATACATACATACATACATACATACATACATACATACATACATACATACATACATACATACATACATACATACATACATACATAAGTACATAAGTACATACATATGTACACACGTACATATATTCACCTTTAAAACAATTTTAAGTTTAAACAGTAATTTTAACCTAGAACAACATACTCTACTCTACTCCATTTTATAAAAAAAACCCTTTATTTTAGAAAAAATATTAATAAATTTTTGCATTTTTTTGCAATTTATATGCACTTCTTATAGCTTATAAGGTAAACCAATAACGATAAAAATATAATCCAAAAAATCCTGTAAAAGCTTCACGACCCAATTAGGATTAAAAACGTACTTTAAATTTTAAGGATGCTTTTTGGATAAAGAGTACTTAATTCACATTTTTTTGTACTTTTTAACAATTTTTTTGAAATAACGAAAATTTCTGAATCTAACGTTTAGAAATTGGTTCTGGGAAAATACATACGTACATACATACATACATACATACATACATACATACATACATACATACATACATACATACATACATACATACATAAATACATAAATACATACTTACATACATACATACATACATACATACATACATACGTACATACATACATACATACATACATACATACATACATACATACATACATACATACATACATACATACATACATACATACATACATACATACATACATACATACATACATACATACATACATACATACATACATACATACATACATACATACATACATACATACATACATACATACATACATACATACAATGCAATTTATATGCACTTATATGCACTTCTTATAGCTTATAAGGTAAACCAATAACGATAAAAATATAATCCAAAAAATCCTGTAAAAGCTTCACGACCCAATTAGGATTAAAAACGTACTTTAAATTTTAAGGATGCTTTTTGGATAAAGAGTACTTAATTCACATTTTTTGTACTTTTTAACAATTTTTTTGAAATAACGAGGCTAGATATATAAATTTGTAGACTTTGACCCTTTTCCATATAGAGGTCAAAGGTCAACAAAGTGAAATGGTAAAGTACTCATTTGCCATTTTGAGATTACGATTCTGGACAATTAACCTATATTCAGATTGGAAGTTATTTAAGTGGACAAAAAGCACTTTTCCATTTTTGTACTTCATATAAACAAAGTTAAGTAAAAGTACTTTTCTACATTTTTAGACCTGTTGTAATTTTTTTGGAATTATAAGTATTCATATATATATACATATATATCCACCTATATAAAGGTCGAAAATCAACTAAATGGAAAAGAAAAATTTCTTACATTTTTGGTACCTCTTTGAGATCATGGGTCTAGAAACTATCAAAAAATAAGGTCTATTTACCCATATAGAATTCTAAAGTCAGCAAAGTAGACCAAAAGTACTTTTACCTTTTTAGTGCTTGTTTGCATAAAGGGCTTAAAATTCAACTAAGTGGGCAAAAGTACTAGCATGTGTCTCAAAAATTCGGCATTCTGATTGCATAGAATATCATGAAGATTTATCTTTAATACTCGAAGAATTCTCCTTCGCAATTGGTTATTTTATCATCAAAAGTAAATTTACACAATTGCACCCTTTTCCAATACTAGGTACCATACAATTAATTTCGTAAATAAAATAAATATATATTTGTTTGGACATATGCATGTATGTATATGTTTGTTCTTTAATATGTAGAGTTTTTAAGTCATATTTATTTTCTTACTTTTTATTGCTCCATAAAAAAATAATCGAAAAAGTGTTATGACCCATCAAACTATTAATTGAAAAATAATATGTAACAATATCTTAGTGAATTTTTTATTACATATTCATAAAAATAGTTTTAGACACTATAAAATTCCCAGCAACACCTTTGATTACCTGGTAAGTTAGCAAATAATATATGTGATGAACAAGCTCTAGTTAGTTTTTGGCCGAAATTCACGTACCCCTGTATACAAATGTGCTTATAAAAATCAATCAAAAAACTGATTACCCATGATTAACTAAACAAGATAAAAAAAAAAAACAAACAAAGACATTCTCTTAAGCCTGTTTCATAATACTAGTTTTGCTATATACCTACAAATGTAATTATTAATGCCCTTATTAAAAAGTAGTTTTTCTGTCGTAACGACCTTATTACCTTGTGACCAATAAAGTAATGACAGTCCATTATTTAAATTCAAAAAATTGTTGCTGGGTTGTGGTCAATTAGAAAACCAAAAATATTTTTGAATCGTTAAACATACAATTAAGCATATTAAACAACATATAATTACGCGATAAAATTAAGATAAACAGGACCAAAATCAATTAATTTTAATTGCAAAAACGCGACATTTCAATTAAAACCTTATCTAATGACATAATTCATTTGGACAATTTGAAATTTCGATTTTTCTACAGTGAACTAGCGTTAA
The DNA here is from genome assembly GCA_963583895.1 of Melanophora roralis. Taxonomy (NCBI): domain Eukaryota; kingdom Metazoa; phylum Arthropoda; class Insecta; order Diptera; family Rhinophoridae; genus Melanophora; species Melanophora roralis. The sequence continues at coordinate 62,138,277 of OY757187.1, read as the reverse complement.
CATTAACTCTTCAAAAATATGTTTTTCTCCATAAACTAAAAAAGGTCAAAATACTTTTTAAACTAAAAAATGTTTTAAAAGCTGTTAACATCGCACTATTTAAAAGCGTTAAGTTGAGGGCTCTATAACCTTTCAAACAAATTATAATTGCGCCGAATTTCTGGTTGAATCTAGTGTTTACATTATTGCATGTTTACTGTATTAAATAAAAATAATTCTAAAAGAAGGTGATGTAACGGAATTCAACGAAACAAATTTTAAATTTTGGAAAACATAATTGTTTTGAAAATAAAATACTTGTACATAATTAAACCTACTTTTTTATTGCGTTTTCAGAGGGAGGAAGGTGTCTTCATACGTTATAAAATTACCTAATTAAAAGAAAAAAAAATATTTTATAGAATTTCCTGCTCAATACTTTGAACTTTTCTTAAACACATTGACATCATTTAAAGTTTGCAACAAATATTTATGCCTAAATAACGCTATTAAGCATTTATTTAATATCAATATATTTAATTTTTTTTTTTTTCAAATTTTAGTCTTTATTGAAAAACTTTTACGATCCACTGATGTGGCAAGAGTCTATGTTTTAACACGACCCAAGGCGGGTGTCGATATCAATGACCGTTTCGGCAAAATCTTTAAAGATCCCGTAAGTATAATTTTAAGATAAAACAAAACAAACACAAAACAAGTAAGAGCGCTATATTCGGCTGTGCCGAATCTTATATACCCTTCACATTGGTCTTTAAATATACCCAGCCGAGTAATTTTGTACTGCAAATAATATAATAAAAAACCTTGTGCGAGTTTTAAAGCCCATAGAAAAAATAACAAAATTTTAACGTTCGTATGAATAATAGAAATAGATGAAGAAGATTTGAGGTCGAGAGTTTTTAAAGTTTTCGACATTATTCATATTTAAAGGTTAATAAAACTTATTAAATGTTCTAGTCCCCCTGCTCTTCACCAACTTTTTCACCAAAATGTATGAATTATTTGATTATTACTTTTTGTAGAATATTCGAAGTCGATAGCTGTAATAATTTTCCAGAAGTAGCGTATCGAAAATTTTATAAAAATTGTTAATTTGTATGGGAGCTACCCCTTCTTCACCCCCCATCCGAAAATCTTTCTCTTCACAGCGTAGCCCTTAGCGTGCAATTACTTTTTGTAAAACATTTCATTTCGATATCTGTTATAGTTTCCGAGATATAGCGTATCGAATATTTGAAAATAATTGTCGATTTGTATGGGAGCTACCCCTTTTTTTGCCCCCACCCAAAAAATTTTTTCTCTAAGGCGTAGCCCTTAGCGTGCAATTACTTTTTGTAGAACATTTCATTTCGATATCTGTTATAGTTTCCGAGATATAGCGTATCGAATATTTGATAATAATTGTCGATTTGTATGGGAGCTACCCCTTTTTTTGCCCCCACCCAAAAAATTTTTTCCTTAAGGCGTAACCCTTAGCGTGCAATTACTTTTTGTGGAACATTTTATTTCGATATCTGTTATAGTTTCCCAGATATAGCTTATAGAATATTTTATAATAATTGTCGATTTGTATGGGAGCTACCCCTTTTTTCCCCCCACTCGAAAAATTTTTTCTTTAAAGCGTAGCCCCTAGCGTGCAATTACTTTTTGTAGAACATTTCATTTCGATATCTGTTATAGTTTCCGAGATATAGCGTATCGAATATTTGATAATAATTGTCGATTTGTATGGGAGCTACCCCTTTTTTTGCCCCCACCCAAAAAATTTTTTCTTTAAGGCGTAGCCCTTAGCATGCAATTACTTTTTGTAGAACATTTTAAGTCGATAGCTGTTATAGTTTCCGAGATATAGCGTATCGAATATTTGATAATAATTGTCGATTTGTATGGGAGCTACCCCTTTTTTTGCCCCCACCCAAAAAATTTTTTCTTTAAGGCGTAACCCTTAGCGTGCAATTACTTTTTGTGGTACATTTCATTTCGATATCTGTTATAGTTTCCGAGATATAGCGTATCGAATATTTGATAATAATTGTCGATTTGTATGGGAGCTACCCCTTTTTTTGCCCCCACCCAAAAAATGTTTTCTCTAAGGCGTAGCCCCTGGCGTGCAATTACTTTTTGTAGAACATTTCATTTCGATATCTGTTATAGTTTCCGAGATATAGCGTATCGAATATTTGATAATGATTGTCGATTTGTATGGGAGCTACCCCTTTTTTTGCCCCCACCCAAAAAATTTTTTCTTTAAGGCGTAGCCCTTAGCGTGCAATTACTTTTTGCAGAACATTTCATTTCGATATCTGTTATAGTTTCCGAGATATAGCGTATCGAATATTTGATAATAATTGTCGATTTGTATGGGAGCTACCCCTTTTTTTGCCCCCACCCAAAAAATTTTTTCTTTAAGGCATAGCCCTTAGCATGCAATTACTTTTTGTAGAACATTTTAAGTCGATAGCTGTTATAGTTTACGAGATATAGCGCATAAAATATTTCACCAAATTTGTGCAATTGTAGAAAAAATACCCCTTCCCCTGGTCCTATCTGAAAAAATTTTTTCCATTATTTAGGTCCCTTCTTTAGGAGTATCCGTGCCAAGTTTTGTGGCAAGAGTGACTATACTTACTGAGATATATAGGGATATATGCACGGATTTTGTCCTAAAAAAAATGGGTTACTCTGGGTTTTCGCTTATATCTCGGTCAATAGTGAACCGATTTTATTGATTTTAAATAGCGATTGTCTCCAGGATATTTCTAATAGTTTGACACCATTAACTGGTCTGTATCTTTTTTTTTGACTCCGGAAACTTGATTTCAACAGACGGACAGACGGACAGACGGACAGACGGACAGACGGACAGACGGACAGACGGACAGACGGACAGACGGACAGACGGACAGACGGACATCGCTAAATCGACTTCCCTATCTATAAGGATCCAGAATATATATACTTTATGGGGTCGCAAATGAATAATAAAGAAATTACAAACGGAATGACAAAGTGATATATACCCTATCACTATGTGAAGGGTATAAACACATAAGCATACATATGTATATAGAAAAAGTACAAATATTTACTAAATAACATACTTATGTATTAAGGAAAGTGTTCAAATTTTCTTTGCAGCTTTTTGAAAAACTATGCGCCACTAAACCGCAACCAATGAAATATATAAAACCCATTGCTGGCGATTGTACATTGTCAAATTTGGGAATATCAAGTGCGGAAGATCGCAAAGAGCTAATTGAAAATGTTGATGTTGTCGTACATATGGCAGCAACAGTTCGATTTAATGAACCTTTGAGCAATGCTACAAAAATAAATGTGCAAGCAACCGTAGACTTAATAAATTTAGCCAAAGAAATGAAAAAACTAAAAGTAAGTAACTTGGTAATGCACATCATATTACATATAAACTTTATTTAATTATAAATTTTTTTTGTTTAAACAAAAGTAAAGAGGAAAATATAACACAGATTGCTTGTTTATAACACATTTCTTATGATTTTTTTTTATTTCTCGAGTGGAAATGAAAATAATCCTAATCAAATTAAATGAAATAAAAAAAAGATTTTCAAATATTTTTAACGAACAACAAAAGTGATGCAACAATTACTAGCAGCGTGCAATACACATATTACGTCTAAGGATATCAAAACAAAAACAAGTCCGACCAGAGTCAACTAAAATGTAGACACTGTTATTTATGTACATTTTCTGGATATAAATATTTTATACCATGTTCAAACATACATCATAAATTGAGACAATTTAAAGTTAATTGAGCAGTTAAGTTTTCTACTCACATTCAATTAATTAGGTTTACTCAATTAGCATATGACAGCTTAAAAATATTATTTTCAATTTTAAGGTACATAGAACAAGGTAGGAGCAACCGATCAGCTGACCATTATTTACGCCATATGTTTTCTAGCTTAGATTGGCAACTTCTAATGTTTTATTATGTTTGTGTATACCGAGTGTGAGATAGCATTTTTGTCAACTTAGATAGAATTTATCAACAGCAATTTATCAATAGCATGTGATGAGTTTTTACATAAAGTTGTTGTTGTAGGGGCGAGGCAACCTTATTATTCCACGATTACATACATATGTATTAAAAGCTTTCATGCACTTCGAGTTTAAATTTTTTAGTCAAGCAATTTACTACTAATTGCTTAATTATTAATTAAAATCTTGTATGGTAAATTGAGTTCAATTAAGACCTTAATTGCATAAATTTGATAATACGCAATTAAGGTCTATGTGTGAACATGGTATTCGGAAAAAAATGGCATAGATATTCAAAGCTGTTAATACACTACAATAAATGTTGTACTTATGTGGAAACAGATACTTATAAAAAGTATATGTATACTGACCGAATTCAAAATTTCCTAATACTTAAATAAATTTTACGGTTTTGCGTTTTTTCGAAGTTGCGTCGCTGCTGAATTCATGTTAATTTTCACTGTGAGTCGGTAGATTTTCAAAGTTGTGTTGCAACTGTTATCGCAATTTGCTAATGAAGACAATGAAGACAATGACAGCGATCACTCAATATAAATCTCCGAAAAACAAAATTTAAACATTAATGTGAAATAATCAAAAAAGAACTAATAATGTAAAAAGTTGTTTTCTCCGCTTTGCTGACTTTCTACCTCAATCTGGGTCAATAGTCTCTAATTTTATGTTTCTAGAGTTTTAAAAAATTCTCAAAAACTAATCGTGCAACAATGCTTAAGTATTGAAAAGAAAATAACTGTTGAGGTGCCTTTACATGGTAAAACATGTATTACGACGTGATAAAAAATTTTGTGGAATAATACAAAATCTCAATTTGTATTGAGTAGGAGAGAATACGAATACAAAGTTTGAAAACTGTCTGTAAATGGTTATTTTTTAAAACATTTAAGAAATTTATGTACGTACTTTCATCATATCAGAGGTTTGAAAGGTTGGGAGCACTAGCAACATCTAATAAAGGTGGCTACATTTTATAAAAACAAAACACAAGCAATCGAAATCAACGCAGAGGTTTGTCATGTTGCTTATCTTCCCAAATTTTTTTAACTAACTCATTAATCCAAAAATGTATTTTTAATTAAAAATGTAATTGTATCAGTTAAAATTTTAATCGTTTTTGAAAATTATATACCAACAATGATGTTTGTTTACATATTCTTCCAAAAAAAAAGCTCACCTCAGTTGCTGGAGTTGAATTTTTTAATGTGGAAGTAAGAAAATAAAACTAAGTTTAAAGGTTCAATTATATGTGACTTACCATAACGCCATAACCATACCCGTTGCCATAAAAACCAAAACTTAATTGGTTTCTAAGGTTATGGTTATGGCATAATGGTAAGTCACCTATAATCAAATACAGTGTTGCCCATAAGTTTAATTCGAACAGCTGTTTACTGTGGTATGGTTAAGTCACGCATAAATGAACCTTAAAACTTTAAAAAATAGAATGCCTTGTTGTCTGAGTAGATAGAGCGTACGCCTTGCAATCAAATGGCCTATGGTTCGAGTCTTTGTTGAGACTTGTAATGTATACTTAAATGCAAATAAAACATAATATATAATTAAATAAAATTAAAATAAATACATAAAATGAAATATAAATAAATAAATAAAAAAAAAATATTTGTTTTAATATATTAAAATCAACTAACACTTCAAAATATTTGTATTCAATTTAGATTTGATTGTATTTTTCGTACATATTTTTAATTACAAATTTTTTTAAATTTAAATTAAAGTTGTTAATTGAATAACCGAATTTCTTGATTGGTTGTAATCTAAACATTTTTTTAATCAAATCAACAAATTTTTTAATTAAAAATGATTTTAATTTTTTTCTGTGGTTATATTGTAGAACTTAAGCCATATGCTGCTACCAAAAAAGGAAACAAGCAATAAAAACAGCTTTTAAATATAACCAGCACCATCCGTGTAAACATGAAAAATACGCAGAACAGACTTTTGTTCTCTTTTTTGAAACACGGAAAGAATTTCATAATTTTTTAATTCTACAAAGTCTAAATACTTTGTATTACCATGTAAAGCCAAGCTTTAGTAGCAGGGGAGCAGTAGGCCCCATACAAATAAAAAGTTTGATTAATTCCCTATTTTAAAATTTGTTTCTAAGGAATATGTAATTTTTTAATAAAGTTTTCGACAGGACTTTAGTTTGTTAAAAAAAATATTTTAGTTACATTTTACGTCACATGAGTGCATATATTAATGTCTTCAAGCACCACTTACTTTGCAACAGAGTGTAGCATGGTGAAATAATCGTACCAGGTGGTGTTACAAGCACAGCTGATCTACTTTTTTCTTGCATAAATCGAGGCTGGGTAGTCAAAGTTGTTTACATTTACATACATTTTTTTGACAACAGAGCCAACGAAAACTACAACAAAAACGAAAATTTTATTCACCAAATTTTGTTGTTGTAAAATCAACACCACCTGATAAATTATTGCGCCATGGAGTGTAGGGTAAATACTAAACTATTATTAACTGTTTATATACCACTAACTGGTCATCGTTTAAGTGTGTTCAAAAAAAACAAAATATCACGTAACATGCAACTGCTGTAATACTATTTACACAAATAGAAAAAGAAAAATGATTTAAAAGAAAAAGTAATACTTTTTGACTGGTTTGGAAAGAAAACTACAAAGCCAATTTCCAAAATACTTGAAAACATAATATCTTTTCTTTTTTTGCAATTTCGCTATTTTTTTTTCTTTGTATATTTGTATGGCTAGTTTTACAAGTTTTTTTTCCACCAATTGCACTTTGATTATTTTCAATAACCTAGTGTGCGTATTACATTACAAGGCTTTTATATAAATTTCAGATGAATTGATTTTAAACAGCTGATAGAGTATATGTAACTAAACATAATAAAATTATGTAAACCATTGATATGTGTTTTAAAAAAGTTGCAAGTTGCATAAGAGGTTTTCTATAATTGTTACTATGAATGAAAACGCTTGTATTACAAATGAAATGCAGATTTTTTTAATCTGCAAATACGGCTACTTAAACTTCTGAACTGAAAAATAGTTTTTAAACTAGAGCATAAGATAGGCTGAATTCCAAAACGCAGGTTGCTTTGCATCACAAAATTTCAAATTTTTCCTCAAAGCACAGATGAGGTTTTTGATAATATCTTCTACTTCCAAATGAGTGTTTACAGCTATATTAATGTCCTGGAAGCAAAAAACCTTGTCAAAATTGTAAGGAGTGTGTAAGGGAAGAAGTTGAAAATTTGTAATGCAAAGCAAACTGCGTTTTGGAGTTCAGCCATACTTATTATATAGTTTATTAGTCGTGAAAAGCTGAAATTATAAAACTATTGACTGCCTGTTCTTCTATAAATAAAAAGTATTAGTTTTAAAATTTAATTTGTTGTTTTGGTAGCAGCTTTCATTAGCTACCCTGTACTTATTTTGTTTGAATCTTTGGGAGATGGTACCCCCAAAATCAGAACAACAATTTTATGAATTCTGTACTATTACAGCTCAAAACATTAAAAGCCGTAGACTGCAAATTTAATGCAAAATAATTTTATAATCTCATGTAAAACGATAATTTATAACAAAGGGCTTATAAGATGTGTCCCAACGCTGCACATTGTGAGGAGCTTAGTAAACAATATTAAAAGTAGATTAAGAAAATTTTATAAATTTTAAATTTTTAAACGCCCAAATCGATCGGATTATAATAACAGCACATTAATTAAACGCAGTTATTTGACACAAGCAATTAACCCTCTACTTCGTAAGCGAAGCTAAATATTTAAACTTAAACAAAGTACTAAATGCGAAAAGGGCCAAAACCCCTTTATTTTTATTAAATTACTTTCTGGCCACTCAATTCATGTTCGGCCTTAATCTGGGTAAATACTCGTAAATATACTATCACTACTTATTATCTTACAAAATTCAAAAAGTAACATTAATGTAAAAGAAGTTGTTTTTTAAACAGAAGTTCTCTTTGACCACGTAGTTGTCTTCTGACCTCAGTCGGGGTCAGCATTATTTTATTTTATACATTTAGAAGCAAAATCTTAAAAAATGTGGAAACGTATATGTAAATTTTAGGCCTCATATTCTTTAATAGACTTTAATTTCATATTTTAAGTGTTATAGTCTCAATATATCGAAATACGTAAAACAAGTACTTTTTGCCCATTTTTTGACTTCTGATATCAATCTGTGTCAATATTTCTAGAGTCACAATCTTAATATATAAAAAAAACTAACTTTGAAAAAAGTACTTTTTGGCCACAGTGCTGGCTTTAGACCTCGACCTCTCCTTAATTTTATATCTAAAGACTCATAATTTAGAAAAAATACAAAAAGCACCAAAAATGCTTAGCTTGGCTAACTTTTGACCTCAGTCTGGCTTACTACATAGATCCAAATTTCATATATCAAGACTCATAACTTCAAAATATTCAAAAACTACTAAAAATGTAAAAAAAGTTTTTTTGTCTATTTTGATGACTCCTTCTACTTATGGCCCCTTGATTTATGAAATCGCGACACTGTGCGATGTTACCATTTACTTAAGTTAAGTAAATGTCTATAGTTACTTTTCTTTAGCGATTTTTGAAACTTTCATTTCATAAATGTTTGTTCTTCTTCCTACTTTAGGCCTTTATTCATGTTTCCTCAGCATTTGCCAACTGTTTGGTGTTCCATGCTAGTGAACGTTACTATACCGAATACTTGGGTATAACCAGTGATAAACTATTAAAAATTAAAGATGTACTTGGTGACGAGACATTAAATCGTATGGAAAGCGATTTGGTGGGAGAGTTTCCAAATACATATTGTTTTACAAAATCAGTAGCTGAAGAGGCAGTACTAACTAAAGCCAATACATTGCCCATATGTATATTTAGGCCAGGAATAAGTAAGTATTTGAACTACCAATTAGCACTACTAATATTTACAAATATTTTATAGACAACAAAAACAAAATATTTATATAAATATGTATGTATGTATGTTTTTAAATACTATCATTACAGTTTTACCCACAAGTGATGAACCATTAACCGGTTGGGTAGATAATTTATATGGCCCTATGAGTGTTCTATATGGCAGCGCCTATGGTGTTCTAAGAGTGATGTATGGCTGCCCAACGAAAAAGGCCGGTTTAGTGCCAGTAGATTTTTGTGCCAATATGATGTTGGCATGTGCCTGGTATACAGCTACATCTGTTAAGCAAATGTAATATATAAGTATTTTTTTTAGTTCAGTCTAAACAAAATATATTTTTGTTACAGACCCTCCGAAGATCCACCCATCTATAGCTTGGTGCCCGATGAATCGAATACTTTGGAGTGGGGTGCCTATAGGAAATATGTTAAAGAGCATGGAGTTCAAATACCTTTGTCCACCATGATTTGGTATCCTTTTTTACTATTCGCTGATAATATTTGGTATTATAAATTTCTCTGTTTCATTTATCACACGGTGCCTGGTTATATAATTGATTTTTTGTTATTGATTATTGGCAAGAAACCAAGGTTAGTAAAATATTAATAAAAATTTAAATAAAGAAAACTGCTACGTTTATTTATATATTTTTTAATCTTTAGAATGACTAGGGCTTATACAAAGATTCATAAGCAATGTCGACTACTACGCCATTTTCTAAGCAACGAATTTACTTTTGATACTGCCAATGCAAAACAATTGTGGAAATCTATGAGCCCTGAAGATCAAAAGCTGTTTAAATTTGATATGAAATCCTTAAACTGGAGTAATTACTTTTACAATAGTTTGTTTGGTCTGCGAAAGTTTTTGGCCAAAGATGAACCGGATACCATACCCAAGGCCAAGAAATTATTAAGAAGGTAAGATCATGGGCTTTTTTGAAGCAGCTTCTTTTTGAAAATATATAAAAAACGTTCTTTACTATATTCATTACAAGTTAAAAAAAATATTTCTTGTAATTAATGCATTTTTAATTATAATTTGATGGTATAATTTAAAATAGTTTTTAGTTATTTACTTGCTAATACACTTTTAATTGCTCTTTTTCTTTTTATCTATTTTCAGATTATATTTTGCTCATGTAACTCTTCAAACATTGGTATGTGCAGGAGTGTCGTGGCTCTTATGGATTATTTTAAAACTGATTTTTCTTTCCTAGTCTCTTCCTTTTCTAATTAGTTTGTAATTGTTGTTACTTACATACATACATATATTTTTTATTTAAGGGTTTTAAAAAAATAATAATAAGAAAGAAAACTTAAATTTTTGTGTTACTTTTACTTTCTTAAAGTTGTTTGTTTGCTTAAACGGTTTAATTAACGTGAAGCGGGTTACCATCCTTATTTTTCTAGGACGAAAGTGTGTCAGATATTTTGCAGTTGTTCCTGTCCAATCTAAGCAAAATTTAGTGTTTTTGATACTCATGCCATTATCTCTCAATGTTTTTTTTTAGTTTCATTATATGTCAGTTAAAGGACTGACCCACTATGCCCAAGCTTGATGCCAATTTTAGTGTCTCAGCGCCCCAGAACCCATCATAGATTGACATTGTAGGGGTCCGTAATCCCAATAAGAGGCGTTTTACTACACTTTTCTATCCCAGAAATCAAGTAACGCGCCTTCTGGTCCCTTTAAATGACAAATGTTTCGTCCTGACATTCCCTGACATTCCCTGACTGATTGAAAACTGGCTACGCTTGGGGAAAGTTCACACAATAATTCTTGAAAATCATAGCACGATTTGACAAGAGTCAACAGATCTTAGTTGTAATACCTGCTTTAATTTTTGAAATGACATAGTCTAACTTTGGTATGTACGAGTAATCGGAAGCCAGAGACTGTACTGGGGTAAACATTTATGAGGGTACGATGTCTTTGGTTGATCGTATCCACCGCCTGCTTATTTACTGCTGCTCCGGCTGTCTGTTTTTTCGCTGCGGCTTTCGTTGTCTGTTCCTTAATTGCTGTTTGTTTATTTACTACAGATTTGGCTTTCTCTTCCTTCACTGAGGCTTTGGCTGTCTGCTCTTTTCTGCGGCTTTAACTGTCCTTAGATAGGATTTGGGAACCCTTTTGAATAGTATGTAAGTTATCTTAATATTTACAGCCAAAAACACTACTACCATTTAAGAGTACTGATGATGAAAATTCGTAGCTGGTTTCGAAAATGTATTCTTTATGCTCTAAACACAACTGGGACGAACGGCGAATTTCGCACTACACGACGAATTCGTCTGGTAAAATTCGTTGAGTAAATTCGTTAAGTGAAACACATTTAGAACGAATGAAACAGCTGTGATAGAGTGACCATATTTCTTAAAAAAAAAGCACTATTTAAAAAAAATAAAAATTAAAAAAAACTACGTATTTCAAAAATATATAAATATAACACTAACAAGTAAGAGCGCTATATTCGGCTGTGCCGAATCTTATATACCCTTCACATTGGTCTTTAAATATACCCAGCCGAGTAATTTTGTACTGCAAATAATATAATAAAAAACCTTGTGCGAGTTTTAAAGCCCATAGAAAAAATAACAAAATTTTAACGTTCGTATGAATAATAGAAATAGATGAAGAAGATTTGAGGTCGAGAGTTTTTAAAGTTTTCGACATTATTCATATTTAAAGGTTAATAAAACTTATTAAATGTTCTAGTCCCCCTGCTCTTCACCAACTTTTTCACCAAAATGTATGAATTATTTGATTATTACTTTTTGTAGAATATTCGAAGTCGATAGCTGTAATAATTTTCCAGAAGTAGCGTATCGAAAATTTTATAAAAATTGTTAATTTGTATGGGAGCTACCCCTTCTTCACCCCCCATCCGAAAATCTTTCTCTTCACAGCGTAGCCCTTAGCGTGCAATTACTTTTTGTAAAACATTTCATTTCGATATCTGTTATAGTTTCCGAGATATAGCGTATCGAATATTTGAAAATAATTGTCGATTTGTATGGGAGCTACCCCTTTTTTTGCCCCCACCCAAAAAATTTTTTCTCTAAGGCGTAGCCCTTAGCGTGCAATTACTTTTTGTAGAACATTTCATTTCGATATCTGTTATAGTTTCCGAGATATAGCGTATCGAATATTTGATAATAATTGTCGATTTGTATGGGAGCTACCCCTTTTTTTGCCCCCACCCAAAAAATTTTTTCCTTAAGGCGTAACCCTTAGCGTGCAATTACTTTTTGTGGAACATTTTATTTCGATATCTGTTATAGTTTCCCAGATATAGCTTATAGAATATTTTATAATAATTGTCGATTTGTATGGGAGCTACCCCTTTTTTTGCCCCCACCCAAGAAATTTTTTTCCTTAAGGCGTAACCCTTAGCGTGCAATTACTTTTTGTAGAACATTTTATTTCGATATCTGTTATAGTTTCCGAGATATAGCGTATCGAATATTTGATAATAATTGTCGATTTGTATTGGAGCTACCCCTTTTTTTGCCCCCACCCAAGAAATTTTTTCCTTAAAGCGTAACCCTTAGCGTGCAATTACTTTTTGTAGAACATTTTATTTCGATATCTGTTACAGTTTCCGAGATATAGCGTATCGAATATATGATAATAATTGTCGATTTGTATGGGAGCTACCCCTTTTTTTGCCCCCACTCGAAAATTTTTTTCTTGAAAGCGTAGCCCTTAGCGTGCAATTACTTTTTGTGGAACATTTCATTTCGATATCTGTTATAGTTTCCGAGATATAGCGTATCGAATATTTGATAATGATTGTCGATTTGTATGGGAGCTACCCCTTTTTTTGCCCCCACCCAAAAAATTTTTTCTTTAGGGCGTAGCCCTTAGCGTGCAATTACTTTTTGTGGAACATTTTATTTCGATATCTGTTATAGTTTCCCAGATATAGCTTATAGAATATTTTATAATAATTGTCGATTTGTATGGGAGCTACCCCTTTTTTCCCCCCACTCGAAAAATTTTTTCTTTAAAGCGTAGCCCCTAGCGTGCAATTACTTTTTGTAGAACATTTCATTTCGATATCTGTTATAGTTTCCGAGATATAGCGTATCGAATATTTGATAATAATTGTCGATTTGTATGGGAGCTACCCCTTTTTTTGCCCCCACCCAAGAAATTTTTTCCTTAAGGCGTAACCCTTAGCGTGCAATTACTTTTTGTAGAACATTTTATTTCGATATCTGTTACAGTTTCCGAGATATAGCGTATCGAATATATGATAATAATTGTCGATTTGTATGGGAGCTACCCCTTTTTTTGCCCCCACTCGAAAATTTTTTTCTTGAAAGCGTAGCCCTTAGCGTGCAATTACTTTTTGTGGAACATTTCATTTCGATATCTGTTATAGTTTCCGAGATATAGCGTATCGAATATTTGATAATAATTGTCGATTTGTATGGGAGCTACCCCTTTTTTTGCCCCCACTCGAAAATTTTTTTCTTGAAAGCGTAGCCCTTAGCGTGCAATTACTTTTTGTGGAACATTTCATTTCGATATCTGTTATAGTTTCCGAGATATAGCGTATCGAATATTTGATAATAATTGTCGATTTGTATGGGAGCTACCCCTTTTTTTGCCCCCACCCAAAAAATTTTTTCCTTAAGGCGTAACCCTTAGCGTGCAATTACTTTTTGTGGTACATTTCATTTCGATATCTGTTATAGTTTCCGAGATATAGCGTATCGAATATTTGATAATAATTGTCGATTTGTATGGGAGCTACCCCTTTTTTTGCCCCCACCCAAAAAATGTTTTCTCTAAGGCGTAGCCCCTGGCGTGCAATTACTTTTTGTAGAACATTTCATTTCGATATCTGTTATAGTTTCCGAGATATAGCGTATCGAATATTTGATAATGATTGTCGATTTGTATGGGAGCTACCCCTTTTTTTGCCCCCACCCAAAAAATTTTTTCTTTAAGGCGTAGCCCTTAGCATGCAATTACTTTTTGTAGAACATTTTAAGTCGATAGCTGTTATAGTTTCCGAGATATAGCGTATCGAATATTTGATAATAATTGTCGATTTGTATGGGAGCTACCCCTTTTTTTGCCCCCACCCAAAAAATTTTTTCTTTAAGGCGTAACCCTTAGCGTGCAATTACTTTTTGTGGTACATTTCATTTCGATATCTGTTATAGTTTCCGAGATATAGCGTATCGAATATTTGATAATAATTGTCGATTTGTATGGGAGCTACCCCTTTTTTTGCCCCCACCCAAAAAATGTTTTCTCTAAGGCGTAGCCCCTGGCGTGCAATTACTTTTTGTAGAACATTTCATTTCGATATCTGTTATAGTTTCCGAGATATAGCGTATCGAATATTTGATAATGATTGTCGATTTGTATGGGAGCTACCCCTTTTTTTGCCCCCACCCAAAAAATTTTTTCTTTAAGGCGTAGCCCTTAGCGTGCAATTACTTTTTGCAGAACATTTCATTTCGATATCTGTTATAGTTTCCGAGATATAGCGTATCGAATATTTGATAATAATTGTCGATTTGTATGGGAGCTACCCCTTTTTTTGCCCCCACCCAAAAAATTTTTTCTTTAAGGCATAGCCCTTAGCATGCAATTACTTTTTGTAGAACATTTTAAGTCGATAGCTGTTATAGTTTACGAGATATAGCGCATAAAATATTTCACCAAATTTGTGCAATTGTAGAAAAAATACCCCTTCCCCTGGTCCTATCTGAAAAAATTTTTTCCATTATTTAGGTCCCTTCTTTAGGAGTATCCGTGCCAAGTTTTGTGGCAAGAGTGACTATACTTACTGAGATATATAGGGATATATGCACGGATTTTGTCCTAAAAAAAATGGGTTACTCTGGGTTTTCGCTTATATCTCGGTCAATAGTGAACCGATTTTATTGATTTTAAATAGCGATTGTCTCCAGGATATTTCTAATAGTTTGACACCATTAACTGGTCTGTATCTTTTTTTTTGACTCCGGAAACTTGATTTCAACAGACGGACAGACGGACAGACGGACAGACGGACAGACGGACAGACGGACAGACGGACAGACGGACAGACGGACAGACGGACAGACGGACATCGCTAAATCGACTTCCCTATCTATAAGGATCCAGAATATATATACTTTATGGGGTCGCAAATGAATAATAAAGAAATTACAAACGGAATGACAAAGTGATATATACCCTATCACTATGTGAAGGGTATAAAAATACACTAATTGTATTAAATGCAACAAATGAAAAGTAAAAATGATTCTTAAAGTATAAAATAACATTATTTAATAGCAAAATAAAAGAAAAATGGTCACGCTGTGCCAAATTATTCGTCGTTCGCCTGCGTAAGAAATAGAAATAAACCTATCGCAGAGTTTGTTACGCATGACGAATTTTAGTCGACGCACTGTTTGGGTGCATTTTCATACACACAAATGTGTTTTATTTTTTAAGACGAATATTCGCAACGAAAAATTCGACGTTCGTCCCAGTTGTGTTTAGGGCATTAGACTTATATCGGTATAAAAATTGCTTTAAAGAAAATAAAACTTTCTTAAACAAAAATAGAAAATATTTATTTCTTCTAAGTAAAAACAAATTAAAATATGAACTAAAGCTTAAGAAATAAAAAGAAAAATTTGTCTTTAAAACAATAATAACAATAATTTCAGCTAAAAAAACCATGTAAAGGAATTGCATTAATATATAAAATAATTGAATTAAAAGAAAAAATAATCGTTTTATTATTTATTACTATATTCACAAAATTTTGCACACATATCGGTCCATTTTTTTGATATATCCCTCTTACAAATGTCCCTCCGGAAAAAGCAGTTTGGAGTAAACCAATCTCTTCAAAGTTTTCTGTATTAATATTATTAACAGTTCAAAGTTTTCCATGGATGCTATATAAGCCAACTTCCTTAAATCACATGTAATTTCAAAATTTGAAAGAAAACAATGATATTTAAATAAATATATTAACACATGCGCAAGACTTTTTTTTATTGAAATGAGCCAACTAATTTTTATGAAGATTGGTCCATAATTAAACGGACCTCCCGACAATCAAGTTATTAATTTCATTCACAAAAGTCAACTTAACCGGCCTTCACTTTATGCATACAGTGGTTTTTATAGGGTATACTATGGTCCGGCCTGACTGGCTTTAGCTTTCTTGCTAGTTTTATTCTGTTTTAACTGTAAATTTTAATTTTAGTTATTACTTATAACACAACGATAATAGAATGTAATTTTTAAAGTAATTATTGGTTAAATTTTATGCGGAAGTTTTTAATAACTGGGTAGGTATTTAAGAGGTATTCAAACAAAAACAGTTTTTGCGGTTAAATATTCATCTGTGCTTTTGAACCTTAATCTTAAATCTAAACTTGTTTCAATAATTTTGTAAATATGTATGTATGAATGTGCATATAAGGCCCTTATTTTCTTCTTTTCATATAAATACAAGCATATGTAAATAAATGCAACAATGTTAATTTTAATTAACTTTTTAAATTAAAAAATGAGAATAAAAAAAATTACGTTACAGTATTTTGCCATTTAATTAATTATTACAATGTATTAAGTATACACTAGGGATGACGATCAAAACTGATTCTTAAGAATCCCGGACTTTTCAGGATTTTGTGATTTTTCGGGGTCCCGCAATTTTTTGGGAATCTAAAGGATGTTTCAAGATTTTAGGAGTAAATATTTTCAGTTGATACTTTTGACTTCAATCTAATTTAGGAATGCTCTATTAAGCTTTCATTAGCTAATACTTTAGCTCCTGTCAAGTTATTTTAACTTACCTATTTTTTGATATTTGGTAGGTCAAATCCAAATTTTTACAGTATTGGAAGAGGCATTATGTTAAGAATTTTTTTCCACAGCTACACACAAACCTAGAGAAGAATTGATAAACCATAGAACTTTTAGGAAAAAGCTGCCAGTGGTTTTAAAAACTCTTTCGCATAACTCGTATATAGCCTTAGCTGTACCTTTTGACTCAAAAAAAAATATCACTACCTCCACAGAACTTCGTTTAAATTATTTGCTCCCACTTATAATTTTGTTTAGTCCTACTAAAATCTGTTTGAATTTGTGAATTGGGCTCCTATTATTTTGTAGGTAACAAAGTAATGTGGTCGTTGTGATAAAAAAAATACCTCTATGTAAGGGCATTAATAACTGTAATTTTAGGTATAAAACATTTTTGTTTTAAAAGCCCTAAAATTTTAATTTAATTTTTAGTTAATACTTGGTAACTAGTTACCTGACTGTAAGCACATTTGTAAGCGGGGGCCGTGAATTTCGGCACATATTTAATTTGTGCCGAAATTCACTAGTTATTTGGTCAAAAGGTGACTAGTGTTTCTTCATCTCCAATATTCAGCCTTATTGTGTTTGGCGTTGTCGTGTCGAATGTTGTCGAATTCGACACAAAAACGACAAGGGTGCTATTCATTTAACATTGGCGTATTTGTTAGACGGTACCAAAAAACTAAAAACGACTACACCAACGCTAACGCCAACAACAATAAGAGTGATTATTTTCTAACTTACTAGGAAAGCAAAGGTTTTGCTGGGTTCTTTAGAAAATATGATTTTAAATTTAGAATTGGGTGTAACAAATGATCAATAAATAGAAAAGCGCTTTTAAAAAAAATTTTAAATTTTAGAAATTTAAGGTTTGCCAGTAAAAGAAAAACTCATATAAAAATATTGATTAAAAAAAATGTTTGTTAAAAATTTTCCAAACAAATAAACAAAATTTAAATTTAATTTTTTTTAAAATATACGTGCTAAACACACTCAAAAATTAAAATAAAATTCCGAAAAAATCCCGGGATTAGTTTTTAAGAACCCCGATATTAGGGATTTTTTGATCACGAAAAATCTTGGGGATTCGGAATTCTCCAATCGACATCCCTAGTATCCAATCAACGCTCAGTCAATCACAAATTTAACGCGTTTTTCTCTAAACGCCAAAGCAAATATAATTATTCGTTAACAGAATCAATTAAAAATGTTTGAATATTATTAGGTTTTATGTACTTTAAAGCAGTACTGTGCAATTAAACAAACACATTTATAATTAACGTTTTCCAAATACAGTTTATTAAGCTTTACTTCAAATGCGGAATTAAAAAGTAGTGGAACATCAGTCGATTTTGTTTTCCTTTTCTGAAACTTACTGTTATTAGATGAGTCTATAATTTTAACTGTATTATTTTGTATAGTAAACATTTTTGTAAACAAACACGAAGGATTCGATGCCACATCCTTTTCCGTAGTACTGTAGATGGGTACAGGTGATGCAGTTGTAAGCAGTGCGGGGGAATGAACACGTTTTGGGCAGCATTGTAAACAGCTTGGATAAGTAAGTAGTGCAATAATTAACACTACACATGACAACATATTGTTCTTTTTTTTATTCCCTTTAAACCTAATGTATTTTGGCGCTGTTTCTTAAAAAACACTTTTCAAACACAATTTAGCCATACGCAAAACGTTTTCCTGCTTTAGATTAGCATAATATTGCGATTTGAGAACTATTTTGGAAAGAATTTAAGTTTATTTAAATTTATTGTGTAACGATGCATTTCACTAGACAAACCATTTGAAACTAAATAACTAAGTTGGCGTTTCAACTATTTTATAAAAGTAAAGTCAAAAACATACATTATCGTCTTTATCCTTGTTATCCTTTTTACAATTACTAGCTACATCTATATAATTTTTACATTCGAGCTTCTTTTTTGTTTGAAAGCTAAAATGTTTTAAGGTTTTTGCAAAATTGTTCTATACACACTGCACCATGGGAAATAAATTTCCGAAATGTATGCTTTGTAATTGTGTTGCTGTTAACAAACTAAAACTTACTTACGTTTATAAACAAGACAATTAACAAAAATGCCACTTTTACAAAACTAATCTACTTTTTTTGTTTAAAGTTAGTAGTCCAAGTTGGTAAAGTAAATAAACCATTGTGTTAATGTAGCAAAAGTGGGCTTAGTTGTATTAAAAAAAAATTCATTTATGAAATAGTAGCAAAATCTAGAGAGTATATTAAAAAGAAAACTTAAAACAACTCACAAAAACATTTTAAAAATATGAACGAATTATTGATGATAAAAAAAAAAAATATGAATTGTGAGCGCCAATTGGAAGGAGTAGACTCGCAGTCAGCCAATATTAAACATTACACCACGTTTTTGAAGTTTTAAGCACAGGTTCTTAAACAGTAAGGAATTAAACCTGCAAGAGCCTTTTAGGTAAAAGCATCATAGGGAGTTTTGCTGAATCTTATTTAAAGCTACAAAGTGTAATAGAACTATTAACTCCCTACGAAAAAGGGGACTATTTTATATTCATGGACGTGAATTTCTATTTTCCCTTGGATTGATTCAGCAAATCAAGCAAAAAAACTTTTTGTTTTAATATAAATATTATTTGACAAATAAAAACAAAGTGTCACGGCGGCTTAGAGGTAGCGCGGTACTGCTGCTGTGCGGAAAGTCTCTGGTTCGAGTCCCAGCTACGGTAGGTACAAAAAAATTTTTTTAATTATTAATATACAGGATCTATGAAATAAAATATAAAAAAAACTCTACTTCTTTAATAAAGCTCCATAAGTAAAAAAATAACATTTCAATTTGGGACTAGTCTTGTTTACACTTAAATCAATCTTTTTGAAGCTTACATCAAGCATGGTTTCGAACATAAAACAATTCTTTTTTTGGCTTAAATGTGGCTAAAAGTAAGAAATTCGTACTTGAAAAATCGTACTTGGTTTAAGAAATTTCGTACCCGGTTTAAGAAAATCCGTACTTACCGTACTTTTGACAGCGCTACGGCTTGATTAGAGTAAAGTTTACTTAAATTATATTTTGTGTGTGTTATTTATGTATTGAACAAGTCACAGCAAAATTATTCTAACTTTCGTAACGTAACGTCAAATGGAATTTTTATCCATTTCCTATTAAGAAAACATTAAATTTTTTTTTAATTAGGCAATACGAAAATGGTAATACTTTTTGTTAAGTTTTGCTGGCTTTAAAATTGATATATGATATTTGATTTTTTTTTTTTTGCTAAAAGTATTGTTCTTTACATAAAGTTTTTCCAAAACCCTAGTGGGAACTTCTGACAAAGCTTACTTTACTTAGTTAATGCAATAACAGCATGAGCAACATCATTACAACCACTAGTTTTACAATAATGACTACTACTACTGCTACAACCACATCCGTTGCTTAGTTTTATTTCCGTATCCGTTTAAAATTAAGGCCAAATATCAAAAAGTGTAAAGACTTTATAATAAAGAGACAGACTGTAGTTTTAATATTGTATAAGTATTTGTTAATAGGCTTACAATTACAGTACAACCGCGGTTAACGCAAACCTCGATAAATGCAATTCCTTAATTATTGCAACTAGTAAATTTTTGGCATCGTTAAATCACAGGCCTTGAAGGAACTTTGCTTGAGGATTACGCTGGTGAGGGACTGTAGAAAAGCCCATTTTTGGATTATGGACAACTTCCACGCCAGACTTTTTTCGGGTTCCATAACACTGTGACATAGTTAGCAATGCAATTTCTGACAAGCTTTGTGTTGGTGGCTTGGCCCTGAACTTAGGATATAAGGAGGAATCTGAGAGACTACCAATGGGTCAATATTAGGAATGATTAGGATATGGATGCTTAACATGACAAACTTTCGGTGGGGGGACAGGAGTCACTGCAGAGTGGCTATGGACGGGACTGAGCTCTGAAAGCACTAGCTTGCTCATGGACCTAGGGAGAACAGCCCTAAGGACCAACTGGGATAAAAACTGGCACTTTCGGTTAGGGCTAGCACAAGCAAATGGGATCGTGACCCTTCCATATTATTGTAGGATGGGTGAGATAAAGAGGAATTAGATGATATGTTTTCTGTCAATGCCGAAGATTGCAGAACCATAGGGTCAAGTGTTGGGTAATAGATTCCAGAAAGTAAAATTAAATTTTTTTTTGCATTTTTTGTAAATTTTTATTTAAGAAATATGAAACTAAGGTAAAAAATTTCTTTATCCTTTTTTATTCAAATCTAGAAATGTAAATTTATGAATTATAGACACAAGTTAGGATCGAAAGCTAATATATTTATAAAGACTATATATAAATGCAGTCACTAAAAGTAGAAAATGGTGATTCTATATTAAAATTGTATAGAAAGTGATGCAAATTGTAATTTTTATTTACGCATTTAGTCTCGTTTAAATAAACATTTAAAGCTGCGCTTATTAGAGTTGTGTCGGTCATGAACGAACTAGTTCAATTGAACGATTCTTTTCACTGAGCGGTTGGAACAGTTCAGTTTTAATCGCTCTTTTGTTTCATTTGCTTCTTTTGTTTCACATGAACCTTTTTTTCACTTGATTCGTTTGCTTCTTTTGTTTTTCTTACGCGAAAGCTTTAAAATGTTTATGCATAGTAGCCACATCCGTGTCATGCGAACGGATTTTTTCAGCTACTGGACAAATTGTGTCAGAAAGGCGCACTCTTTTAAAGCCAAATAAAGTGGGTAGCAGAGTTTTCCTACACAACAATATGTGAATAAAGACTTTTTTTAATACTTTTGTGTAAATTGATGTTAAAATGTTGAAATTCAATTTGATTTGTATTCATGAATAATTGCAATAAAAGTGATATATGTATGTATATAACAAATAGGTTCTTCTTTAAAATAATCTTTAAAAAAATATGCAAATTTTATGTCCTATTTTCTTGTTACTGTATACTTTTTGCAAAATCGATCAAACCGCAATTAAAATAATTTTTTTTTAATAAAAACACCTAAAAGAAGGTAGGTATGTTTATGTTTAAATTTTTCATTTCGTAAAATAATATTCCAAATGTACAAATAAACAGAAAAAATGCCGGTTGAAATAAGAGACTAATTGAAAAAAGACCGACTAACCTAAAAGAGCTGTTGAACTAAAAGACCGACCTAGTTCACTAAACTAAATTGAAACAAAAAGACCGGTCAGTCAATTGAACTATTAAGCACAACTCTAGCGCTTATGAATAAGCGGGTTAAGGGCTAGTGATTGATTAAAGAAAAAATATTGTTTATAAGTTTGTCCGTTAAACTTTTTATAAAAGTAAAATATTTTACCGAATGTAAAGGCTTGTCTTTAGCATCGTCTTATAACTGTTTTCATTGACACACTTCAAGATACTTGCATGGGTATATGACCGCAAACTTAATATACTGAAAACTAGATATATTTTTCTATTAAAATTTAAAAAAAAACTTTTTACAATATGTTTACCGTCTCACTTTTACAAACTTTTTTTTAATTAAAGTCTTTAAATGCTTTTAAACATATTTATTCTTTCTTTCGCTTACCGCCTTTAAACTCGCTAGAAACTTTTTCACTTTTCATACTACTTAATTCCATCATATTGTTGTCTTGTTTTTTATTTGTTCTATGAGTTTCAGCTGGGAAATCTAAAAACAAAAGGAAAAAATCAAATATTTTATCTTAAAAAGTTTAGCTTAAATAGAGTATTGAAATGAAGCCCACGCACCTGTTGCAACACTATTTACAATATCATTTTGTATGAACTTAAATTTACCACGAAAACCTTTCGATGTAACATTTGAACTAGCATTAAATTCAATTAACAAATCGGAACCAGTACTGAGAATTTGATGTGAGTTAGTAATAAGTCCACATAACACATCAATTACAGCATTCATATTCGCAGATTCTGCATCAAATATTGTAAGTTTATCTAAACTGCAGCTAAAAGGGAAAAGAAAACGCGAAACAGATGGCAACGGTTATGTCGTTATGGTAAGTTACATATAATTAAACCTTAATATACTTTTTAAATAGGGCTATAAAAGCTTCTGCGACAAAACAGAAAATTATTCTAGAAGTAAAAAAAATTTCGTTGCCAATTATGGCGCAGTGTTCTGAAACCTAACACAGTCTGATGCTGATAAATTCCATAATTTTATCAAGGGTCTTTTTACAATCTTCTAAATATTAACCTAGATTTGACGCAGTGCACCTTCACGACTTCAAGGGCTGTCTTACTGTCAACCTATATAACGAGCTTTTTACCCTTGAAATAACCAGTATCTTTGCCTGGAACACACTGCACTACTTGGATAGTCTATACAATCAGATGTCCTGTATTATGATATTGACTTCAGCCAGGTGCCCATATTTATTTTGGATCCGTCAGGAAAAACTGTACGCCCCTAATAGGGACTTTCAGATTCCAACCAAAAATTATTCTTAGCGATTAATATCGTTTGTGATTTCTCAAAACTGACATTTTTGACCATATAGTCTGTCTTAGACCCTCGGCATATACTACGATACTCAATATCAGTCGGAGGCGCTGAATCACCTATCTGCATAGCTACCCAATCCCCTATGATGCTGCTCCCCAGCCCACAGCTAGAGACCTCGTCAAGTTCACCTAATGAGCACCCTCCAAACCACCTCTGTCGGTGGATCTGCAGTCTAGAGCAGTGGCAACCAAGATGTTCTACCGTCTCTGTCTCCTCCTCGTCCCCGCGACCCTGCAGAAATCTGGAGAGTTCCTGTCCCATTGGTTCCCCACATATCTCACACCGCAGTGCCCTGTAAAAGTCCCAATTATGCACCTCCAAACCCCCCTGCTCTTCTTGAGAAGCAGGTCCGTGCTCATCCTGTCCAGCCTGGGCCATAAAAGTCTAGAGATCCTGCAGTCAGCCCTGTCCCCCCAGGTTTGTCCCTCCTTGTTCACTTTCTAATTCCCTACCAGCCCATAATATAAACCAAGTAGTGGCCTCACCGGCTTACAACCAAGTCCAATATATCTGGCCGATCCCCTCTTCCCGGCTTGTATGACCAAGCTTCTTGCTGCCAATCCCATCTGCCAGTGCTCAATTGTTACAGCGTAAATAACGACTTTCAATGCTGATTGGGGTGTGCTTCTTATACCTTTGGTTGTAAGCCCCAGCTCTTTCCTATGGATCGTTTTTACACTCTCGTGGGTGTTTATCCTCAAAATAGTTTGCTATCAAGGTCTACTTTAGCATATTTGGCTCACATGCTAGATTTAACTTCACCCTATTGGGCTTCTAAAATCCCTTTCTTGGCGAATTGCAATAGCTCTTCATCCGTTAGAAGAAACTTTTCCCTAACCGGAATGACCACGTCGTTTGTTATGCAACGATTTTTCTTCTTTCACCATCGAACTTCAACCGTTAGGAGATACAATAGGAGTAAAAGAACCTGAACACTCCTCCACCTTTTTAAAACCCTCAGCTGATCACTACTTTCTTACAACCTACCGCTTCCAGCCTAAAATTATTAAACCTTATCTCAGGCACAGGGTGTCTGGTGGCAATTTTATATTTTTAAATACGATTATTGCAAAAAATAATAAACGTTGCGGAGGGAGGGTAGCGCCGTTCGAATCATCGATTGTGCGGATTTGTCAATCACGAAGCCACCGTGGTCGAGTGAGCATCGCGCATTCGCTGTGTAGACATTTTTTAAGAGTAATGATTCTTACGTAATTGCTGGTGGTTCGGCGAATACGTGATGGACTGAGTGTAAATTTAATTCGTTCGTGGGTGCTATGAATGTACGTGAAAATCAGCAACTTTTAATATGGAGAAGAGCAGCCTTGCTGGGACTTCCAAGAGCAATTATTCATGATATTTTAAAAAAGAGTCTGAAGCTCTATCCATCGTTCAAGAGCTAAAAGAAAGTGACTTTGACTTACGCAAAAATGTTTGTGAAATTATGTTGGAGCGCTTTCACACTGTAAGTCCCATTTTTTGGAGTAACGAGGCTCATTTCCACTTAAATGGTCGCGTCAACAAGCAAGATTGCCCTTACTGGAACCCGCAACCCCCGATTGAAACATCAAAAATCATTGCATTGCCCCAGGGTAACTGTTTGGCGTGCCTTATCCACGCATAAAAAAATTGAACCATTTTTCTCAAAAATTCTTGAGGCCAGGCGAAGACTGTCAACGGTGAAAACTATTCTTTGCCAAACCTGCGAGCTCATTCATTATACTCTTCATACACGCCCAGAGTCCAGCAAGGTAGGGCGACTGCATACACAGCCATAGCTCGATGAATTTGTTTAAGGAAAATTTCCTTCCAAAACTGATTAGTTGCATGGCTCCTGACGTCACCTAATCTCACTCCCGTTGATTTTTTTACGGGGCCACCTCAAAAAGAGGGTTTATATTGATCATCCCCAATCTTTTGTGGAAATTATTCATCGAGAAATCAGCTCGATTGAACCAAGTTTACTGCAGCGGGGACGCAGAACACAAGGCTCCGTCTTGAACAGTGTGCTTAATTGACGGAAAACTTTGTGTTAATTATTACATATTTTATTTAAGTTTGAAAATGCAAATTTGCCACCAGATACCCTGTGTCTAAGTTATTCATCTGGCTAAGAACTCTTTGACTTTAAGGCCCCTAAAACCTTGGTCTATCGCCTGTGTATTCACCTTATTGAAGGCTGCCTCAGTTTTTAGGAACACCATCAGCGTAAATTCCTTATCATGCAAGCCCTGCTTAATATCACCAGCCTTATAATGTTCAACGGACTTACCCTTGAAGTGAGCATAGTGAGCCCAACTCATAAAGTTTGGATTAATAGGGTCCCTCAGATGAAGGTCTATTCATCTTTCTAACAACCACACTTGGGTAAAAAAATTATCCTAACCTCTAGACAATTCTGAAAACAATCACCAACAGTATAAACAACTTATTCGTTACGTTCTGAAGCATGAAGGGTATAGTAAAACTTAAGCCACAGAATCTGTACGACTTCCGTGCAAAGTCAGATTTTTGTCAAACTTTTCTTATTGTACGTCTTGACGAGACAAATTCATGCCTAGACAAACGTCAAACTCAGTATATCAAAAAACCCAGCATAAAAATACATGATTTTTTTATTTGGTCTTTGACATTTGTCTAGTTATAAATTTGTGTTGGCAAAGACGTACAATAACGCAGGCATTGTCGGTCAATTTTGCTGAGTGGAAAACTGCAGATTTTGTACAGATTTCTCCGTTACCTTGTCCCATCTTTGGTTGTGCACAATTCTTCAAATATAACTTCAACACGAGTTTCAGGCCTGCAAATATGTCAATAAAGCAAATTAAATCAACTTTTATTACCACCTGAATCCTTAAGCAAATCTTACCTGCCAATAAATTTATAAGAGCACTTAATATGACTGGGATATTTGGCCGGAAAGCGTGGAGAATGAAAATATTTCCATGTTTCGAAGTTTCTAGAAGCAGCCTCAGCATTGGCAAAAAAATAATAATCACAATAAGTACCAGGTATTAAACGGCCATCATTTTTAAAATTTTCTGCAATAGAAATAAAAAACACCCAACATTTAATTTAAATAAACATTTAAAAACGTTTGATTGTTTTATTTACCTCTTTTTAAAAATCGATATTCGGCTGTGACATTCAAATTCCAATTATCGATTTTTAGTGGCAGAGGTTTAGCGAAACGCAAACGTAAGGCCAAGACTTTTGTCGAACTATAAATAAATTCATGGGGCGGTAAATCATCCAAATTCAAAATGGTTGTGGTGGAAGCAGCCAGTGTGGAAGATATATTGGCAAACGAGCCAATATTAGATATGGTAAATGGACTGGATACATTTTTATTGTAATTATTGTTTTTATTGCTGTTTCTAATGTTGCTATTGCTGCTATTCGTAGTGTTTTTAGGTGACACTTTTGTAGATGTTTGTGTTTGATTGCAAAATATATATTCTGGCTGTGTGGTATTCTCAACAACTGGTTCACGTAAATATGGAAATATCTCAATAAAATCTAAACAGCTGCAATTGAAAATATATGCAAAAGTACAAGAAAATCTTTAACCAATACACAGTCAATAAATGATAAATTTCAATGTTTAAGATAATGTTTAAGTTTTCCACGAACAAACACACACATAAACGAACCCAGCATAACACAAATTGTGCAGAGAACGGATGTCATATTTATGTTTGAAATAAAACGGAAGAATGAAAATTGAATTGCGTTAAATTTTAAAAATCAATAACAAGTTTATTTCATTTTATTGTTGTAAGATTAACACAAAATTTATTTTTATTAAATCGATTAGGAAATTTTTTTAATAATATTTATTTTGAAAAGTTAACTTTGTTGTAGTTTTTGTGTTTAATTTGTATTTTCTTTGCGTTTCCTTACGCCACTCAATAAGCGACAAAAGGCTGGATAATCAATCATGGGAGGATCTTCCAAGTTTTTAGGTTTTGCCATGGGTGCATGTCTTAATGCTTCCTTTACTTCGGCCAAAGACATTTTATCGCCAAAATTGGTTAATTCCTCATACATTCTAGAAAAATATAAGAAAGTTTAATGTTTGAATTGTTGATTGATTATTATGAAAGCTATTAAACTACATAATTTGCGATCAAAAATTAGGATTTTTTTAACAAAAAACCTAACAACGTAATTACAAAATCTAATTAAATGGTTTTTCTTGAAAATTGTTTGCAAAATTGCATGGACATCTGATGAATGCATTTTTCTGATTGTCTTTTTTCACTTTACACTTTACAAAGTTTTTTGCTTTTTCTGTGAAACTTTATTTTTGTAGTTAAGCGTTTTTGCATTTGAGCTAACGATATATAAGTTTATTAGTTAAAGCCCCTTACTATGACTTGACTAAAGCCCAAGCATAAAATAATAATGTATGGTCACCCAACTTTAGTTGCCTTGCCAAATAAAAAGTAAAACATTCTTAAAATGGTTGTGTACGTCCTGATCAGCATATCCGTTTGAAACCAGTTGTTCTTTTTTATGAAAACGTACAAATATGCTAGGCGTTCAGTTCCTTCCGCAGATTCCCCTTCTCATTCCCTCTTTAATATAACTTGCCTTTCAGGGTGGTACTCATATGTCTAGCTTTCCCGCCAGTGTTACCTCAACCCCGTCAAGTACCAGCAGCTGCAAGGCCGCCACATTGCACTTTTTAGTAAACGATAGTATTCCCTTGTGCTTACTCCCACTACCCTGTGTTTGGCCTAAGCTCACAGATCTGCATCACCTGGATCTACATAAGGCACCTTCATCTCTTTCAAATTAAAATACCTCAGTAATTGGTTGGCCACTAAAATTCACAGAAGAGGCGACAAGACCCTTCCTGTGGCAGCGCTTTAACGGCACATATCCTCAGGTGTCCATTCTTTAAAAGAAGGAGTTGGTATTCCTCTTAGAAAACTTAAACTATATATAAGCTAATATGGATGCCCTGAACACCTATCCTTTTAAGTGCGCTCTAAATAGATGAAAGGCTGATCGGTGTGAAATCCCCTGGCTTCGAATGACGTGCCTAACGAGCCTATACTATTAAAGTCACCCTTACTTTTCCAACTCAATATTATATAACCAAGGGCGAAATTTGTAGAAAGCACACTCCTTAAAGAGTAGCAGCCCTTACCCGAGAGATTTGGTAGCATGCACGAGTAAGACAGTCCAGCGACTTTTATGATTTAAAGGTATTAGCTGCACATTTTCTCCAATCAAACGTTACAAGTTTTTTTTTACCATCCCTGTATTATCATCTTCTCCCCTGGTACCTTCAAATACTTTTCCAATTAGCTCCTCAAGAACTAGTTTCCTGCATCCTGGGAAGTAGGCATCCATCAATAGCTTCAAGTTCTCAAAACTTGCCTTCGTTCACGATCCATCTGTTCGCTTAATGTACCCAAGTACCCTGAGGTCCTTAGATAAAGTCGTTCTAAAATTTGACACCTCTCTAACCCAATCAAAGGATTTATAGTACTTTGACCACGAAGCTCTTTTTGCTCTCCTGATTTACTAAATAAACCGTGAGAAAATTTACGATTTTTTCTATTTCCTATAAGAAACTTTGCAAAGCTTAGAACCTTCCATCTTTGACACAAAGTCCTTGCTAAGTTCATCCCAGTCTG
This sequence comes from Melanophora roralis, assembly GCA_963583895.1. Lineage (NCBI taxonomy): Eukaryota > Metazoa > Arthropoda > Insecta > Diptera > Rhinophoridae > Melanophora > Melanophora roralis. Next base: position 62,109,273 of record OY757187.1, on the reverse strand, counting down.
TTTTTTTTTTGGTCCCTGGGTTCCTGGGTAGTGATGACTATAATTCGCCACCTCCACCCAGAAGTCTGTAAGCCTGTTGTGAGCCCCTTCAGAAGAGTTGTAAGAGATTAATAAGAAAGACAAATAAAATTGTAGATAGATCGATTAAAGAAAATAAAGCAAGAACGCCATCAGCAAAACGACAAAAGGGAGAGAAAGTCCCAATAACAGACCTCAGAGCCTTTTTTCTCTCCTTGAGCAGCAGGTCAGTGCCCCTCCTGTCTGGCCTGGGCTACAGAAGCCTGAAGATGTCACAATCAGCCTTTTCCTTCCAGTTTAAGCCCACTTTGTCTATTACCGAAGTCCTTATCAATTCTTAATAGAAACCCATAGGTGACCTTACCGGCTTACAACCAAGCTCAATATCGAGGGTCGATAAATATAAATCATAACATAATCGAAAGCTCTTTATCGTTACATCCAAATATCCCGTTTTTGAGTTATGACGTTGTTTGAGCAAATAAGCGATATGTGGCTGTCCTCTTCAATTAAAATCTATTTGTTATGCGCAATCAGGCCAAGTATTCAAAAAGTACAAATTTCATTTTTAAAAATTTAATATTTATTGTATTAACATAATCACTTACTTTTTTTCTTCAATTTTTCCAGTGCCATACAAGTCCCATTTACTCCAAGCTTCTAGTAAAACATCTTCCGGATCTAGTTCTACAGTTCGAAAGCTCATTAATTCCACGAATGCATCTACATCTAAAGGTTCTTTGGCCTAAGAAAAAGTATTTTAAACTTAAATATATTTTTATATTTGAAAGCACTTGTACCTCCTTTAACATCTCTTCCAACATTTCTTCGGTTATATCGGAGCCTAAAGCCCCAAAAGTAAATCGCAAATCATCTTTTGATATCAAACCATCGCAATCGGTATCGAATAACAAAAATACCTGAATTCGAATGGAAAAAATAAGATTTTAAGTCTAGTTGAATTTTTCCATGGAGTCATGGCAATTTTCTAAAATCAACACCAAACATTCTATTTTCCTGTGTTTAAGCAAAAAAACATTTTTTTACCCTAAAAATTTTTAAACTTACTTTTTAAAAAGTTATTTTTTAAGAGGTAGTATAGCACATCTCATGAAAATTGGTGCATTATCAGTTTCAGAACGGAGAGTTTAATTTTTGTGGGAATAACATCGCCCATTTTTTGGCCTTCAAAGTTTTAATGAGGTGTTTAAAGTGTGTATAGGAAGGAGCTCATAAAATTAAGAGCGAAAATTATTTGTCTTAAGTTTTTATTTCCCTTTTAAAAGTTGTCTTAAAGGACAATACAGACGAAGTCCTTGTAAAAGGTGTTCAATTTTTGTAGCCGTATCACCGAAAATTTTTTTGCTTAAAAATTTACCTTTAGAGGCATACGGATTCTCGTACAAATCAATGCGGCAAAACAAAATTAAATTTAAAAGTAAAAAAAATATCTGTTTAGTTGAATCACTAGTATAAGGAGTTAGCTTTTATTGGATAGGATCCGCCCACTTTGTTTATTCCAAAATTTCGACATTAGAAGAGACTTATATGCATCCAAAGTTATATAAAAATTGTTGCTGTAAAAGGACCTGCGTCGAAATTCTAAGTTTTGTGGGCGTGGTCCAGCCAATTTTTTCCCTGCAAGTTTTGACTTTTAAGGTTTTATAAATGGGTACAAAGCTTTAAAAATGCTTAGCAGAAGTAGCAGTATTAAAAATTTGCTTTAAAAATTTAGGCGTTAGAGGGCACTAATATGCATACAAAATTTAAAAAAATCAGAATCAGTGCAGTGGAAGCACCTATATTTAGATTTTAATTGTTGTGGGCGTGCCTTTACCTCTTTAAAAGAATATAGCATATAAACCACTTGGTAAAAGAAGGTGCTTTGGTTCTAAGTTTTTTAAAAATCGGTCTATGAACATTTGAACAGACACAGTTTTTAGTTTTTCCAAATTATTTTAACAACATCCGCATGAACAATTAAAACGCTTGGCAGCACTAGCAATTTTTTTAATATGGAAGATTTATCCAAGCTTCAGTTCATTTAATAAAATTTTTTTTTAAATTTCTGATTGACGAAAATTTCTAAAATTTTTTTATCGGTCCTAGCTGAGTGAATAACATTTTTTTAGCATTAAAGATTTCATCGCTGGCCCAAAACCTTTGGTTTTTATTTATTTGGCACTTTTGTTAATGCTAAAAAATCTGCAATGACTCCATAATTAAAAAAATTCATCTTACTTCCTTTAGTTCCGCTAATTTTCGCACATCCAAGTCACGCATTGCATCAAAATCTTCAGTTGTTAGCTCGTCAGGAGGTCTATAAGGACCTGTTGTTACCGGCAGCTTTAAAGTTGGATTAAATATTTCATTAATTGCACGCATAGCTTCAGACTCGGGCTCTTCAACTGGTTGAATGCTAGAAGGTTTTCGCGCAGCTGCCGCTTTTTGACGACGCTATATGTTACATAAAAAAGGTAAATCCTTTGAAATTAAAACAAAAACTTTTTTAGGGCCACAGATCGACATACCCTTTCCAAATCATCATATGAAATAGCATGTTCACTAGTCATTTTATTTTTCTTCCCTTTCCTTTTATTTTACTATATTTCAATTGCTTTTAATTTTTCAATTTATTTTTTGTTAATCCTTGCAAATTTTTAATAATTTTTCTTTAAATATTTTTCAAATTATATGATTTTCCACGTTGCGTTTAGTTTCGTTTGGCTTTTAAATTATAACTGAAATCAAATTTTTCTTTACATCTATAATTTAGTGATCGACACTTTGAAAATCAATTTCGCTCAAAAGTTTTTTGATTTGTAATTATTACCCATGTTTTCGCATATTTTATGCCACACATTTACATTTGTTCAAATTTAATTCCATAAACTAAAGAGATCTTAAAAAAAAACATAAGAAAAATTCATTGAGTTAATTCGGTGCATTCAACTTGCCCTTGTCATACCCTCGCTATACCTGTTATTGCATTAAGATGAATGTCATTACACATTGAATTAGTTTTTTTTTTGGTTTATTTTGGATTTGGATTTATTGCTTTTTTTTAATATTCTTTTAGATTTTTAATTGATTTTATAGTTTTACCGTAAAGTGTAAACGAAACAAGTAGCAGCATCTTAGTAGTAAATATGTGAAATATAGAACAACAGTTTATGTTTGGATTTATTTAAATAAACTGTTTTGCATAAAAGCCCTTAGTTTAAAAATTAATTTTCGTTTTATTTTAATTTCAATAGATCTTAATAAACTAAAACCAATTTAAAAGAAGATAAAATGCAAGTTTTTAATAGTAAGCTCAAAAAAAAAATTCTTCAAAATGATAATAACCCTGCAGTGGGTAAAATGGCGCAATAAGTTAAATTGGTTTAAGCTCAGTTCAGCTTATTAGTTTTATACCTCATGAGGACATACATACATATATGAGAAACATGTACAATAAAGTCATGTATTATCATAATTTAAAATTATTTTTCCTTTATTCACGGTATTAATTGATGATGTTATGTCACAGCTGCAGTAATCGAACGACAAAATTTTTATTAATTTTTTATATCGCAACAACAAATCATGTAAAAAATTCAGTTTGTGGTGCGAGTGAAAGCAAAATAGAAATTGTAACGCTTTAAATCCAATGATTGATTGATGCAAATGAAGTGCAAGAACAAAAAACATATTAACAAGTAATTGAATAAACATTTGTCGAAAAAAACATACCCACTGTTAGAGAAAAAAATATTATTTGAAATAATTTTTTGTTTGTAAACATAAGCTTATACCTATAAAAAAAACTAACAATTAACCCGCTGCTTCGTAAGCGCAGTTTTATACAGAAATATATTAAATAAACAAAGTACTAAATGCAAAAACGTATTATAAGCGTAAAAAGCAATACGTTTTTAATTTTTTTTAAACAATATTAGTCCAGAATCTCTAGTTTTTTCTTTTTTAAATAAACAATAATGTACACAAAAATATAAAAAAGTACTTTTTATTTATCTTATTTTCATATTCCCAAAATCAACATTTTAAGACAACGCAAAATATTTTTTGTCCACTTCTTGGCTTCTAGCCTCAATCGGGGTCAACGGATCAATAAATTATATTTCTAATATCAATACGTCAAAACAATGCAAAAATTAAAAGAAATTGAAAAATGCCTCTTTGGTGGCTTCCGAACTCAATCGGGGGCAATATAGGGCCATAATATCAATGCATGCAAAAAGTACCAAAAAGTACTTTTTTAACAATTAATGGACTTTTAAATTCATCCTAACTAATATTTGTGGTCTCAATATTCAAAAAAAAGCAAACGTACAAAACAAATGAAAATTATAACTCATGTCCCCTTAGTTGATTTTTTACCCATTTTTTCTACGTCACTGGGGTCAAAAATTCAAAAAAAGTACCAAGAAATATTCACATTTTTAAAAACCTGTCGAACTCAATTTGCATTATTTTTTGTTGGTTTAGAAGTTACAAAAAACACCTAAAATGTAACAATACATTATTCTTACTCTCTGTTCTGCCCCTTAGAGTCAAAAATTAAAACAAAAAAACATATTGTTTCTAAACGCTTGTTTGCTTGGAAGTTACAAAAGGTACCTTAAAAGTAACAATATGTTACTAATTACCTTTTTATGTTAAAAAATTTCTAAGAAGTATCAAAAACATATCAATACTTTGTCGAGATCAGTTAAACGCAATTTGAATTGTTTTTACTTTTATTGGTTTAAAAGTAAAAAAAAGTACCTTAAAAGGAAAAAGTAGTAATATGTAATTTGTACCTTTTTTACACCCACCTCTGAAGGTAAATAACTAAAAAAAAGTACTTATGGTTTTTCGAAACTTTTTAATGAATTATGTTTTTACGCTAATTGGTTCAAAGTTACAAAAAGTACTTAAAAATACAAATATGTAATAAGTACCCTTTATGGTAAAAAATTCAAATAGCACTAAGCCAATATTTATAACTTTTTGAGATCTATTAAACTAAATTTAAGTTATGTCTACCTTTATTGATGTTAAAATTACAAAAAGTACTTATATGCAATTAGTACCCTTTTTTTGTCCCTTAGGGTCCAAAATTTTAAAAAAGTATCAAAAACATATTTATATATTTTCAAGACCTTTCGAAAGCTATTTAAATTATATTTTTGTCGTTACTGGTTATAAGAACTACTTAAAAAGTACCAATACAAAATTTTTGCCTTTTACGGTACAAAACTTCAAAAAAATACCATATTATTATTTCTTCTTTTTCGAGACCTCTCAAATGAAATTTAAGTTATATTTTTATCTGTTATGGTTACGGAGTTATAAAAAGTACCTAAAAGTGCCAATATAGAATTTTGGCATATCATATTTTTTGAAAAACGGTCGAATTAAATTTTAATTAAATTTTTATATTAATTTGTTTAAAAGTTACAAAGTGAACCTAGGCAGTTTTAGCTTTCTCCCCGTTAGAAGATATCAACATACCATTTTTTTTGACGTTTAACCCATTTTTACGCCCTTTGGACATGAGTTTCCCGAAATGCCAAATTCCAAGTCATTATCTCTACGCGTTGGACTGTACGATAATAAATGAGTCATCAGTCAGTCACCAACGTTGTTTCTTTATACATATAGATTATGTATAATATATAATAGAGCCCGACCAAACGTTCGGCTTCGGGCTCGGAGTTCAATAAAAAGTGGTGTTCGGCCTATTTTATTTTCATGAAAATATATTGCTTGCACTTGGTGGAGTAAAAAGAGCGCACCAATTTAGTAGTTTTAGTATCTTTCTAGAAATTATTGGTTTTTTTAATATTATTTTTTTTTGCAGAAATAAATATTAAATATTTGTTTAACGCGAAAAAAATTAATTTATTTTTTTTTTGCTATAAAAATCACTTTGAATGCAGGAAAACCAAGTTTTACATGGAAAATACTTTGCGCCATATTGATAAACATTTTTAAAAAGACTTTCTACTTAAATACTAATTTTGTATGAAAATTTTGTTTAAAAAGTTTATTTTAAATTGTTTATGAATATGGCCTTATATGTTTGATAAGGGAAATTAAAATTTTCTTATTGTTTTTAATGGATACATAAATACACATATTTACACACATATACATATATATATTTTATACTTCTCAAGTGCCTATTAAATTGTGATGTAAAAATAAAAAAAATAAATACTTTAATGCTTCGATTAATTTAAAAGCAATTTTCACACACTATTATATATTAATATATTAAAATTAGGGGTTTTTTATTTCTCGCACTTTTTTGTTTCCCGGGAAAGCGGGAAATTTTTGAAAGCTTTCGAGATTCCGCTCCATAAAAATATACTTGTATAATTAAATATATGTTTATAACAAATAAAAAATTTAGATGAAAAACGCTAACTAATTAAAAAAATTTAAAAATAAATAAAAGAAAACTAAGTTAGAAACATTTTCTAACGCAAAATTTATAAAAAAAAAATATGTATTTCCAAATAAATAATATATGCACATATGGTCGCTGTAATTTTTTGCATCATTACACAGAAAGAAAACTCGCTTTCTAAAGTCAAGAATTTTATTCTTGAATTTATCCAAAATCTTTCTTGAAATTTTTAAGTACGATCCGCACTTACATTTTCTTAAATCAAGCCTATTCGGATTGCTTTAACAAATCAAGCAGAAAAAAGCTTTTTGTTTTAATATATTACATATTTTACATTTGAAAACAGTGTCTCAGTGGCCTAGAGGTAACGCGCTTGTGCTGCAGTGCAGTAATCCATGGTTCAAGTCTCAGCTTGGGTAAGTACAAAAAATTAAATTTTTAAATTATAAATTTTAAGTATTTATAAAATAAAAATAAAATATAAAATTCTTCTTCTTTAATAAAGCTCCATAAGTCAAAAAAATGACATTTCATTTTCGAAATAATCCCGTTTACACGGCTTAAATCAATCTTTTTCACGCTTACATCAAGTACGGTTCCAAACTTAAATCAATCCTTTTTTGGCTTTATTGTGGCTAAAAGTAAGAAATTCGTACTTGAAAAATTTTACTTGGAGTAAAAAATTTCGTACTTGATTTAAGAAAAACCGTAGTCACCATACTTTTGACACCGCTATGGCTTGATTTAAGTAAAGTTTTCTTAGATAATGTTTTGTGTGTAGGTCCATTTGTAATGTTTAGTAATATGTAATGTTTAAAAGTTGACTTAACTTTTTTATGAAAAATTCACTGTATTACTTGGGCTTATTAAAAGCCCACAGAAAACATATAAAAACGTCTTATTTAAATACAGTAGAATATAACCCCACTTAACAGTAGGTCTGACTTAAGTAAAAGTCAAAACTTTGGTTTTATGGGTAGTTGCAAAATACCAGCAATATTGTTTGGAAAATATTTTAGAGAAATTTTCTAGAAATCCGGAATGAAATCATATTTTTTTAATTCAGTGTCAATAAAAAATTTTAATATATTTTAAAAACTTTTTTATTTTGTAAATATTAGTTTGTAATTTTAAAAATATACACAGTACGTATTGAGATTTGTTCACAGTGCTCTGATTCTATGGGTCAAATGCAGAGATGCCCAACGAGAGAAAATAAATTATAAGAATGTATGTATGGGTGCTTTCTCACTGTGTTTGTTTGATATATAAATGATTTAAACTTTGAATGTTGGGCCCTCATTGCTTGGGGGGTTCGCTGGTAGTCGTATTGTGTACATGTAAACCCGATTTTTTCTCAGGCCCTAGGAACCAAATGGGCTATTGTTAGTCATCTGCATATAAAAAATTCTAATTTACCCAAAAATTTTGTTTTTAAACTTTCTTTTTTAAGTATAAGAATATTTTTAATTGTGAATAAACTGAAAAAGTGTTTCTTTCACGACTTGAGAGTTCGTGTATATATCGTTAATTTAACTTGAAACATTTTTATTTTGGGTATTTACTACCTTCCGCAAAATTATTACAGTCTCTGTTTAAATATGCTGGGTTTCTATTTTAATTTTTCTTTTTGACTTTAACTTACTTGTGTCTCAGGTGCAAATGTTTAAAACGCATTGCAACAATTTCCTCATTCGAACCGCTAATAAAAATGACAAAACAATCATTTTTAGCATGACGGACCATTGAGGCATTTAAGGCCACTATCGAAGGTAACGTTGAGGTGCCATTGCGATCTTGAGTATGTAAACAGGAACATTCTAAAATAAGATGTTGTTGCAAATTTTATTTAAAAATTTTATATACATATACATATGTATGTAAGTACGTAATAAATTTAAAAGATGTGTTTCTTACCCAAAAATAAATTTTTGGTTTTATTGGCCAAAACAAATTTGTTGTTGAAATTTTGTGTAAAGATTAAAAAAACTGCAGCAAATATTTTTAACATATTTTTAAAGATGTATGGTGGTATTGATTTATTTTAAGTTTTCTTAATTATTTGAATTTTTGAACACAAGCCACCAATGGTAACTTCGCGCTTAAACTGTTACTGATTGACTAAAAGTGTTTTACATCTTTGCCGGCAAAAGTATATCATATATTTTTTACATGTATGTATGTGTCATGGCATCTAAATTCTTTAGGTAAAACATGTGTGTATGTATGGTCACTGCTGTCTCCGTTTTTTACACTTTTACCTTTTTCCTAAAGTTTGTATTGTTTTTAGAATGCTCTATTTAAACATGTTTTCCATTTTTTATTTGTGTGGATGAAACGGAAATAGCATTTTACGTGTTGGCTGGTTGTTATTCGAATAAAAATTAATCTTTTGATTAAATTTTCATGGGGGGTTGCGTGATTACCGGCTAACTTGCTGTTCCTTGTATTTTAAATAGGGAAAATAAAACATATTTTACTTCCTTATTTTCTTTTGAAAATTTAAAGCTTTATATGTCCTTCGTGATCAATGCAATATCTTTTACTAAAATAGTTTTGTTCAAAAAAATGTTACCTGCCCTAGTCTTCAAACAGCATTCCCCTGGCTGCCTCCAATGTTTATCTTTCCCTTAAAATAGCCAGGGAAATGACGATAAGTAAAGATATTAAAGCTAAAATTAAGTGAATTTTTTGAGAGAGTTTTATATTTAAGCTGAGTAAAATGTACCAAACGTAAAATAATTTTGTGTTAATATTTTAATTTTTAATAACTTAAATAATTAATCATGTTTACACGGATGGTGTTTGTAAAATCAAAAGCTATTTTTTTACTGTGTCTCTTCTTTTGTGGTAACGGCATATGGTTGGTTTTAGTTCTAACAAAAACCACAAGATATTGTTAGTGCGGCCAATCTTTCATTAAGAAAATTCTTTTTAGAAAATTACTGATCACTTGTCAAATTTTTTATCCGTACGCTTTTATGCTTTTACATGATAAGATTTTGTGTTATTCCACAACAATTTTGGCATGATAATACATGCAATACCGTGTAAAGGCACCCTTATACATATTGTTAGAATTGCAATTGAAAATGCCGTTATAGATCATAATGAAAAATTAAAGGTGTTTTCACAGTTTAGCCTAGCGAGTTTTTCAGATTATGACATTAATCTAATACATTTTATGAGGGATTTTGAGCACCTCTACTTTTTTACAACATGTGCACATAATAATTCCCATGATCTCAAAATAATTTACGTGAACTTTTTTCATATTATAAGATTTTTTTAACATTCAACGTCCAGTGGTGCCAAATAGAAAGAGTGCTGACGAGAAATCGTAGCTGGTTTCACCAATGCATTACGTTCGGTTTATATCGGAATGACTTAGCTTTTAGTTAAAATTCTTATTCTAAGCTATTAAAATTTCGAAGAATTGAATCAAAAGCCGAACTAATAAAAAATATTTAAAAATTGCTGTGAATTTTGTTATTATTACATCAGGTTCAAGAAATTTATATTTGCTTTTTTTTTTAAACTTTAAATGCTTTACCAATTTATAAGGATATAATTTTAATCTCGTCTTTGGAATAAAACAATAACTTTTTTTTTAATTCAATTAATTGCTTGAAAAATTTATGAGACTTTTATCAGATTGTGATCACATTATGCTAAATAATGCTGACAAATTTTACTTCTTTTCGGTCAACTACTTTTGGGTAAAAACTAGCAACAGATACTCGGTACCCAATAACTAATAATTTTCCAGAACTAATCCTGAGTTCTTGTGTGTGCGTGTGTGTTTGTACGTTTTTGCTGTTTATATTTATTATAACAAGCGTCTATTATTATTATTCTCTATGACTTCGAATGATAGTTTTATTTGCGACCTACATCGACTTCATTATAACCGCTTTAAGCACCCACTTTATTTTTTTTATTTCCACAACTCTATCATCAACTTCAGAATTAAAGCAATAATGCAGCGGTTAAAAAAAAGAGGCCCTATTTTTAAAGATACCACAACTGCATTTTTCACTAAACAAAATTATATTTCTTCACGCGTTAGTATGCAAAGCAAACCTTCCATCCTAACCCAAAATTTGAGCGTGGGCCTTTTACAAGGCAAAAAGTTAGTCGGTCAAACACGAACATATTGTACCCCACACCGTTAATTTACTTACTTAACCCTTTCGGTACGGAGTTTTATTTTAAAAGCCGAGCTATTTTTTATAAAAGTTTTTGTATGTTCTGAGATATGTGGCTAAAAAATTATGTTCTGGGTACTTAAAAATCCTGAAACTGTCCTTTTATTCTGGGACATGTAATCCCAATAAGCATTATTAGTGGGACATAATATCCCAATAGTCATTTTTCATGGGATATAAAATCCCAAAAAAATTTTAAAAGATACGTAGATTTAAACTTTAACTTGTATTTATTTGCCTTATATAACAATTAATAATATTGTGATAATGTAAATAGTGATTTATTTTATGAAAAGGCCCAAAACATTTATGGCACAAACGTTTTTGCAGCCTGAATATATCATTTTTGTGCGTTTTTCTATACTAAGTTTCCCACAAGCTATGTAAGTAAAAAACGGTCAAGGGCCAAACAAACGTCTTTTTTCACGAATAGAAGAAACCAATTTTGATACGACTCTTTTTCGAAGAGTGGCGCCTTCAGACTGCGCAGAGTTTTCTTTCTTTCCTGAGTCACATCGCAAATAAATTTTTATTCCGCGTTTTATTGGTTTCATGGGCATATATTGCTTCATGCTTGATCTGCCTTTGAATTTTATCATACATTTGTCAATAGACTGAAAAAGGACTTTCGCTGCAAGCAGCAGCAAACGTGTGTTTTAGACAGTTCACAATATCAATTATATAATAATCTTTGCAACCGTCAGTAGGCTGTTCACTGTCATTGAAATATAGCTTTGATGCCAATAATAAAAAGCGATCTCGCGGCTTACATTTCTTTATAATTAAATAACCCTTTGATGGGTTTCAATAGTCCTTTAGAGATAACAACGACCAGAAATACAAGGATTCCATTTGCATCATTTTGGCACGACGATTTGAAATATGTATTGAGATGATGATTAGTGCATTCAGCATTATATATTTACTGCACTCGTCAGAAAAATTCAGAAGCATTTTGTAGTTTCACTCAGCCGGGAGCTTGTATTTTGGTTTGAAGCTTTGACGGCCGCCAGGAGTAATATTTACCCACTGAACAACAGGCTGTGACTTACTATCTATGACGTCAAGGTCACAGGGCATATAAGGATCGTGTCAGGTTCTGAAGCAGATTCGGGGTCACCGGAACTCTGAGACAAATATTCCCTTCCAGACTCCTCAAAATCAACGTCAGAGTCCGACTCTTCGTATATAATACGCTCAATATCCTCAAGGCTTAGCTTCTTTTTTGCCATCTTAAATATGTACTGGGACAATTAATCCCACGTAAAAAACGTATTGGGACTATACACCCCAATTTAACAAAATTAGCTTAAGTGGGCTGAACAACATGTTGTTGGTCTTAGCCTCAGTTGATATCGTAGGAAGGAGGAGAGTTTTTCTCTTTGTGCTGCTGTTGCCTACGTGTTTTTCGGCACTGAGCAGATATCATATCTTTTCTGTTTTAAGATATTACCAGATCACTGGCCGTTTCAAAAGGCTTAGTTCCCACAATCAAAAATCTGTCTGTGATAAATAATATAAAATTATACTCAACAATGTTATAAGTTCTTTAATCAAAAACTGGATAGACAGCCAGCAAGTTAAGCTGTTTAGTTCACTTAAAAAGTGATTCTAATTTTTGGGTGGCACAAACATCTGCTGAAATGCATAATATCTCTACTTCGTATAAAAAAAAAATACTGCAAATAATTTTTTCTTTCCAAAAACTGAACCTAATTTTATAAGGACCGAAAAGTAAAGGCCTGTCAAATTAAATAAAACAACAACAAATTTAAGTAGAAGTTTATTTATATTTTAACCTTGTAGTTATAATGAAAAATACAGTTTTTTTTATTTTATTGTGTCATTTACTATATCACTAATATGTAAAATAACTCAATGTTTTCTACTTGTTAAGGTACTAGTAATGTCCTGTAAAGCTGCAACCAGTTTCTATCCGTTTCTTTTACAACACATAATTGACAAAAAATTTAAATCTAATATGGTGGCTATTAAACTGTATTAGTAAATGACCCAGTTAAAAAAATCATTCAAGTGTATACAATAAATATTTAACACGGTTATCTAATGAGTTTGTTAGGTGTATAAGATCTGAAGGAAAACTCACAATTTGTTTTAAAAACTAATAAAAACAATAATTTTTTGTTTGTCCTAGTAAAAATAAAACAAAGGTATGTTTTTAGTCTTTTTTCGTGTTTTTAACAGGGACTGTAAATAATTATTAGTTTAAGATTTTTAGGTAATAAAATCATGTACAAGGAAACACAGGAAAGTCAAGTGAAGTGCACCATAAAATATATATAAATTTTTATTTATTTTTTTGACGAAAATAATTGTTATGTTTTTAATAAACAAAAAAATAACGACTGTTCTTATCATAATTGATTTTAATAAAAAAAAAATATTATATAAATAATAATTATTTTTGCCAAATAATAAAAAATTCAAAAAATAAATATTACTTTTTGACAAAATTTGTAAAAACCCAAAATAATTTTTTTTGAGATTTATTTTATTTGGTATAATTATTACGATCCCTGGTTTTAAATGAATATACTCATTTAAATAATCGTTTGAATTTTAATGAAACAAATAAAAATTTAGAGAAATTAAAAACCTTTTTAAAATTTGTTTTATTTTATTTTTCCTTTTTGTTAAATTTCAACAAGTTTACATAAATGCCTTTACGTGGCGTTACGTTTGATTACGTTACGTAATGAACTCTAACATTAAGTTTTTACAATTACAACTAAAATAAGGTTTACTTTTTATGAGATTAAATTCGTGTTATCCATAAATTAGTTTGATTGCATGTATTATCTGCCTTCACTTTTGTAATTTTGATTTAAACATTTCTGCTAAAACTAAAGCAGGATTACCATTTAAGTTCTGAAATGTTAAATATTAATTATATTTTTAGTTTTTTACATTTGAAAAGTATGTAGTAACACTTACCTCATAGTCATAGGGTTCACAAAATTCTTTACATCGTTGATACCATTGTTTAATGCGGCTATAGGAATGTAAATCAAATTCAAAAGCCTCGATTTGTGATATTGTTACCATCAGCGTTAAATCAGCTATTGTAAAATTATCGGATGCCGAAAAGTTTCTACCCTTTAGTATGATGTCGAACCAGCCTAAGGCTTCACATAATTTTGCTTTTTTTGTTTCGTCCAGAGGGGCGCCCATAAACATTGTTGGAAACTGTAGCAAAGTATTACATATGAATTACATTATAATAAAACAAGCAAGACGAAATACATCACTTAATCACAACTAAATTTTGGCTTAAAGTTTTATTTGTGAATAAGAGTTTTGTTTTTGGTAAAAAATAAATTTTTTAAGGTTGAACTTTTTTTTGAAAACAACTTTGGCACACGAAGGTATCTGTGTGTTTTAGAACGTTCTAATATTTGGCAATGAAAACATAAACATTTTTTAGTTGATGACGAAAATAAAAAATATCCAGCTTTAATTACACATATTTAAAAATCTTTTTGTTGTTTTGCTATAACATCGGCCATATTTTAACAAAACTTATTGTCTTTAAAAATTAAAAGCTATAATTATTCCTTTATAAATACTTTTTTGTTTTTATTAAATAACACACACAATTTTTCGACTTACATAATACTCCATCATTCTTTGGTATAATGTACCGAGATCAAACATTAAACGTTGATCTACCAAAGCTCGCACTCGTACATCTTTAGGATACAAACTATCGTCCTTGCCAAAGGCAGAAACCATATAAGACAATATAGCACGACTGTAATAATAATCAATAAAAATCAAAATTTTTGTGTATGATTTTTGGCTTAAGTTCATTTGTTGTATAATTTTGTAAAAATATGTAATTAAAAGCAAAATAAATTTTATTCAAAAATATTTAAAATACCTTTCCCACAGTACTAAGCCGCCATCATTTAAAGTTGGCACACAATGCTGGGGATTCATTTCGATAAAATCTGGCTTCATTTGTTCACCTTCTAAAATGTTTATAACCTTTAAGTCGAGTTCGAGATCCAATAATTTGGCCAAAAGTAAAATGCTACGACATGGTGGACTTGGTGGTATATAGTAGAGTGTTGGTGCCATTTTGCCGCCTCTAATTAAAAGGCAATATACAAATTCTTTTACAATATTTGTTGTTTCCTCTAGCATAATTCAAATAAAAATAACAAATATTTTTATAATATTTTCATTTATTTTGGAATAATACGTTGAAAAAAGCTAATTTCGATTAGCCGATTTGGACTCAGTACAAAAAAAATACATATATGTAAATCTAAAACACTAAATCACAAAAATAAATTAAAAATCGATTTAATTCGTAAAGCAATAGAAAATATATACACGTCAGCAAGCCAGATTTAAATGTAATGATTAGACATAAAAAATCAAGCAAATACAATAATAATCATTGATTGGTTAAGGGGGTTATGGCTTTTATTTTGTTTTAGCTGCAGCCAAAAAGTATGCTTTAAATTTTATTATATATAATTTTTTTTGGGATTTTTTTTTAGCAATAACAATCAGTTTTGTTTGTAGGAATATTTTTTCAATTTATTATTTTTAGCCGTTAAAGTATCACGTTTAGATCAATAAGTCAAAAACTTACTTGAGTTGATGCACAAATTTGTGTTGCACCACCTGAGCTGTTTCCATGCAATTCCCCAGTTTTGCTATGCACAACTAAGCGTCGCTGTTCAAACTTTGACTGCTCTTTCTTTATTTATTAATGCCTTATAAATGTTTAAATTACTACTGAATAAAGAAATAATTTGCAAACTAAAACCTAATAATACCATTGAATTGTAACAGTCTGTTAGAATTTGGTCAATTTATTAATGCGGTAAGGAACTTCTGTTATTGGCTTAAAGGGTAAAACATGTTTCTGTTTAGTTTTTTTACGAACAATATGAGTTGCTAAGCAACAAAAAAATAGTTGATTAACATTTTGAACGTATCGGTGAGTACACGATGAGGGTGTAAGAACAATAATTAAAGGACTTTGAGACACGTGTGAACGTGTGAAAAACTTTTAAAATAACATATCGCACACTTAATCAAAAACCTTCAGAACTCAAAATTTATTTGAATCTTTTTTTATTTCTTTAGCCAGTTCCCTGATCAAATCTTTAGAGAACCTGAAAACTTGTTTGCATTTAATTAAATTTTATTTTGAGAAGTAGTTTTTCAGTTGAAATCAATAAGAACCATGTTCTTTAAGTTGTAAAAGAAGGCTTTCATAGAAAATAAATTTTTTTAGTTATGGCTGTTGTTGATTTAGTGTGTATATGTATGAACATATGGATGGGTTTATGTGTTAAATTACCCACTGATTCGTAAACAGTTTTTTTTACTTTTTAAGGGTTTAAACACATTTAATATATCAATTTCTTTTAATAAAATAATAATTAATATAAAAACTTTAAAAAAATAACACCTTGAATGAAATTAAATATGTAAAAATATTTATTTTTTAAAAAATATCTGTTGTTTTATTAAACTTAGCTCAAAATGATTGCAGTTCAAAATAAAAATATGGGCAACTCTTATTTATAATGCAGTTGTATTTTATTACTTTATAGAGAATTTTGTTACATTTAAACTAACAGGTCGCAAAAAAATCTGAATATGCGCTGGTACTTTTTTAATTAGGAACCTAAGGGTAAAAAGGGGTCAAAATTATATTTTAGTACCTTTTAGGTACTTTTTGTAATTTCAAAAAATTTTAGAATTTTAAATAGTTTTTTAAAATTTTGTACTCTAAAGAGAAAAGAGGCACAAATTAACTTATGGTACTTCATAAATACTTTTATTAACTTTTGAACCAATAACTTTAAAAATATATTTAAAAAAGTTTTTGGTACTTTTAAAGCTGTGTGCCTTTTAAGGTCCCAGAAAGGGTAAAAATTATATTTGTGGATATTTTAAGACCCTTTTTTGTTTCACTTTTTTTATAAAATAAAAGACTATTGACTCGAATTGAGGCCGAAAGCAAACTAAGTGAACAAAAAGTACTCTTTTCTTACTTATGGTGTATTTTTTAATATAATAATTTAAGTAGTATTATATCAAGGAACATTGACCAAGATTGAGTGCCAGTTTTTTGCGTCTTTGGTGTTTTTTGCAATTTTTAAGATTAAAAGCCTACTAACATGAAACTTAGGACTATTTACTAAGACTGGGTTTAGAAGTAGACAAAAAGTGAGTCTTCAAATAAAAAAATTAGGGCCATTGCCAAAAAATAATTGATGGTTAAACGTACATATAAACAATTAATAATTAACACGGATTATCTATTTAGAAAAAATATATTTAAAAAAACTAGAATTATTTAAGTGGAAAGTCCCATAATTAGAATTTCGTTTTAGTTTTTTTTATATCAATACAGAACAGTATGTCTAGTCATCATCAAAGGTGTTTTAAGCATACAAAAATGTTTATTTAATACCCTTCACATAAAGGACAAGGGTATATAAAATTTGTCATTCTGTTTGTTATCTCTTTAATATCCATCTGTAACTCCATAAAGTATATATTTTTTGGTTCTTATAGATATGAAAGTCGATTAAGCGATGTCCGTCTGTCAATCTGCACTTCTGCCCATGTTATAGTTTATATCATGTTTTTAAAGCCGTTCGATGTTCCATATACGGGCCTATGCTATTAAACTATCAGAAATATCTGCGGGCAAGTCGCTGTTGAAATGCAGCAAAATCGCCCTATAACTGACCGAGATAAAACCCAAAGACCCAGACTACCTCTGTTTTTTTCTCTAACATTTGTACGAAAAAACCTCTAAAACTGCCCCGAAGTTGTCCCTACACGGTTGCAATGGGAAACTGGTTCCCATTAATTCTTCCTAACGAAAAGTTTTGTGGAATATTTTTACACCATATCTTCGCCTCCGAACAGGGCTGCAATACAAAATTAAATTTTTTTGAATTTTTTTCTAAATCGATCCCACACAGGATGGTCTTACAAAGGTTAAGTGTAGGACCGACCACAATTAATTTTCCTTCCCAAACATGTGAACATGCTCGCACCCTATCGCAAGCCCCTAACAGGGTTGCCATAAAAAATTTGAAAAATAGGCTATAAACCCCTACAACTTCCCCGGAGTTGCCTTAGAGGAATAAAATGTATCACAGGCCCCAATAATTTTTCCCATGTTCTTAGAACATATTTAGCCCCTCTCTCTATCACCTAAGGGGGTTGTCTTACAAAATTTAAAACTTTATGTAATTGCTCAACTTCCCTAGAGTCGGCCTTAGAGAAAAAAATTCTACCTCCGACCCCCATTAGTTTCCAAGAATATTCCCAAAACATACTTACCTTCCATCGCCTAAGGGGTCTCCCATATAAAGTTTGGGAAATTGTAATAAATCCCTCTCTTCAGCATCCAGGGTACCCGTGGATACGTCAAATGTAGGACTGACCCCAACTCATTTTTCTTTGCAAACATTTTCCTTAAATATACTTACCCTTACACAAAATTTAAAAAAAATTAGAATAAAAACAATAGCTAATGCTCTTGTAACCCTAAGAGGGTTAAAATATGATCCCCCTATTTAAAAATTGGAAGTATTTCAAAAATAAAAAAAATAAAAAAATATGGGCTTCTGAAAGACCAATTTGAAGGGTTTCTAATATTCGGCACATCTGAATAAAGCGCTCTTACTTGTTGTTATTTACTTTTGTATTTATAAGAACCTTATTGACATTTAACTGCAGTTATTGTAATATAACGTATATAAACACACAATTTTTACTGTATATGCGGGTGTTTGTAAATATAGAAATTATAGTCTGACCAATGGTCAGCCTAATAATATTGGTTTGTGTTAATGTACTATTGAATTTTATAGGAATGAAGTAGGTCATTATATAAAGTCTAAGGAACACGCATGACTAAAAAATTTACGTTTCACTAACCAACATAGATATTTACAGTGAAGTTTACTTAAGTCGTAGAGATAAAATGCGGAAAAACATGATAAAGGACATTTAATAAGTGATGAAAGAGCTGCTCTTATTAAGGATCAAAAATAATTTAGTATAAAAAAACAGAATTTATAAAAATAACTGAAAGTTCGAAAAACGCAGTTAATAGTCTTGGGAAACTATGAAGTTGCAATTACAAGACTTATCGAGAAATCTCGTCATCGCACAGTTAAAAACTTGAAATTCGCGCTGTGGGTAAGGACCGGAGCGGAGACGAAATGGGCCAAATATGGTTACATCCCAAAGCAATATCTACTAAGCTATAAGCTTTAGAAAAAATTTAAAAAAGATAATTTTTTTACGCTTAAAAAAAAAAGCAGACGGGTGCCTGTCCCCTTTTTTATATTTTGGGCCATAATGTTAAAAAAAGGTAAGAAATAAATTTTGATGGTGCGTAGGTGCCTTGTAACTTTTGAACGAATAAAGATAAAATAAAAAGGCCTTATATGTATATATATGAATATATTTTTTCTAATTTTTTTAATTTGCCCATAAGGGGTACTTTTTAGGGGCTTATTGTGATCTTTAAGCCCATGAAGGTAAAAAACATAGCTTAATTTAGTTCCTTTTTTGGAATATCGGACCTTAAGGGGCAAGAAAGTGTGATTTATAGACTCATTAGGTATATTTTGTAACTTCTTAACTAATAAAGTTAGAAACAAAATTCAAATTGGTTTTGACAGGTAC
Organism: Melanophora roralis; assembly: GCA_963583895.1. Lineage (NCBI taxonomy): Eukaryota > Metazoa > Arthropoda > Insecta > Diptera > Rhinophoridae > Melanophora > Melanophora roralis. The sequence goes on along the minus strand of OY757187.1, from coordinate 62,089,944 downwards.
CTGTAAAATTACAATATGTTTTGGCACTTTTTTGAAATAATGGTCTTTAAAGGGCAAGACAGGGCTTTTTAAATACTGCTTATGTCTAGCTTGTAACTTCTTAACTAATATAGGTAGAAGTGAAATTCAAACTGTGGACAGGTCTAGAAAAACATGAAAAAGTTTTTGCTACCTTTCTTGAAATACTGGATCTTACCCGTTACGGTATAAAAACTAATATTAATAGTGCCTAGGCCCTTTTTCTAATTTTTGAACCAATAAAGAGTATTAAATGTGAATCACCGTCAAGACTGGAAGGTAACTATGTTGACAAAAAGAACAATTTTGATATTTTGGGTACTTTTCCCACTTTGGATTATGAGTTTGCAAATATGATATAAACGATTATTGACCTTGGTTAAGGTCGACTAAATTCAATTTTTGGAATTTAAAAAAAAAATTAGTTTTAAAAGATGAAGTTGACGTCTTCGAACCCACGCAAAGTGGATCAAGAGTACTTTTTTCTCATTGCTGGTACTTTTTTGCATTTTTTGAGCTTATGACAATGTTAACCTAGATTGAGGGCGTAAGCCAGCAAAGTGGACAAAAACTACTTTTTCGCATTTTTAATATTTTTTTTTAATTTCTTTGGATTAAAAGTAAAACTTATTGTTTGTTTGCATAAACGAAGGTTCAATTATAAAAATAAGCAAAAAAATAAGTAATGATTATTAATTTATATTGGAATGAAAGCCAACTATGTATGTGGTCAAAAAGTTTTTTTTTGAAATTTTTTAGAAGTCAACTCAGTATTAAAAAACTACTCTTTTCCATAAAATTAAGGGTTTTTATTAATGGAAGACATAAAAATAGAAACTTTAGATCCTAAGCTAAGATTTTATAGAAAATCATGCAAATTTTACTTTTTTTATTGCATTTAGTACTTTGTTTTAGTACTCGTAATATTTTTGTTTTTTTAAAACTTCGCTTCCGAAGTAGAAGTTTAATTTTTGCTTTTACAATATTTGATTTTTCATGATATTTAAGAAACAAGACAGAGGAAAAGGTATGAAGTTAATTTTAACTGAGCTTTACTGTAGAAGTTTTTTTTTCAATAACCAACACGAACACAGGGAAAGGAGCCGCATACCCAGCATACCATATGCGCTCTAAATGAGCTCATAAAGACTCTTTTGTCGGAACGCTGACGCTGAACGCTTCATGCCAAGGCATATTCATATAAGGTGGTCTTATTAAAAAAATTAAGAGAGTCGTTCTCTTACTCTTTATTTTTTTTATATGAATTTTGACACCAAAATTGAAAAATTTTTCGAGTTTAGTGTCAAACTCCATGTAAAAAAAATTAAGAGTAAGAAAACGACTCTCTTAATTTTTTATTGCGGCTACCTTGTATCGATATGCCTTGCTTCATGCTGGATATTCTTTGCTTAATTTGTTAGAACGAAGTTCACTTATTATTAATTTTCTTTTTTAAGCTTGCTCTTTTCATTATTTATTATAAGATAACTCACAATTTTGTCTTTACGCTTTCAAAAATATTCACTAATGAATCAATTTGTGTAACTTCTTTCTTCTGCTTAGCTGGAATTTACCGTTATCTGTCAAAGTGCAGAAATTACTCATAAAAAGCACATAAAATCGATCATTTTTGAGCTCAGAAATATGTACGCAGGAAACACTCACAGAAGCTCATAAAATCGCTCATATATGAGCTCATATATAAGAGCGCACCGATAATGGTATGCTGGGTATCAACAAATTTTTGTATGTGTGTTTGCTTGAACAAAGCTTTTGAATTTTTTTATAATTTTATTTTTGTGTTTTCTTATATTTTATTATTAAAAAGGCATTTATTTATTGTTAGCAATTGTTGAGTAATCAAAAATTTATTTCAAGTAATTAATTAAATATGTAGTTTAAGTTCAAGGCTTCAATATTTTTGTTCTTGTTTATTGCTGAAAGTAAAAGGCCTTGAAAATACTAAGTATGCCACGAAATATTAAATTTGAATAAGTCAAGCGAACCAAAGTGTGTGTAAACGTTTAAAAACTCTAGTATGTTTTGCCTATTTTTTGTCTATATATTTAAATATTAAAACAGTCAATACACAACAGTGTTTAACGTTAATATATTGACTAAAGTATAGGTTGCATTTTGGGGGACATTCTGATGACGCTTAGCCCAGATAACTATAACTTTTTGTCATGCACAGAAAAAATTAAAAAAAAAAAAAACATTACAAAAGTGTAGTTTTTATGAATATTTTCAAATATAAAATTGAACAAGGCGATTAGATTTTTGCTTACCCCTGGTTTTGCTTTCTACTATCTATTTAGAGTTTAGTTTTGGGAGCAGCAAATGTGCTTTTAGTAATTACCCAGCAAAAACTAAGATTGCTTTGTAATCGCAGCTGCCAGATTTGACGATTTTGGAGGCAAAAATAGGCTTTTTACGTTTGGAAAATTTTTGCCCTGAATTTGACGAGATTTGAAAATTAAAGATTTGCGGCTTTCTCAGAAGAAAATCAGAGGCAGAAAAAGATTTTTTTTCCATTTAAGAAAAATATATTTTAAAATATGTATATTGGCCACTACTTGTTTATATAAATAAGGTTATCAAAAAGGGATTTTAGATAGAATATTGTTTATATAACAATGATTAGAAATAGTTTAAATAGAGTATCCAAAAAATTATATCTGTATAATAAATTATTCAAAAATGGTGTCCTAAATAAAATGGTTTAACATAAAAAAGTTACTATGTTGGATATTCTGTTTTTATATTTGCAGTTTATTTTGCTTAAAATTATTAATTTTGCTTTTAAGTAAAAAAATTGAAAAAATATACATTTTAGGGCTAACTATTCTTTGCCAATTTTAAAAAGCTGTTTTGACGTTTTTGACGATTTTTGCCCTAAAGTTTGATAATATTGAACCAAAAGTATCTGTCAGCTATGTTTGTAATAAATTAAAGTTCTAAAAACTACTTACTCATTAGCATTTTAGCTCATTATATTAATATGGCGTTGACGTTGGAGGCAAGTACTTACCATAATCTCTTACAAAGAGGGAGTTAAATAAGTACTTCCCACACTTGCTTACAAAGAGGGACCTAAATAAGCTATTACTTAATTTGCATTAAAATAACTTCTTACTGGGGCCCCCAGTAACTTGCATTTTAAACTTTTTTTTGTTGATGTTTTGGTTAAAACTGGCTTAAAAAATTAAAAAAAAATGTTTAACTATCTATCTGATTAAATTTTAGATAAGAAATAAATCATTATCTAAAAACGGCAAAGTAATGCAGACGTTATGTAATAGTAATTGAAAAGTAAGTTGTTTTGTTGTACCTAATCACTACCAAGTTTTTGCTTTTTGCTGGGTAACTTTTTTACTAAGAATAATTTAATATTAATTTTAATTATGTTAATTTAAAGAGACCTATTTGAAAATTAAATTTTTCTTACCAACAACAGCCAAGTAAAATTAATATGGATTTTTATCACCTGTACTGTTTTAGCTGTGATAGTGTTTTTGGCTGTAAACATCAACTTTCTAACTCACATGTTTTTGAAAAGAGCAAACGCAATTGTTTATCTTCTTCAGTAGAAAGAACATTTGCAATTTTTTAAGAACATGACTTTATTTTCACCCGTTAAGATATTTTAAAAGAGGTGTTTTGTTAGAGGTTACACTAAACGTGAAATTTTATACCTCTTTTGCAAAAATTTACTACATGTTACATTTTTTTTTAAAACAAATTTGTTTAGTTTAGGTTCTCTTTGAAAAATTCGGAAGTTAATACGCTCTGTGTAATAAAAGGTTTTTTTGTCCTTTCAAGAGCACAACAGCACATAGTGAAATACTAAATATGGATTTAAATTTAAGATTTTTGAATGCATCCTTAAAGAAGCTTAGAAAATGTGACAAGTGGCACTTAGTATTATTACTTTTTTCTTTAAATATGTTGCGTTCAGTTAAATTAATTTTTTCAGTTTAGAACTAAGCATTTTTTTGATGATGATTGGTTCCTTTTCCGGGATGGCCTCCCGCAACAAGAATTTCGGAGTTTTGGTATTACTGTTTCAATTATTACTCTATTACAGCAAAATTAAGCATATATTTAACACATAACGCCACCCAATAGAATGCTGCATGTAGCAGTTTATAATTTACAATGGGTCCCATTTAAGTTAAATTTCCGAAAATCACATTTAAACCCACAAATTGCTGAAAAAATAATGCTGTCGAAATATGCTTGCGCACGCCAAGTTTTGTAAGGACCAACCATTAATGAGCGTATTTCTCGTTTATCTCAAAATCAAGTTAACTTCGTTCACGAAAGTACAAGGGTAGTTCATATATAAAAATTTATGGTGTAACATGATCGGGCATTAAGCAAAATTTCTTTTAATTATTTTGTTTTTTTTATTTTAAAATTTGAGGTGTTAGCTAAGAAGAACAAATATATTTACTTAATCAATTTTTTTTTAATTTTTAATCAATGCCAAATATTATTTATTTTTGTAATGAGTACAATTAGTGCGAAATATGGCAAAATTAAAATTTGTCATATCAAGTAAAAGTAATGCACAAAATGTTTAGCCTTTGTAAGTAAATACGAACAATAAAAACCCTAATATGTATTTAACTTAAATTAGCTGAAGATTTAATCACAAGTTCTTACAAATGAAAAAAAGGTTTAAAAGAGGAAAAATAGTTTTGCGGAATAGAAAATACCCTTTTCCTATCACTTCTCTTGCAAAATGGAAAAATACCAAAATATGCTCGAGTTAATGGACCTTTTTTCTTCATGGCGTCGAGAGTGTGCATTTCCAATGCCATAAATTTTTTAAAAATATGCAAACTTAGCATAGTTAACATACAATATTAAAAAACTATCCAACGAGTATCTGCACAAACAACACAGGGCTACCATTTCCATATTGATCGAAACAGGAAACCAACCCTAAAAAAGGAGGAATTTTAATTTAAAAAAAGGTGGGCATGTTTTATTCATCAGTATAATGAAAGAGTAATGCAAATATATACAGTTTTTCCATTTTGAGTTGCAACCTCACCCTTTATTATTGCTGTGTTTGATATGTACTGTTTTCGCTAACGAGACCGGTAAAAAAGCAGTACATACAACCTTAACATTATCAAAGTGAAAATATTGTTACCTCTAGCCAGTGTGGGGCTTTAAACGACACCTTCGCTACCAGACTTAAGATAAACTCAATTTAAAACTTGATTTTTACATAATTAAACGCAAAAGTATATTTCAAAACGTTTAAGAAATAAATACATACAAAACAAGTAAGAGCGCTATATTCGGCTGTGCCGAATCTTATATACCCTTCACATTGGTCTTTAAATATACCCAGCCGAGTAATTTTGTACTGCAAATAATATAATAAAAAACCTTGTGCGAGTTTTAAAGCCCATAAAAAAAATAACAAAACTTTAACGTTCGTATGAATAATAGAAATAGATGAAGAAGGTTTGAGGTCGAGAGTTTTTAAAGTTTTCGACATTATTCATATTTAAAGGTTAATAAAACTTATTAGATGTTCTAGTCCCCCTGCTCTTCACCAAGTTTTTCACCAAAATGTATGAATTATTTGATTATTACTTTTTGTAGAATATTCGAAGTCGATAGCTGTAATAGTTTTCCAGAAGTAGCGTATCGAAAATTGTTTAAAAATTGTTAATTTGTATGGGAGCTACCCCTTCTTCACCCCCCATCCGAAAATCTTTTTCTTCAGAGCGTAGCCCTTAATGTCCAATTACTTTTTGTAGAACATTTGATTTCGATATATGTTATAGTTTCTGAGATATAGCATATCGAAAATTTAACAAAAATTGTTAATATGTATGGGAGCTACCCCTTTTTTTGCCCCCACTCGAAAATTTTTTTCTTTAAAGCGTAGCCCTTAGCGTGCAATTACTTTTTGTAGAACATTTCATTTCGATATCTGTTATAGTTTCCGAGATATAGCGTATCGAATATTTGATAATAATTGTCGATTTGTATGGGAGCTACCCCTTTTTTTCCCCCCACCCAAAAAATTTTTTCTTTAAAGCGTAGACCTTAGCGTGCAATTACTTTTTGTGGAACATTTCATTTCGATATCTGTTATAGTTTCCGAGATATAGCGTATCGAATATTTGATAATAATTGTCGATTTGTATGGGAGCTACCCCTTTTTTTGCCCCCACCCAAAAAATTTTTTCTCTAAAGCGTAGCCCTTAGCGTGCAATTACTTTTCTTAGAAAACTTCATTTCGATATCTGTTATAGTTTCCGAGATATAGCGTATCGAATATTTGATAATAATTGTCGATTTGTATGGGAGCTACCCCTTTTTTTGCCCCCACCCAAAAAATTTTTTTCTTTAAAGCGTAGCCCTTAGCGTGCAATTACTTTTTGTAGAACATTTCATTTCGATATCTGTTATAGTTTCCGAGATATAGCGTATCGAATATTTGATAATAATTGTCGATTTGTATGGGAGCTACCCCTTTTTTTGCCCCCACTCGAAAATTTTTTTCTTTAAAGCGTAGCCCTTAGCGTGCAATTACTTTTTGTGGAACATTTCATTTCGATATCTGTTATAGTTTCCGAGATATAGCGTATCGAATATTTGATAATAATTGTCGATTTGTATGGGAGCTACCCCTTTTTTTGCCCCCACTCGAAAATTTTTTTCTTTAAAGCGTAGCCCTTAGCGTGCAATTACTTTTTGTGGAACATTTCATTTCGATATCTGTTATAGTTTCCGAGATATAGCGTATCGAATATTTGATAATAATTGTCGATTTGTATGGGACCTACCCCTTTCTTTGCCCCCACCCAAAAAATTTTTTCTTTAAGGCGTAGCCCTTAGCATGCAATTACTTTTTGTAGAACATTTTAAGTCGATAGCTGTTATAGTTTACGAGATATAGCGCATAAAATATTTCACCAAATTTGTGCAATTGTAGAAAAAATACCCCTTCCCCTGGTCCTATCTGAAAAAAATTTTTCCATTATTAAGGTCCCTTCTTTAAGAGTATCCTTGCCAAGTTTTGTGGCAAGAGTGACTATACTTACTGAGATATATAGGGATATATGCACGGATTTTGTCCTAAAAAAAATGGGTTACTCTGGGTTTTCGCTTATATCTCGGTCAATAGTGAACCGATTTTATTGATTTTAAATAGCGATTGTCTCCAGGATATTTGTGATAGTTTGACACCATTAACTGGTCTGTATCTTTTTATTTGACTCCGGAAACTTGATTTCAACAGACGGACAGACGGACAGACGGACAGACGGACAGACGGACAGACGGACAGACGGACAGACGGACAGACGGACAGACGGACAGACGGACATCGCTAAATCGACTTCCCTATCTATAAGGATCCAGAATATATATACTTTATGGGGTCGCAAATGAATAATAAAGAAATTACAAACGGAATGACAAAGTGATATATACCCTATCACTATGTGAAGGGTATAAAAAGACTTTTGATGGCAAGAAAATTTATTACCAGCTGGATTATATGGTTCTTGCAAAAAATATTTTCTTATGTAATAAAAAATTTTTCTGCCAAAATTCTTACTGAAACTGCTTTTCAAGAGTACGTAACTGATGTTTTACAAAGCAAAACGTACTGTAAAAAAATAACGGTACCGAACCTTCAATCACGTCTAGTCACAATTTTTTAACCAAGTTAAGTAATGCACGATATTTGAAACAAAAGCAATATTAAAAGTTCAAGAACTCAGTGCAATTAAACATTATGAAGATTGTGCAAAAGTAGGAAAACTTCGGAAAATTGCAGAAAAAGTAGAAAAACGCCCTAAAACCAAGAGCAATGTCCGGGAAAAAAAGGTTGCATGGCAACCCTAGGCAAGTGGCATAATATTAAAAACAGAAATGGAATAGAAATGATGCAGCAAAACCGCATTTAGCAAAGAAATTATTGATAGTTAAATACATACATACATACATACATGCATACATACATACATACACACATACATACATACATACATACATACATACATACATACATACATACATACATACATACATACATACATACATACACACATACATACATACATACATACATACATACATACATACATACATACATACATACATACATACATACATACATAAATACATACATACATACATACATACATACATACATACATACATACATACATACATACATACATACATACATACATACATACATACATACATACATACATACATACATACATACATACATACATACATACATACATACATACATACATACATACATACATACATACATACATACATACATACATACATACATACATACATACATACATACATACATACATACATACATACATACATACATACATACATACATACATACATACATACATACATACATACATACATACACACATACATACATACATACATACATACATACATACATACATACATACATACATACATACATACATACATACATACATAAATACATACATACATACATACATACATACATACATACATACATACATACATGCATACATACATACATACATACATACATACATACATACATACATACATACATACATACATACATACATACATACATACATACATACATACATACATACATACATACATACATACATACATACATACATACATACATACATACATACATACATACATACATACATACATACATAAATACATACATACATACATACATACATACATACATACATACATACATACATACATACATACATACATACATACATACATACATACATACATACATACATACATACATACATACATACATACATACATACATACATACATACATACATACATACATAAATACATACATACATACATACATACATACATACATACATACATACATACATACATACATACATACATACATACATACATACATACATACATACATACATACATACATACATACATACATACATACATACATACATACATACATACATACATACATACATACATACATAAATACATACATACATACATACATACATACATACATACATACATACATACATACATACATACATACATAAATACATACATACATACATACATACATACATACATACATACATACATACATACATACATACATACATACATACATACATACATACATACATACATACATACATACATACATACATACATACATACATACATACATACATACATACATACATACATACATACATACATACATACATACATACATACATACATACATACATACATACATACATACATACATACATACATACATACATACATACATACATACATACATACATACATACATACATACATACATACATACATACATACATACATACATACATACATACATACATACATAAATACATACATACATACATACATACATACATACATACATACATACATACATACATACATACATACATACATACATACATACATACATACATACATACATAAATACATACATACATACATACATACATACATACATACATACATACATACATACATGCATACATACATACATACATACATACATACATACATACATACATACATACATACATACATACATACATACATACATACATACATACATACATACATACATACATACATACATACATACATACATACATACATACATACATACATACATACATACATACATACATACTCATGCGCAAACACCTTTGTGTACGTTGACAAAATAATTTTTAAGCTAAACATTAGTATTTAAACAAAGATTTGAGTTAAAAAGATTGAACACAAAAAATACAACAGGAAAATCTTAAATTGCTAATGATAGTTTTACACTTGTCTCCTATAGATCATTAAAGTTGCCTAGAAAAAAAAAATAAATAAGAAAAATTGCAACATTAAGAACCTTCGACAAATAAGTCCTAAATGCATGCGACAGAAAAACAGGCGACTCATAACATACATATGCGTACAGCAAATTTCATAGAGAAGTAATCTATCTACAGCCTAAGATTCATTTAATGAACCATTGGCAAGGCCAACGACTGTTAATATGACAACCCACAGCTAAAAGAATCATAACTTCAGGTAATGTTAATGTTTAGGTCTCTATTAGTTGCATTTTTTCCTTAAGGCTTATACTTTGCTCAAAACGCGCTTAGCTGCAGTTTAAAGATTTTTACGGTATATTTTAATATTTAAATACATAACAAAGGCATCTTATACGTTTCCAATAAACAAAAGTAAAAATTCGCAAAAAAAAAAAATTATTTTCTAACTGTTACTTGAGGTTCTTAAGCAGTTCAGGTAGTTAAAATTTAGTACAAAGAGAAAATCCTGTAGAGATTTTGAAAACAAAAATGCAAAAACTACAAGTTTTATAATGCCGAAATTACCTTGAAAACATAACAAAACAATTTATTATGAACCTGTTGAAGGATCATGTAGTGCAAATGTAAATTGACTATAAATAGAAAAGGTCATGCAGCAGGATAAGAATAGTTGTGATAAGTGTTTAAAAGAGTAAACAACATCCTAAATAAAAAGAAAAAAAAGAATATGAAACGATTTCAAAATATTTTCTACATAATAGCTATAACAGTCTTAGGAGCTAAAGTTTCATCCTTACCGGTCGAAACAGTTTTGCCGAACAATGGCGATGAGACCAACAATCGTCTTAATACACCAACAGAGGATATAAAATCTACCACTACTTCAAGTCCAGAAACTAATTCTAATAAAGATTCAGAAACATCAAATTCACATCCAGACACAACATATGTGGTAAGTGTGTAAACATATCCCCGTTTTTAAGTTACGTGTCTTCGAACCATTGGATTAAAATTTTACAATGTATCAAAAAATCTCTGTAAGAGATTAAATATAAAATTGAAACTTTTTATCAACTGGTAAAAAAGTGTTGAATGCCATTCAAAAAACCTTTGGAAGTTATAACTATTTTCTTTACCAAAAATGCTTTATGAAACCTTTTTATAATGCATGGAACGTGCTCAAAAATAAAGTTAAAAACCCTCCTAGTGTGTAAACTTTTAAAATCTTTTAAGTCTACCTTTACACTTAAATATAAATATGGCAGCATCAGCTTATTCACCGATAATTAGGGTACAATAGTTTGTGTTGTATCAAGACAAATTATATTAATTAGTCCTCCGCATTTCCTCCTTTTTGTGTGTTGAAAAAGTGAATGTCAAAAGATTTCACACAAAAGTAATAAATCTGGACTTATATACATACATACACGAATTTTTTTACATATACCTTTAACGAATTTAAAGGAGACCTTACATATTACATTTTGTATTACGTTTAAAAATATATTTTAAATTTTGTTTTTAAGGCAAATTTTGGGTTTGGTTCATTTTTTAATTTCTTTTAATTTATTTCTGTTAATGCTGAAAAAAAAATTTATTTAAAAAACTGGTTTTTGTCGAGAAGAATGCATTTTCGAAACCAGCTACGAAGTTTCATTATTAGTACGCTCTGAACGCTAGATGGTCTTTGGGTGCAACCATCACCTATTAACTTACATGTTGTCCAGAATAGTAAAAAAAATATTTTATTATATAAGCTACAAGGAAGTCTACATATGTTAAAAACACTATGCATTTTGTATTAAAGCCTATTGCACATTTCCTTTATCAAAATTTTCACAATGTGTGCCTTAAAACAAATTAATAAATCTGACATTGACTTTTTTAAAATTTCGCGATGAATTTATAAACAGCTGTATTCTCAAGACTGCCTAAAGTAAACACTAAAGTGATCTTTAAAATATTTGATAGGGCCAAGGTCCATTAATAAGGTTTGTGCAATTCGGCAACATCAAATTACGAACATTTTGTTTTTGTAAAACTTTTCCATGATTGTCAAAAATGGCAGGCTTAAATACCAATTTCAACACTGACAACAATAACATGGCACTTTATAAAATAAACAAATATAGAAAAACAGCAATGGCGCCCTATATACATATGTAAACAAATTATGACACTCAAGGTAGGTAAACACAAGGGAGCAAAATATGATTAGCTGGGCTTATAATTTTGCCTTGTTAGGTGTACCCTGGATAGGACAACCTTCATTTAACTGAAAATTTGTTTAAATAACGGCAATTCTAGTTAAGAAACCGACTACTTTTTGCATATCTAACTACGCATATTTGCTTACATTCTCTTACTCTTTGCTTTTTTATATGGAGTTTGACACTAAAATTAAAAATATTTTTTTAATGATGCGTCAAGCTTAACACACAAAAAACTACAAAAAAAATTTTTCAAACAAATTCTTGTTCAAAATAATTTATTTTTTTAGTCAATTTATTTAATAGTCTCTAATAATATTTTTATTTGATTTTAAAATCAAACAAAATTTTCGCCTAGACAAATAAAATATTTAACCAGCTCAGCAAAATTTTTTAACAGAAAATAAAATTCTTGCAAAATTGTTTGTCTAAATTTACAACTTTCGTTGTAGGTCCTCAGCCAGACAAAATATTTACTGATTCTCTGAAATTTGTTACTGATTCTACAACTCAGTTTTTTCTGTGTAATATAAAAAAAGGAAAAATTAAGATAGTCAAAATGTCCACATGCTGTTGCGGCCACCTTGTTTCGATATGACTTGCTTACAACAATAACAGCAAATGAACACAAAAGCAGCAACTTTAAATAAATAAACCTTGCTTTACATTTTACTGTTAAGGTGATATTCCTTTTAGCTTATAGGACAGTTCAGCATAAAGCTTATTTAAATAACGAAAACGTTATAATATGTTCTATACCATATCGAATTTACAGCATGTTTACACGCGACCTAAAATCTAAGGTTCGAACCCTGGCGGTGATTGAAACTACATAGTTCGCCATACAAAATTTTGAGAGCGACGTTTCTTAATTCATTTCAAATCTTGTGCGAACCGAAGAGAGTTAACCTTGATCTTAAATTTTGATAACAAATTATCGCAAGTTAGTCTGACTTAAAAAAGTCTTAATAAATAAAACTAAAGGCATTTCGTTTTCTGTGGGCTCCAACAAAACAGAACAAGTGCTTTAATAACTTTTCTCTCAGATTTTGTATTACATTCTTACTGCTAATAAAATTTATAATACACAAAAAATTCAAAAAGGATTCTTTATTGAAATCTGTTCGAAACGTAGCTTTGGTACAAAGTGCCTAAATCATAATTAAGAAATTTAAGTGCAGAACTCTATTCTGTTTGTTCTGCTTGTTTTAGAAATTTAAAGTAAAAAAAGCAAATGTTCTCACTGTCATTAGTTTTAAAAAATAAATTTTATTTTCTTTTTTCAGTTACCTGAACACCATTCAGCTGCTGCCATCGGCAGCGGGCAATTCGACCCCTCCTTATATGCCGGTTATTTAACGCCAGAGGCTTTTCAACAATATCTTGCTCAATTTGCTGGCGCATTTGCACCCTATGGATACCCAGGCTACGGCCCTGCCCCAGTATACCCAGCACCTTATGCTGTACAAACTGGTTATGATGGCTTTTTAGTACCTTCGACCAGCCTTTCAACTAGTGGCACAGTTACTTCAACTAGTGGCAACATTGTAAATGCTCTCTCAAATCTAATACCTGCTCTCATGAACTCTACTGTATTTAGAGTAATGGCCACGTTATTTATAGCTGTTTTAATGTTAATTTTTGGTGGTGCTGTCACAACTGCCATTTGTAATCTAACACCTTTGTGTAATATTTCTTTTAAGGCTGTTTCCTATTTAAGAGGAAATGGTGCACATGATGTGGGTCGTATGTTGGCTGAAGAAATAACACCGGAAAGAGTAAGACGTGCTTCGGAATTTGTACGCAGTGCTATACGTAAATACAAAGAGATGCAAAGAGTTATGGAAGATGAAGGAAAAAATATTAAGAAATGAATTAAGCAAAGGGGTCTTAAACAAAAAATTACAAATTGACGGACTTGGAGTTGATATAATGACAATATTTATTAAAGAGTTAATTTAAAAAACTACTTTTAGTTTTAGCTTAATAAGTAAAAAAAACCTTTTAAGTAGTAAATAAAATGCCAACTACATTATAAAATTTAGTTTTTTATTTGCAACTTAAAATGCTTGTAAGTTAGGAAACAATATTTTTGTTAAATTTTGCTTAATCCTTATTTAGGTTTAAGCTTATTTGAAGATAGATTTCTTGCTATAACTTTATATAATTGTACTAAATAAAGAGCCCGATATCGGTAGCTCCAATTTATTTAAAATCCTAATTGAGCATTGAGTCAATTGTGGACATTATGGCAGAAAGCCTAAAAAATAAATTCTGAGGTTTTTGTTAGTTTTCTTGAGAAATTAATATTTAAAACTGTCATTAATTTTTTTCTCGTTAAACAATGCATGAACACATAAAATTGCGTTTTGATAGTAAATAAATTGTAGCAATTTAAATAATTTAGATTTTCCAAAAAAATTATAAATTTTACCCAAATTTAAGACTATTCAAAGATATCCGGCAAGATTTGAGCCCAGTCTTTTGACGTAAGGCAATACAATTGTCTTTTAAGCAAAAGTTGAGTGAGTTTAATATCTGCTTAAGTCCTACAATATGAGACTTCAAATAAACGGTGTTTACAAAAATGCATTTTGACCAATTTTAGATAACTTTCAGGCCAAAAGCCACATTATTCTTTCCTTATTAATAAAAAAAATTTTTGGAAGTGCATGACAAATTTTAATTTTTTTTAAATATTTTGATATTTTTGGCAAATTTTTGTAATTAAAAGTTTATTGTTTATTTTGGTACAGTTAATTGACCCAGGGCCTACAAAATTTTACCTATTTTAAAACAAAACTTTACATTTAGCAAGATTTTTTTCTAAAATTCCAAAGCTGCAGCTAAAAACAAACCCCGGCCTTAGAACCCCTAATTTAAGGCCCAATTAGGGGCGTTATGGGTAAAATACTAAAAAAAATCCCTCTTTTTGAATTTTTTTATAAGTTTTTAGGATTGGTGGGATTTTCTTTTTTCTCATTTTATTTTTTAATTTAATAAAGTACATACTTACATATGTATATGCAAAACTTGTTTTTTAAAAAAATGTATATTTTTAACAAAACTAAAAAAAGTGTATATTTTTACATAAAAAACTTTAGTTTTTAATCTTATAAAGACCATTTGTTCAATTCTTAGGTTCAATAAATAAAATTTTTATATATTTTCATTTGTCGCCAAATGATTTTTAGTAGGGATATTGAAATGCAATTTTATCCATAGATATACATATGTTTGTCAATATAATAAAAAAATGAGAAAAAACTAAAACATTAAAAAAAACAGTAATTCCCAAGAAACCTAACGAAAATGCCAAAATTGACATTTTTTATATATTAACCATAATGCTTACTGTTAGGGTAGGGCTGGTAAATTATTTAATTGATCTTAGATACATAAATTAGGGTTCTTCCGACCAAGTTTTGATTATTAATCGCAGCTTTGGACATTCAGAAAAAATTGGCTAAGTTCAAAAATTTTTTTTTTTTAAATAGGTAAAATTTCGAAGGAATCCGGGGCCAACTGCATTGATATGTTCAAAAAGGGTTTGATCATAAAAACATACCAATTCGTTATGCACTCTCAAGGAACCTTTTTTTGTTACAGAGGAAGAAGTGATGTAGACTTCCGCCTAAAAAAAAGCTGAAGTGTATTTCTTTTTAAATATTCTAGGACAGATATTAAACTTTTTTTTACCTTTATTTAAAAAAAAAATATATTGCCTTACATTAAAAATGAAATTTTTTAAAGTCTGACACAAATATTTGCAGATATCTACAGATTATCCTAAATTTTGGTAAAATATTAATTTTTTGAAATCTAAAATATGTAATTTGTTACACAATTTTATTTAAAAAATATATCAAAACGAAATTTGGTTTGTACTTGCTCTTAATGACAACAATTATAAATATGAAAAGAAATTTTAAATAAGAAAAACAAATCCCAAAAAGCCGAACAAAAATCCCAGAATTTACTTTTTTAAGTTTTTTACCACAGTTGTTTTAGGGCTGCTAATTTAATACCCTAAACAAATACTGGAGTATTATTTGGAGCTTCCGATATCCGATTCCGACTTTTATTCTTTGAAGTTTTACAGCAAATTTGCTAAATTAGTTTTTTTTAAAAGGTCAAATTCTGATCCATGTCCAACTATATTTAAATATTTAATAATTTTTCTTTTCTAAAATAACGAATGTTAAAATAGCTCTCAGAATATATAAATTATAAAGCATTTCCAAACAAAGTAATTTTTTTATGAAAACTTGGCTAAATAAGCTAAAAATTACACTTTTTTGCAATTTTCGAACTAAAAATTTTGAAATTGGAAAAAGATATTTATATAATTTTTTTCTGTGTGGAAATTTCTTTGTCTAGCTAACACAAACGATTTTAGGAAAATCCGTTATGTATTCAATCCCATCATTCAAATGAGCTTTAACTAGGACTTGCAAATTTTTGGAATTTTAATATTTTGTTGAAATAAGGTAGCACACGTTAGCATGTTTTTAGCTTTATGAACGCTTTAGGTATGAGAAAAAAATTTTTCAAATCGGTGGCGAAACAAAAAAATGACATGCGTAAAGAATTTTTTCATGACCAAAGCACCCCCTTCATGACTTTATAGCGCCCCTGTGCTAAGCGGGGCGGTTTTGTTCGATGTGTTAACTTGAATACTTTTTTTTACGTTCATGAAAAATTGAATAGCAATCAAACTAGCCATTTTGAAATGGATGCAATTTGGATTCAAAATTGTAACTCTGCCCCACTGTGTAACGTTAAGTAAAGCGGTTAAAAAACAAGTAAGAGCGCTGTGCCGAATCTTATATACCCTTCACATTGGTCTTTAAATATACCCAGCTGAGTAATTTTATACTGCGAATAATATAAGAAAAAACCTTGTGCGAGTTTTAAAGTTCATAGAAAAATATACAAAATTTTAACGTTCGTATGAATAATAGAAATAGATGAAGAGGTTTGAGGTCGAGAGTTGTAAAAGTTTTCGACATTATTCATATTCAAAGGTTAAAAAAACTTGTTAAATATTATGGGATGTTCTAGTCCCCCTGCTCCTCTCCCACTTTTTCTCCAAAATGTATAAATTATTTGATTATTACTTTTTGTAGAATATTCGAAGTCGATAGCTGTAATAGTTTTCCAGAAGTAGCGTTTCGAAAATTTTATAAAAATTCTTAATTTGTATGGGAGCTACCCCTTCTTCACCCCCCACCCAAAAATTTTTTTTCTTTGAAGCGTAGGCCTTGTTGTCCAATTACTTTTTGTAGAACATTTCATTTCGATATCTGTTATAGTTTCCGAGATATAGCGTATCGAATATATCATACAAATCGTTAATTTGTACGGGAGCTACCCCTTTTTTTGCCCCCACTCAAAAATTTTTTTTTTAAAGTGTAGGCCTTGTTGTCCAATTACTTTTTGTAGAATATTTCAAGTCGATAGCTATTTTAGTTTCCGAGATATAGCGCATAAAATTATTCAGCAAATTTGTGCAATTGTAGAAAAAATACCACTTCCCCTGGTCCTATCTGAAAAAAGATTATTTAGGTCCCTGCTTTAGGAGTATCCGTGCCAAGTTTTGTGGCAAGAATGACTATATTTACTGAGATATATAGGGATATATGCACGGATTTTTTCCTAAAAAAATGGGTTGTTTTGGGTTTTCGCTTATATCGCGGTCAATAGTGAACTGATTTTGCTGATTTTAAATAGCAACCGGCTGCGGGATATTTCTAACAATTTGACACCAATAACTGGTCTGTATCTTTTTATTTGACGCCGGAAACTTGATTTCAGCAGACGAACAGACGGACAAACGGACAGACGGACATGGCTATATCAACTTCCCTATCTATAAGGATTCAGAATATATATACTTTATGGGGTCGCAAATGGATAATAAAGCAATTACAAACGAAATGGCAAAGTGATATATACCCTTATCACTATGTGAAGGGTATAATAAAGAGCGTTTCAGGGTTAT
The DNA here is from genome assembly GCA_963583895.1 of Melanophora roralis. Classification (NCBI taxonomy): domain Eukaryota; kingdom Metazoa; phylum Arthropoda; class Insecta; order Diptera; family Rhinophoridae; genus Melanophora; species Melanophora roralis. The sequence goes on along the minus strand of OY757187.1, from coordinate 62,071,792 downwards.
ACCAACAAAAATAGTTGTTTAACTCATAACTTATAGCGCTGTTTTATGGTAAGACCAAAATAACAAGAGAAGAGCATATCGGCACTTATGAATATATATTAAAAAATACACTTTTGCAATTTTAAAAATTCTTCCGAATTGACTTAAAAGAATACATTATTTTTACTTTCTACGTCACAATGGTTCCGTAAAAAACATTTGCCTTCTGCTATACTTATTAATAAGTAAAATGAAAAAAATAGTCAGGGCGGTAAAACCTAACAATATTTAAAAACGTGACTTTTAGATTATCTTTAAAAAACCGATATTTGTTCGTACACAGAAAGAAAAAACACACTCTAAAATCAAGAATTTTATTCTTGAATTTGTCCAAAATAGTTCCTAAAATTTTTAAGTACGATTCGTATTCAGATTTTCTTAAATCAATCCTATTTGGATTACTTTAGCAAATCAAGCAGAAAAATACTTGTTTTACTTTGTTTACATTTAAAAACAAAGTGTCTTGGTGGCCTAGAGGTAGCGCGGTAATGCTGCTGTGCGGAAAGTCTCTGGTTCGAGTCCCACCCACGGTAAGTACAAAAAATAATTAAACTAAAAATATTAAGTATTTATAAAATAAATAAAAAAAATTCTTTTTCTTTTTAATAAAGCTCCATAAGTCCAAAAAATTACATATCATTTTTGGTTTCAAATTTTAAATAATCCTTTTTGGTCTTAAACATTTCTTTGGCATGGCGTATAAGAAAAGTTCCAAATAAACTTTTTAACTTGATGCTTGCAGGTAAATACATATTTTAAAAGAGATGGGATATGATAAATTCAGCAAGTCAATGAAGAAAAAAAATTTAAAATAAATTTTTTCAAGCGGCCAGCGTCAATTTTTCCAAATTAAAGGTCAGATTTTTAAAATAAATTTTTACAATAGCATTGGATGATTATAACGGACTTAACCAAAATTCAAATTTTTCATAAAATATATATTTAGTTCAGTTTCGATTCACTGTTGAACAAATTAAAACCCTCTAAAGGTCCATTACACTTTTTGTACTTATTTTTTGTAAACTAAAGTAAAACAGAGAAAAGAAAATATTTTGATATTATTGCCGTTAAAAAAGTACCATCGAAACATTTTTTTGATACCCAAATGAAATTCTCATTTTTCATCACTGATATAGACTCTTAAATTCAAACTTTAAATAAAAGCGTTCTCAAAAGTAAACAAACTGTTAAATTGTTATTGCTTATTTGAGCAATATTTAAGTTGGGTGATAGCAGGACGTTCAAACATATAAACCAACCCATAATACTTTTACCCATATTGGTGTAGGGTATATCAAAGCTCTTAAAATGACCAAGTCATTTTAAAGATTCAATAGAAGCAAAAAGCATGTGACGAATTGACTGTTAAAAAAAAAAATGTTTTAACATTCGAACTTTTACTACTCATGCTGAAAATATATTGATAATTTTAAAGAATTTCATAACGTCAATAAAAAAAAGCTAAAGCAAAAAAAAAAATGATTCAAAAACTTTAAATAGTCATGGGGAATTTTTTTATATTTCTTTAAGGAAAAAAATAGAACAAATACAAACCTGATTGTGTTCTTTTGTCTCTTAATTGAATGCGGTTGATTTGTTTTTACAGATTTAAAATCTTAACATTTATCAATACAAATCAAATTTATGTTTCTTCCTATTTATACATTTGTACTTTATTTAAAGCACTCCGAATTCATTAGAGTTTTATATTCTAAAAATAAAGAAATTTTTAACTTTCATAAACTTTAAACGAAAAAAAAAATTGTGCAACCTCTATCCGACTACATAAAAAGAAAATTAAAATTATTTTAAAAAAGATTTTTAATAACATTACGCTGATTAATTTAATTATTTTGCCAGAATTTCTAGCTGCCATAAGAATTGTGTTAAAAAAACTAACTTAAGCCCAGGAACGTCAAGCTTTAGCTAGTTTTTTAGGAAAAATAGACTATTCGTTTGTAAATTACGATAAAATCCATGAAGCAGTCCTTAAGCCACTTAATTTTTGTTGGATTCAGGTTGTCTTACCTTTTTAAGAATAAAACCGTTATTTTATATTTATAGATTTTTATCAAAAACATAATTAATATAATTTCAAATATGTATACATATGGAGTTTTACGAATTTTTCAATTGTGGGTATTTTATGGAAGAATCGATGCACATTTTAGAGACACGGCGAGCAGGCACTGGACAGAGACCGCTGACTGTAGCGAAAGGGCCAAAGTTGTCTTGTTAATGGGTAAGAAAGACCTAAGACCACTCAAGGGTACTCTACCCGGTCACTGAAAAATCAGGTCATTGTCGGTTAAACGGCAGACAGGTACGATTGAACACTGCCGCTTGTGTGAGAAATCAGAAGAAGTAGAATCGATGAAAAACTACTAAGCGCTTATCAGAAACACTTATGTGAAGCACTTATCGGTTTTTTGGCCTGGGCTCCTACGAGATTCCAGAGTACGCCTTAAATAGCTAACAAGCGATACCTAGCAGTTCTTGGCCATTTATCATTCTTAGCTGTACCTTACTTTATTATTTCTTAGCTTTCTTATAATATTTTTTCTGTATTTTCCAGGGCAACACAATTGACTATATATTTTCACCGAGTGGAGTAATATACTAACCCTAGTATGCATCTGTGGCCCTTCTTACCTATCGTGTAATAAAAATAGAAAGATTTCTATTATATATTTCTACTTTCTTTCTATTTTTTTAATTTTGAGAAAATTAACCCCATTATTTACTAACACGCAACATCCTAAAACAAAAACAAAATGTATGGAGAAGATTTTTAAATTTTAGTTTCTTTCATACAATTGTTTTTGTTATTATGAGCTGCGTTTTACGTTATTAGGCCCTAAATTGTTCAAATGAAAATTTTTAAAATTTTTAATATTAAAAAATTGTAAATATAAAAAAATTGTCTAAATATAATATTATTTTAAGTAGTTTGGTGTTTTTTATGGAAAAATCGTATAACTGCTTTCTGTAGTGCGATTCAGTAACTTTTAACAATTCGACGATCGTCATATTTATCGACAGAAATTATTGTTTGCTGCTACGGTTAAGTGATTCAGTAAGACGTTTTAAACGATAGTGGATAAGTTGATTTTTGTTTGTATTTTATTAGTTGTAAAATAAATTTTAACAAAGCGAAAATCATAAATATAGTAAAAATAATATATAATATACAAAATGACGTTTTGTCGATACAACTAACAACACAAAAATTATTGCCGTTAAATTATCAAGTATAACGATTGTAAAAATTGCTAAAAAGTTATGCTGTTTACTTAACAATAACAGCTGACTTTAACGAAAGTGAATATCGTTAAAAACTTTACTGAATCGCAAAATCGTTATATATATTGTTAACTTAATTTAACGATACGAATATCGTAAAAATAAGTTACTGAATCGCACTACTGGTTAGAGTGTTTTTCCGCGGTTTCCTGCCTCGGGAAAAAATAAAAGAGAAATTGGTGGGCTTTAAAGGTTATGGTTATGGCGTAATGGTAAGTCACATATAATCAAATACAGTGTTGCTCATAAGTTAAGTTCGAACAGCTGTTTACTGTGGTATGGTTAAGTCCCGTATAAATGAACCTTTATTTGCGCTTACATTATTGTTTAAATTAAGCTTTAAGCTTTTTCTGTTTTGCTGCTTCTTACTATAGCGTAATAAGATGTAAGTGCAGATATTGCACCTATTATTTTTATAATTTCTTTCTATTCTAGTATCAAATGATTTCCAGCAAACAAATGCACTTTGTATTTAATTAGAATATTATGTTAGTTTAACCACTCCCTTCAGTCCAAACTTCATTTGTTTATTTTGATTTTTGATAGTTATCACATAATGCACGTGTATTGAAGAGCAGGCAAAACGTAACAAAGTTACTGTCAACCCAGTGCGACAATATAATATGCTACAATAAATAACATTTGTTATTATGAAGTTAAAAGTCCTGTTAGATTTATAAGATTATTTCTAAATTACTAGTAATCGTTTTTACAATTAACTTGGCACCTTCTTTTGCTACAGTTTTTAAAACTAATGGATTTCAAACCTTTTGTATCGATTCTTAAGTTAGAATCAGATGATCGGTATAATAAACAAACTTTATCAATTTTATAATAAACCTTTGCCAACAATAGTGTAGCATTAAAATTATATAAGCAATTATCAAAACTTTTGATTTGGCCAATGACTTGCTATCAAAAATCAAATTAAAAGTGCTATGAAGTACATATAAATATAAGTATGTATGTATGTATATACATATGTGCATATGTGCAAATTTATGCATATATGTAAAGTCAAACGCAAATTTTTAGTCCTTAACTAAATTTCTATAAAAACAAGCCATTTTCTAAAGTTTTATGACATTCAAAATTATAACTTAATCAACCACCGTACTTCAAAAAGTAAATAAGTTTTATTTTAAAATAATTTTAATTTGAAATAACAAACTACTTAAGCAATATATAAAAAAATAATTATATTTTTACTTTTGAATTAAAAAAATATTTTCTTTTAATTTAGTTATGGATTTATATTACATGCCACCATCTGCTCCCTGCCGTGCAGTCGTAATGACCGCCAAGGCTATTGGCGTTGAGTTAAACAAAAAGTTCTTGAATTTAGTAGCCGGTGAACAGCTAAAACCAGAATATCTGAAAATTAATCCTCAACACACAATTCCTACTTTGGTTGATGGCGACCTCTGTTTGTGGGAATCACGTGCTATAATGATTTACCTTTGTGAAAAATATGACAAAACCAGGCAATTTTATCCCGAATGCCCCAAGGCCCGTGCCATTATAAATCAGCGTCTATTTTTCGATATGGGTACCTTTTTCAGAAGTTTTGCAGAATATTTCTTTCCACAAATCCGATGGAATGCTCCTGCAAAACCTGAAATGTTGAAAAAAGTTGAAAAAGCTTTTGATTTATTGAACACATTCTTGGAAGGCCAAAAATTTGTTGCCGGTGAAAATGTTACTGTGGCTGATATTGCTCTTTTGGCCACAATTACCAATTTTGTCGGTGTCAAATATGATTTCAGTAAGTATGCCAACGTTACCAGATGGTTTAATGAGTGCACAAAAGTTATACCTGGTTATGCTGAAAATTTGGAGGCTTGTTTGAGTTACAAGGATTATGTAAAAGAAAATTAATAGATAATTATGTAGAAAATAATTGTTATTGTTAAATTTTTATTTCATAAGTATCAGACATTTTTTTACAAAAAAAAACCTCTTGAATCTATGGGGTTTTCTTGGAACAGTGTCAGTGCAATGACATTTATTTAGAAGGCAATAAAATCTGGTTTTTTGACAAACAATATGATAAGAAGATTACTGTGTAGTCACCACAGTGACCTATTTTATCTTCTAAAAGCGTATTTATAACTGTCTAGGTAAAAAAAAAAAGCTTCTGCAGATGTTGACATAGAGCCGTATTACTCTAGTCAATTAGTAATAAATAAACTAAATGTGTCAAAACAAGCTAAATACCAGGTTAAAACCAGACAATTTAAAAATATTTCTTTAAAAAGTATCTGAAGACCAAAAACAGAAGAACTTTCAAATATGCAGAAAATATAAGATATTTTTTAGCAAATTAGAATTATGCTCGACTGATGGTTCAGTACAATTTTCTTAATCATTTTAAAATTTCTAACAATATATGTAAATGTGTATGTATGTATGTGTGTCTAAATAAACAAAAATATCTGTTAGTTTACCATATAACATGCCATCTCGTGGGTCGTTGAAAATTATTTCAACGATAAAAATTTATTCCAAATAATATTTTTAAAATAAGCTGGGGTTGTTTTTATGAAAATTTAAAAAATTTAAAAAAATTAAGTAAACAATAAGTGCAATAGAACTATAAAGATTAATTTAGAATAACTTCGTTAAAAAATTGAAAATTTTTATACAAAGTAGATATCATTTGTTCATATTTGTGTACATACATATAAACCCATTTTTTATAACTGATAAGAAATTTTTGCTTACTCATATGAGCATATCGGCCGCTGTACGCAAAATTGGCCTATGTTAAAAAAATGATATTTTACAGAGTTTTAATTACATTTTCCTTTCGGCTGACAGCGTTAGCACAAAATTTAAAATATGTATAAATAAATAATAATTTTTATGGAATTTTTTGTACATTTCAAAATAATAAACATTTTTGGCTCATACGATATATTTACTCACAAAGTATTTAAAAGTGTATTTAGTACTTAAGATAACTTTTGAATCAGTTTAAATGGCATATAGTTTTAAAAAAAAGTCAAAAAATCAGGTTCATAATCTTTTTCATTTTATAGTTTTAAACGTTAAAAGTAATATTATTTTTACTAATATATTTAAGTTATATATGAACAAAAATATTTTGGGGAATAAATCTTCGTCGCTAGTTTAATTTAATGAGTCTTGGAATTTTGAAGTACATATGATTAAAGTAAAATATTTTTTATGATATTTATGGGGTAGATTTTTTGTTAAACAAAGATTTTAAAATCGGCAGATTAATTTGTTAAAATAATGTTTCTATTTTATAAGTGAGTTAAGCTTGGTTTTAACTTTTTTTTAGAATTATCAAAATATCTATGTTTAAGTTGGAATTTTTTAAATGTCGCAAAACGGAGTTTATTTAAGTTTAACTAAATTTTTTGGGCGGTAGTAAATTAGCGAATGATTTTAAATTTTGAAAGTCCGTATGGTACATTTTGATACAGTCGCGTTTGATGGGTTAAGGTGTTGGAACATAGAGTCCGTCGCACGTTATCCGTTTTTAACAAGGTAGAAAGGAGTAACTGATCAGCTGACTTCTATTTCCGCCATATGTTTTCCAACTTAGCTTGGAAAACTTTTTATCATGGTGGAATAAAAAGGTGGGATCGTCCCTAAAAAAACAACTTCTTGTAAAATTTTAGCATGTATTTTGTTGTTGCAAATTGTCCAAGCTAAGTTAGAAAACATATGGCGGAAATAGAAGTCAGCTGATCAGTTATTCCTACCTTGTTCAATATATGTACCTTGTTTTTTATGTTCTATAATGGTTGTGTATACTGTGTGTATGTGTGTTCGCAATATTTTCGACAACTAAGCTCGAATTGAGCAACAAAAAAATACATGCTTAATTTTTACAGGAAGTTGTTGTTTTAGAGACGATGTCACCTTCTTATTTCACCATAGTTTTTAACTTGCATTAACGCACGAAAGTAAATTAAATACATCGGTAATGGATATTAAATCAGATCCACATCAAAACAAATCAAACAAAATGTACATAAAAAATCAGCTGGTAGCTGTCAAACTAGTCGACGCACGCTTAAAGTTCAAAGTTGCCTAGCTATCATGGTGAAATTATTTGACCAGGTGGTGTTACAAGTACAGCTGATCTCCTTTTTTCATGCATAAATCGAGGCTGGGTTGTCAAAGTTGTTTACTTTTACATATCTTTTTTTGATACCTTAGCCAACGAAAACTACAACAAAAACGAACATTTTATTCACCAGGCTTTGTTGTTGTAGAATCACCACCACCTGATACACATAATTGCACCATGCTAACTATCGTACGTTTTGTTGGCGGAGACTAAATGAATGTGACACCGTTCATAACAAAACGTCTTTTGCAACTTAAATGGCCGGTTAAAAAGAGGCGACAGAGGACGTACGACGAACCTACATGCTACTTCCGTTAGTTTCGTGCGTTACGAATGACAGTCGGTCATTCATTTAATGCCGATTTCCTGTAAAAGATTTAGTCGTGCTTTGTAGATACTGAATCTTCTGGCATCATAGTATGCCCCATATAGAAGTCGTAAAATATAAAAACTTCGCCAACATACATAGATAATACGCCTTTGCCTTTGAATTTTTCGAATTTTTTTCTGTTGTCAATAATAAGGAAATATTTATAAAGAGCTGAGCATAGTTTATAACATCCGCAAATTCCATGGCGCTCACCTAATCTACTTTATAAAAATATTTGCATAATTAGTTGATTAAAAGCAACTACTCTGTTACAGATAATTTTGTATCGTAAGTACATACATATATGGAAAATGCAATTACATATTTTGACCACTAAAAAAATAGAACTGCAGATAAACTAAGTAATGTAGAATCAATTTGCATAAAAAAAACGATTTCTGAAGAAACGTAACATACGATAATTTCGCGTACAGAGGTCGATATTATGAAGAATGATAACATAAGCACAATTTGTAAACATATTCATTAGAGCAGAGATAAGGCACAACCTAAAACATTTTTAATAAATATATAAAACTTCAAATAATTTTGTTAATTTTTGTTATGCCACTCTGTTGCTAAAAGCAAAAAAAAAGAGCGATCAACTCCATAATATTATGACCCCAATACTTTACCTTAAGAACTGAGTTTGAACAAACGAGAGCTTCGATAGACATACAAACATATCGTTACCCCAATATAGGCTAATTGTGATATATTAGCAGACTATTTATTAAAATAAATAAAAAAAATATGATTTAGGTCCTTTCTATATTATGGTGACAATATAGCTTAATAGGCTTCCCTATCGAATTGGAAAGTGATTCTAAATAGATTGGTGTAATTAAAGGAGTAGACAACTATTATTTCTGGGCATTACAAACTTCTGCACAAACGCTATAAAGCCATGTAAGAGCCTCATATCCTATATTCCCTTTTACATTAGTTTTTTTGCATTCCCAGTGAATCGGTATAAGTTGTTTTCAAAAGGAGATATAAAAAATTTTATAAAATTTCCCTTTTTGCCCCAAAAGGTACGAAATACACTAAAAACAGTTTATACCAGGCTTAAACTTAATAGCTAAAAAGTTTCCGAGATTTAGTAAATTGCAAATTTCAAATCACTTATAAAATTGTGGAAGGCTACCATTTCCCTTGTTTGTCTTCAATAGTAACAGTAACTGTTTACATGTTGTACATACAAAAAGTTTAGAATCCAACACAAAATTCCACACATTTGTGTTAAAAAGGTCGTTGCAGAAATCGGGGACGGAAAAAAAAAATGAATTTGGGGATGGAATAAAAACAAAATCGCCAAGGTTGTTTTCAGTGCTGCAGCAAAAAAAGAATCTTCCATGCACATCCGTCCGTTCAGCTAGGTGTCCATGTAGTCTTGTGATCAAAGTACAGGTTCAAAAAGATTTACTGGAAAGGTGCCTTTTTTTTTTTAGCAAAAATAACCGAAAACTCAACATTTTTTCCAATTTCCAAATTAAGACTTGTATGACTTAAAATTGAATAAATATAACCACCACGATGTTTTTTGTGTTTTGCTTACAAACTTTTTTGAAAAAATTTTTTTTTGCGAAATCTTTTTTTGTCCATTCTACCTGCCGTTTAGAATTGGCTGAATTATTTCCAAAAATTTCCATTCTGCCCTAACCTCGGCCAAAATAAAAAAAAAAAACAATCACACAATGGGTTATACAAAATAAACACCAGTCTTGTATGTTTACTTGAAGCCGTTCTTTTTAAGTTCCAGCTTTTGTAACGTTTTCATTCGAAAAAGCTTAATAAGAATATTTGAAAAAAAAACTTTTTATTTCTTTCTATGTAAGCCTGAAATACTACATTTTTTTTATTCCCTAAAATATTTGTTAATAATTTATTTAAAACAATATCAATGTTTGCACTTACATAGGTTATAAAAACAATAACAAACTGATATACATACATATACCCGTACAATATATGCATTCTATTTATGTAAAGGGTATAAAATAGTTTTATCTACAAGTTGATAAAGTATGTATCATTTAAAAGATAAGAAATAAAAACTTTTAGCATAAAACAGTTTATATAGCTCTCAGTCTTACACAATAAAGACAGTCGTGCGTTAAACATTGTAACATATATAACCAAAAAACAAAAAACCTAATAATTTAAAGTAAGTGAAGGTCCTTTCAAAAAGGGTAAAAAAAGTACCACAATATTAGTAGTTTTACCAAAAACTGCATAAAAATACCGGAAACAAATAAAATATTTTTTTTAAAACAGAGATGAAAAACTACAAGTTTTTTTATAAAATATTTTGCTTCCTGTTGCTCAAAAGCAGAACTATCGTTCTTTGTAGAAAGTAAAAGTTTTGGAGGACATACATACATACATATTTAAATAAATATTCCCTAACAAATTTATTTATATTTATAATGTTATTTCAATATTAAGTGGCAGTGACAGCCCCACCTTATTTTTTTAAACTCAAATTACTTTGTGTTGTTCTGATAATTAGATAAAATTTTTAACGCATAAAATCTTGTATCCTATCAAGTCATATCCATACAAGGTAGCCGCAATAAAAAAATTAAGAGAGCCGTTCTCTTACTCTTAATTTTTTTTACATGGAGTTTGACACCAAAATTGAAAAATTTTTCGAGTTTAGTGTCAAACTCCATGTAAAAAAAATTAAGAGTAAGAGAACGGGTTTCTTAATTTTTTTATTGCGGCTACCTTGTATGGATATGCCTTGTATCCTATTATTCTGGGTAAAGTTAATGCATGGTGTGGAAGAGTTATTCATAAATAACCAAATAATAGATGTGTTCCAGAAAAATTCATTCTTGTTTGGACAAATAAGAGTAAGAAGAAAAATGCTTTCTAAATTTGCCACAGTTACCCAAATTACCTGGAAGACAAAAACCCAAATTTTGTACATTTTGAAACCCTAAAGTTGCTTTCGCACGATATGTATTTTACACATGACTTGTCAAATTTTGCAGTGCGAAATTGATATCTGCCGCCTGAACTCGTTAAAACATTGCATGTGTGAAATACGTATGTAAAAGTTATATGACAAATTTGTAATTAGAGCGTGTTCTGTTTTCATCTGACAAGGCATGTGTCATCAGCTGTTTTTAGAATAACAACAAGGAAAAGTAAAGTTGTTTATTTTGGTTTGGAGGTTATGTCAGATGTATTTACATATGTACGTGTGAAAGCAAAAATTATAAACTGTCTGAAAAATGACAATTTTTATAGACAAACGCAATTACATGTGGATTATAAAAGTAACAAGTCATGTGTGAAATACATATCGTGCGAAAGCAACTTAAAGTTTCATTTATACGTGACTTAACCATACCACATTAAATAGCTTTTCGAACCAAACTTATGGGCAACACTGTGTTTGATAATAAGTGACTTACAATTACGCCATGACCATAACCTTAGAAACTAATTAAGTTTTGGTTTTTATGGCAACGGTTATGGTTATGGCGTTATAGTAAGTCACATATAATTGAACCTTAATGCTGCTTATTTTTAAAACAAAAATCTTTTTTAGTAATTTTTGATGCCTAAAACGCATACAATTTTACAAACACAACATTAACCCTTTCAGACCTAGCTTAACCGATTGTGAGGTCTGCCTTAATGTGCCTTAAACTTTATGAAGAACTTACTTTTCGTTTATTAACCTGAAAGCAGTGATTGTGCGTTGTGTGCTTTGCTATAAGAAAAGCAAAACAGTAAAAAAAATCTTGAAAAAACATGAACATTTGTCTTAGTTTGATTGTGCCATCTAAATTGTAAAGACATGCGTCCAAGTGGTAAGTGTTGTTGTTAAATATTTTCAAACAAAAATCTTAAATCTAATTTTTGCTAACTGTACAGCGAATGTATGTAATAATTCGACTGCTCAACGCTAAGTTTTTGCATAGTAACAATTATTTTTAATGAAAAGAAATACAGATATCACAATTGTGTTAGTTAGGCACAACGTAACATTTTATCGTATGCTCACATTTGTGCTACCATGTAAATTTTTTGATCTAAACAACGATGATGATGTTGAAGCTATATTAGGGATATTGGACGAATCTGATGCTGACTTCAGCGACGACGATAATGTAGCTGACGAAACTTGGATACCTTTGGATGTAAACGCAGAAGATGAAGATACCAACGAAAGCGATGAAAATGTTAATACGGACGAATCTTCTAGTGTACAACCCAGTAGATCGACTGAGCAATCGAATTCCTCTGGCGAACTAGCTATAGTAGATCAACCATCGACTTACCAGTATAACGAACGCATTAGACGGAATATATGGAAAAGTGTTTCATTTCCGAATATCGAGCTTCCAACATCATTTGGTTGTCATCAGGAAATCATCATCAAGACTCCGCTAGAATATCTAAACAAATATTTTCCAGAAACCCATTATAAAGACGTTGTTAAGTACACTAAAATGTATGTAATGAGTAAGCGTGGCCAAGAAGTGCGCTATGTAGCTTCAGACATTAAACGGTTCTACGGATGTGCCATCGTAATGGGATGCCTTGGTTATCCGGCCATAAGGATGTACTGGTCCCATGACAGTAAAATTCCTACTGTGTATAACTCCATGTCCCGTGATAAATTTCTACAACTCAGATCGGATATACATTTTACAGACTATTCCCAACCAGACTTAGCAAATAAACTATGGAGAATTCAAACAGTCATTGACATGGTTAGAAAACGCTGCAACGAATTAGCAACTGAGATCACAAATTATTCCATTGATGAACAAATGATTCCGTTTACGGGGAGGTGTCCTGCTCGACAAGTTATCAGGTCAAAGCCACGACCCGTTGGATTAAAAAATCTAGTGTGCGCAACTTCTGATGGTATCGTGGTTGACTTTGAAGTTTTTCAGGGAGCTGGAACATTTCAAGATTGTGGTCTTGGACATGGGCCGTCTATGGTAATAAGACTTATTAAAAATTTGCCAAAGAATAGCCATATATATTTCGACAGGTTTTTTACAACAATTCCTCTTTTAAACTCGTTACATCATATGGGTTATCTAGCAGTAGGTACAATCCTGACCAACAGAATCCCTAAGAGTATTAAATTCCCTTTGGATAAAGATATGAGCCGGGGTGATATTTGCCAATATGTAAATGAACACATAGTTGTTGTTAAGTGGAAGGACACAAAAGGTGTTATAGTTGCCTCCAATATGTGTGGCAGAGATCCTGTTGGTGAAATTGAAAGGTGGAACAAAAATCTTAAGCGTCGTTGTCCTGTTCAAGTGCCCGCAGCTATTAAAAACTATAACGCTTTTATGGGCGGGGTTGATTTGTGTGACCAAATGCTAGAGTATTACAGGATTAAAATGAAAACTAAGAAATGGCCTGTCAAAGCATTTTTCCACTTTCTCGATCTAGCGATCTATAATTCGTGGATGGAGCATAGAAAAGAATGCAAGGTACTGGGACTACCTAGACGTAAAATAAAGTCTTTATTGACGTTCAAAATGGAGATAGGTACAGTATTAGCTGCCTCTTCAGAAGTTCCTGAAAATGTCGAAACATTTCAGCTTTCCAAAGATTTTTATGGCACGAAATACCGTCCACATGATGCACCTGATGACATTCGATTTGATCGCTACGATCATTGGCCTGAATTTTCTGATGATCCACCAAGAGTATGTCGCAATAATTGTGGCAGTCGATCTAGAGGACGATGCCAAAAATGTAATGTAACACTTTGCTTAGCAAAAAACAAAGACTGCTTTCAGAAATATCACACGAAATGTTGATCTCATTTAAACTTATTTAATAAGTTATATTAGTACATTTATTTTCAATGAATTAAAATTATATTGAATTTTTTTTATATGTTTTGCATTTATTTTTATTTATTTAAAACTTAATCAAATTACTTACATTATTTCTTAATAATTTTCTTTTGCTATGAAGTACCTTGATATTTTTAAGTTGAAAAAAGCATGTAAGAAAATAAAATGTTGAACAAAAATTTTTAAGCTCATTGGGAATATATTTTACATGTTATGACCGAGATAACACAATTGTGCGATGTCCTGTTCACAAAAAAGGACTATTGAAAACATTTATATAGGCAAAATTTAACCTAAATATGAAAGAGCTAATTTGATATTGGCGATTTTAACAAATTTATACATAAAACAATGTTCAGGTCTGAAAGGGTTAACATCATTGGTTATAAATAAATAAAGAAACGAAAAAATATTTATCAAATAATGTTCATTTTTACGTAAAAGATATTTTTTTTTTTTTAAATATTAATATCAAACTTAATTTCTTTTACAAAATGTCCAACTAGTTCTTGAATTTTAAAAGTGAACAAAAATCAGCTGCTTTCAAAGTTCTTGTCCGAACTTACCTAAAGAAAAAAAGTTCAGGAAATCAATAATAATTACTCTCTTTGGGTAACTTTGTGTAAGTTCGGACTATTTTGTTAAGCATCTGGAACAAAACTAATATTAATTTAAAAAAAGTGATTTACAAATTTTGAAGTGATTTTCTTACTAATTTTTGTTGTTGTTTTTTAAGGGCAATTATGGATTTCTATTATTTACCTGGTTCCGCGCCCTGTCGTTCTGTCATTATGACTGCTAAAGCTCTAGGCATTAAGCTCAACAAAAAGCTAACAAATTTAAGAGCTGGCGAACACTTAACACCTGCATTTTTGAAAATCAATCCTCAACACACCATTCCTACTCTGGTCGATGGCGATTTCGCTCTGTGGGAATCTCGTGCTATTATAGTTTATTTGGCAGAGAAATATGACAAATCTTCCGCTTTGTTACCAAAGTGTCCAAAAAAGCGGGCCATTATCAATCAACGTTTATACTTTGATATGGGCACACTTTACAAAAGCTTTGCTGAGTACTATTATCCACAAATCTTCGCTAAAGCACCTGCCGATCCTGAGTTGTATAAGAAAATGGAAACGGCTTTTGATTTCTTAAACACATTTTTGGAAGGTCAACAATATGCTGCTGGTGATTCACTGACTGTCGCTGATTTTGCTTTGTTGGCAACTGTGAGCACATTTGAAGTTGCTGGTTTTGATTTTAACAAATATGCAAATGTTGCCAAATGGTATGCCAATGCTAAATCTGTTGCTCCAGGTTTCGATGAAAACTGGGCAGGTTGTTTGGAGTTTAAGAAATATTTTGACTAAGCAATAATTAAATAAAAAAAATTAGCTTTTTACTATTTTTTATAATCATTATTTGAAAAATGTTTTTTATTACCATATAAAACAAAAACATAGTTTTTTAATTAAAGAAAATTTACTGCAAATATTTATGTCTAATTTAATAGGGATAAAAACTAAACCACTTTTTTTTTAGCAAATTTTAAATGATTAATAGTCTAATGTAGCTTTTATTCATTAAAAAAATAATTTGTAACATTTTTTTAAAAATATATATTGAACATATAAAAGTTTTATATAAAAGATGCTACTAGAATTTAATCACAGATGGACCATTTTGCCAACTGTAAATAATTAAAGACTTTTTACAATAGATGGAGACTTAAAGGATCTTTGGAGTGTTTTAAATTGTATTTACTACCTAATTAAAATGATTAAAATAAGAAAGAAGAACATTTGTATGTAGTATATGCTAAAAATTGAATTAAAGTTTATTTATATAATCGACTCAGGAATTGATTCTGAGTCGATTGGTATACTTGAAGGAGGGGCTCAGGCCATTATTTTTGGGCGTGACACACATCTGCACAAACGCATAATACCTCTACCATGAATTTAAATTACCTTTTAGCGGGTTTAAAAACGAAATATGAAAAATGTTTTTTTTCTAGGGAAAACATCTCAGCCTGCAAACTTGACCGTCAAGGTCTAAATCAGACAAGTCTGTCAAAATCTGAATTGATTTGTAAAGATACCGATCTTTGTTAGAAATGTCTGGGAATTTCGATTTATGACTCAGACGTATGTATGTAGCATTTTGATCAATTTCTTGCAGATATATCTTTGTTCCTTTTATTCCATTGTGCTTTGTTGTTGTTATGATTTGAGAGTTTGCTGTAAAATATGCAACGGAGTTTTATTCTCTTTGCTTATTTTGTATTTGAGAATGTTTTATATATTTGTTTGTCATTCCGTTTTTAATTTCTTTATTAGCCATTTGCGCCCCCATAAGGTATATAAATTCTGAATCCTTATAGACAGAGAAGTCGATTTAGCCATGTCCGTATGTTAGTCTGCTTAAATTAAGTTTCCGGAGTCAGTTTAAGTACCATGGACCAGGTATTGGTGTCAAACTATTAGAAATTTCCCTGAGATGATCGCTGTTCAAAATGAGCAAGATCGGTTTACCACGGACCTCGATATAGGCAACATACTGCGAGGGATTTAAATAAATACGCATTAAGCTTCTGTATATGTATATGTTTGGACGTAGGTATGTATGAACATGTGTTGTTGATTTCGGCACACGTTTGGCAATTCAAGCGCAAAATAAGTGAAGACTGTTTTTTTGAAAGGATTTTGACAGTTTAGCTTACTATCGCTGTTAACACTCATGCAAAGACAATAGATACACATCGTACCATACCAGTATTTGGTTTTTGTTTAATTTGTTTTCTGTTTTTTTAACAACCGCCCATGTTCTGACAATCGCATTTCGCAAAATATTGGCGATGTGATTTGAAATCGCATAACAGGTGTTCTGAAGTTCACAATCGCAAGAAAGTTTGCGACTTTAAATCGCAAGAGGTAGATGAGGTGAACCGATGTTTTTTGCCCAAACTAGGTTAAAAACAGCCAATCAAACTATGCATAATTATAATATATGGGGTTTTTGTTATAATTTTCACAATTTGTTTTATTTTTTGTAAACAGTCTCAATAAAAATTAAATTTTAAAAAACTGTTAGTTATGTACATCTTCATTTTTTAGTTGCTTACTTTTTTATGTATGAACTTTATTGGAAAACAAGAAAGAAAAAATGTTGTTGCAGAAATAGGTACAATTTGTTATATATTCATTGGTTTTTTGCTTTGTATTTTTTAAAGAAACATGTTTTTATTTTCGAATACATCATCGAAAAAAAACAAAACGCAAAAAAAACGCGTGAACTACAGAACATGCAAAAAAAAATTTTGCGATTTACAAATCGCATGTGATTTGACAATCGCGTGAGAGTCAGAACATGGGCGAATCATAGTGTGTGTTCGTTCGGGTATTTGTTGTTACACCTTTTACATAGTGTTAAGGGTATAATATCAGTTTGTTTTTGTTTTTTTAAGGAGCCATAGTGCGTGTGTACGTATGTATATCAGATATTTTCTGAGCTATTAATTAACACGCATCTTAAAATTTGCCTATATTAATAACATTTACCCTCGTGACTCCATTTTTGAGCGGGCAGTGAATAACTTAATTAAAACTGAAACCCTAAAAGATAAGTTACTTAAATTTTGAACTAATTTTTCAAAAACTGGTTTGCGTTTTTTTTTCTCGAACGATAAATTTGGAATTTCGTTGAAAAATTCTATATTTTCGACCAATGCCTGGCGTAGGGTGCTCGTCTAAATCCTTTCAAAAATATACTACTAATATATTTTGAAGCCCGATTTTTCAAAATATGTAAAGAAAGAAATAATAATTTTCACAAATATTTGCGCAAAAAGGTTATCAATTGTGCTAAATTTTTGTCAAAATTATGCCATTTTTGAAATAACCTTGAAAATTTTGATTTGAATATTTTTCACGGCTAGACGATTAAGGATAATTAAATAAATTTTTTTGTATAGGCTTAACAAACTTTTTAAAAATACAAAAATATTTTTAAAAATATTTTTAGCATAACTGCAATTGCAGACATTTGCAAAAAACCAAATAAAGTCAAGGTCAAAAACAACAATTTTAAATTTCAAAACCCAAATATCTTTCAAACTGTAACAGGTAACAAGTAGGAGTGAATATTTTTTCTTTTTAGATTTTAACTTCCATCAAATAAATCTAAAAATTATTGAAATCGGTTGATATTTGCAAAAGTTATGAGCACAGAAATGTTTTGCAAACCCGAGGAAGTCAACTTTGGCACCCTGTACCTCAACGTATATATATACAGGGTTGTTCAAAATTTCTAAAACCTTGGGTCCTCCTCTACGACTGCTTTATATATTTTTTTATAATTAGAAAAAATACTTTTGAAGATACAGATTTATTACCATTTTTTTTTGCATTTCGCCCCACTGTGCGTCGGCCAATTTTTCTAGCTGGGATAGTTCTGATATTAATATAAATAGGTCGAATTTTATTAAACTAAGAAAAAATTTTCCGTTTGACCGTTTTACGCGAAACTTCCCCAATACAAAGAAAACAATAACACTTCGTCTTGGCGAGCCAAAGATTAATTGGTCAATTGGAGAACTACAAGCGGAAAAGCTTTAAAACTCGTACATACATCCGAAAATTAATTTATTTCTTATAAGCAACACTCTAGTCAATCAAGATTTAAAAAAAAAAATTAAAGTATATAACGTTACCTTAATATAGAAAGGCCCTAACTCAATTTTTTTATAAGCCTAAATTTTTGTTTTTTCGCTAAATGGTCTGCTTATAAAGGACATTTCTATATAAAGGTAACAATATGACAGTAAGTATATCATCAGGATTTTAAGTATTAAAAGCATTTTCCTTGTTTTCAAGTCTATAAGGTTTTTGGTTAATTAAGTTGTAACTTTTCCGTTATTATAAATTTTTAGTTACTGTTTTTATCCCAAATTTGCATATAAATGTTCGACTGGATTGGCTGGGGACTATTTTTATCAGATTGACAGAATATATATCTTTATATAAGCCCAATTAACATGCTTTAAGTGTATAAAGTTATTTTATTTTTATACATACCAATATCGATAACAAAGATATAAAAGTTTAAGTTATAATTGTGAGATAAGGATATCTAGTTTAAACCTGCAGAAAGGAGTCCAAAATTTTAGTTCTAAACAATTTAAATAGCCCATGTTCATAAGCAATTCAAGTAGTAGTGTGTTTAAAATTAAAGCATTTACAACTAAAAGCACTTAAGGACTGGAAGTTTGTAAATTTTTATTTCAAAGTATAAAAAGAAACTTAAATTAATCAGAATAAATAAGGATTAAAATTAGGAAAATATTTTTGTTTTCGTTGACCAAGATATATATTCGAGTTTATATAAAAAGCGTTTTATACTCCGTTTTGCATAAACAGATCTGTCGATAAAAAAAGGGTTGCAAGGGCAAGTTTAATATCAATTTATATGTCTATATATAGCAAACAAACTAGTTTGAAAGAAGCAAGGGGAGTGGAAGCCCCCATCCAAATGGACTATTTATATGAAATTTTTAATACAATATATCTAGAAACAACAAGACCAATCGGCTTTAAACCTACGCAAAGTCTTTGTTTTATAAAATCTATATTTTGCAAAAAAAATTATCAAAAGATACAAGGGGAATTTCAACCCCCATACAGGAAGAGCAATTTTATACAATTTTGATGCAATATATCTCGGAAACTGTTACGATTTTAAACCTACAAAGAGGTAGTAGTAGTATGACTTAGGAAAACTCGAGAGAAGAATTGGGTGGAAAGGACGGGGAAATATTATTTCCTGTACAAACCAAATTTTTCTATTTTAAAAGCTATTATAAGTAGATAGCTATGATCTCAAAACTTAGTAATTTTGCATAGTTTTTACGTTTAAAAAATAAGTTGGCAGGATGGGATCCTTGGTTTTTAGTTTCGACATATAAAAAGTAAAAAAATATTTAAGTTGCGTTTGATAAATGTTAATATACTGATACTTTCCTCCAGTTGAAATGCGGCAAAAAGGCGTATTTTTAATGCAAAATAATTTTTCCCCATTATTTTTCTTCTTTTATATAAGTCAAGGGGGAAAGTGGGGTTACTGGACCAGCAACAGGAGGCAGTGGAGAAATTGGTGGCGGACATGAAAGTGGAAAGGGCATTTTATACCTTTAAAGCCTAGAAATCCCCGACCCGTATAAGATTATATTGTCCTTGCTACAGAATATTACGAATAAGTCTTCCACACTGTTTGTAAATGTTTCTAGGGCATGTCTTTTTCAAAGATATAATGCCAAAGAGGGGAAGACAGCTCAGGGTAACTTTAATACCCAAAAATGGTAGAATAAGTCACTCGAGAAAGGAGGAGTTCAGACCTAGTAGTCTATCGTCTGTTCTGCCCAAGACGCTGGAAGGATTGATATATCTTCATTTGAGGGATTTTATTGGCCCTCTTACCTTGTAGGTCTTAACATGCTAGCTGAAAGATAAATCGGTCGAAGGTTCAATTCATCATGTGGCTGCTTATATAGAACGGGGCCTTCATTATAGGGAATGTACACTAAGGGCGTTCCTGGATGTAGGCTCTTAGAGACCTAGGAGTTAAAAAGTGACTATCTGACTACCTAGGTGACCCTGATGATCAAGAGTAGGGTTATAAGTTCTAGGCTAGGACTGTAGCAGGGTAGTGACTAGGGGAACACGTTTAAGAACATACCATTCTTGGTTATTCTATCCTTTTTTGTTACAAGTTGGATATGTTTCAATTATAATAAAAAATGTGAGCAAAATGGTCACAATGAAATTTCGTATATACGATATTTAAATATATGTGTTGATCTACGATCGTCGAAAGCGTTGAATAAGTTAACCATTTAGCAAGTCCTTGAAATTGGGTGCATAAAAAAAGGTCTGTGTTTGATAAAATTCCCAAGTACATTCGAGATACTAAAAATGTGCTACGATTTTAAAAAGTTGGCACATTGCACATATAAAATCAATTCCTAACTTAAAATTTTTAAAAATTAGGGGTTATAAAACTTAAATAAAAATTAGAAAAAAATAAAAACTTTTTATTGATTCGAAAACAAATATGATTTTAAATAAAAAAATTATTAAAAAATATTTAGAGCTAAAACTTATCAGTTTTTTATACCCTTCACATAGTGATAGGGTATATATCACTTTGTCATTCCGTTTGTAATTTCTTTATTATTCATTTGCGACCCCATAAAGTATATATATTCTGGATCCTTATAGATAGGGAAGTTGATATAGCCATGTCCGTCTGTCCGTCTGTCCGTCTGTCTGTCTGTCTGTCTGTCTGTCTGTCTGTCCGTCTGTCCGTCTGTTGAAATCAAGTTTCCGGAGTCAAATAAAAAGATACAGACCAGCTAATGGTGTCAAACTATTGCAAATATCCCGCTAACAATCGCTATTTAAAATCAGCAAAATCGGTTCACTATTGACCGAGATATAAGCGAAAACCCAAAGTAACCCATTATTTTTAGGACAAAATCCGTGCATATATCCCTATATATCTCAGTAGGTATAGTCACTCTTGCCACAAAACTTGGCACGGATACTCCTAAAGAAGGGACCTAAATCATGGATTTTCAGATAGGCCCAGGGGAAGGGGTATTTTTCCTACAATTGCACAAATTTGGTGAAATATTTTATGCGCTATATCTCGTAAACTATAACAGCTATCGACATAAAATGTTTTACAAAAAGTGATTGTACGCAAAGATCTACACTTTAAAGAAAAAAATGTTTGAGTGGGGGCAAAAAATGGGGTAGCTCCCATACAAATCGACAATTGTTATACAATATTCGATACGCTATATCTCGGAAACTATAACAGCCATCGACATAAAATGTTCTACAAAAAGTGATTGTACGCAAAGATCTACACTTTAAAGAAAAAATATTTTGAGTGGGGGCAAAAAATGGGGTAGCTCCCATACAAATCGACAATTGTTATAAAATATTCGATACGCTATATCTCGGAAACTATCTCAGCTATCGACATAAAATGTTCTACAAAAAGTGATTGTACGCAAAGATCTATCCTTTAAAGAAAAAATTTTTTGAGTGGGGGCAAAAAATGGGGTAGCTCCCATACAAATCGACAATTGTTATAAAATATTCGATACGCTATATCTCGGAAACTATATCAGCTATCGACATAAAATGTTCTACAAAAAGTGATTGTACGCAAAGATCTACACTTTAAAGAAAAAATTTTTTGAGTGGGGGCAAAAAATGGGGTAGCTCCCATACAAATCGACAATTGTTATAAAATATTCGATACGCTATATCTCGGAAACTATAACAGCTATCGACATAAAATGTTCTACAAGAAATGATTGCACGCAAAGATCTACACTTTAAAGAAAAAATTTTTTGGGTGGGGGCAAAAAATGGGGTAGCTCCGATACAAATCGACAATTGTTATAAAATATTCGATACGCTATATCTCGGAAACTATAACAGATATCGAAATGAAATGTTCTACAAAAAGTAATTGGGCAAGAACGCCTACGCTTTGATGAAAAATTTTATTGAGTGGGGGCAAAATAAGGGGTAGCTCCCATACAAATTAACAATTTGTATGAAATATTCGATACGCTATATCTCGGAAACTATAACAGATATCCACATCAAATGTTCTACAAAAAGTAATTGGAACACAAGGCCTACGCTTTAAAGAAAAACATTTTCGGATGGTGGGTGAAGAAGGGGTAGCTCCCATACAAATTAACAATTTTTCTAAAATTTTCGATACGCTTCTGGAAAACTATTACAGCTATCGACTTCGAATATTCTACAAAAAGTAATAATCAAATAATTCATACATTTTGGAGAAAAAGTTGGAGAAGAGCAGAGGGACTAGAACATTTAATAAGTTTAATTAACCTTAAAATATGAATAATGTCGAAAACTTTTAAAATTCCCGGCCTCAAACCTTCTTCATCTATTTATATTATTCATACGAACGTTAAAATTTTGTTATTTTTTCTATGGACTTTAAAACTCGCACAAGGTTTTTTATTATATTATTTGCAGTACAAAATTACTCGGCTGGGTATATTTAAAGACCAATGTGAAGGGTATATAAGATTCGGCACAGCCGAATATAGCGCTCTTACTTGTTTTTATTTTAAAAGGTTATTATGGATTTCTATTATTTGTCTGGCTCCTCACCCTGCCGTTCTATTATTATGACTGCCAAAGCTCTTGGTATTGAGTTCAACAAGAAGGTGACAAATATAATGGCTGGCGAACATCTAACACCTGAATTTTTAAAAATCAATCCCCAACGTACCATTCCTACGCTAGTCGATGGCGATTTTGCCCTCTGGGAATCTCGAGCTATTATACTTTATTTGGCTGAGAAATTCGACAAGACATCTTCTTTGTATCCAAAATGCCTCAAAAAGCGGGCTGTCATCAATCAACGTTTGTTCTTTGATATGGGCACACTTTATAAGAGCTTTTCGGATTACTATTATCCACAGTACTTTAATAAGGCTCCTGCCAATCCCGAAATGTATAAAAAAATTGAAGCTGCCTTTGATATCCTCAACACTTTCTTGGAAGGTCAACAATATGCCGCTGGTGACTCATTGACTGTTGCTGATTTTGCTTTGTTGGCAACTGTCAGCACTTTTGATGTTGTTGGTTTTGACTTCAGCAAATACGCAAATGTTACCAAATGGTACGCTAATGCTAAGACTGTTGCTCCAGGTTTCGATGAAAACTGGGCAGGTTGTGTAGAATTCAAAGAATATTTTAAAATAGAGAATAACAAAACCACTTAAGTTTATTTCTTACTACAGCAAACAAATCCAAATTGTTATTAAAAAATATTTAATATATAAATAGGAGGGTTTTTATTAAAATAAAATTATAGACAATGTTTTTAGTATAATTACAATCTTTAAGCTTTATTTAAATATCAATTCTGTATGGAAGTTTGCTTTTTTAAATAGAATTTAGAGATTCAAATTGTATTTACATATATATTATTTAGTTATATATTATCTAGGTAACTCAAGTCAAATCTATTTAACCATTTATGAACACGAAAAATATTATGAAAACTGTTTTCAAATAAAAATTTGTTTAAAATAAGCGAAGTCTACACACAAAAAGTAAACTTTACTTAAATCAAGCGTAGTGGTTTCCAAAGTACGGTGGGTACGGATTTTCTTATGCCCGTTTCGATTTATTCTTCTTCCGCCTTAAGTAGAGGTCAGCATACCAGTGCTATTTACAGATAATTTTTTGGAAAAATAGTTCAGAGTGTATGTATGTCTTAAAATATATCTAGGATCTTACTCAACCAGTCAGAAATACGATTAATACTTGTGACTTAAAAATGCAAGCTAATGGAGAAGAACGGAGATTAGAATTAAAATTAGCAAATTTAAATTAGTAAAAAAATTGCAATAAAGCTCTAGTAAACACAACAAAAGTCAAATTGTTTTCCTTTGTGCAGTAGTTGAAAAATTTAGCTTCCACAAGGCAGCAACCTATACTAGACTTCGCCGATACTTTTACGATACTCGAACGACATTTTTTCTTATATTTTTCGAATAAACATACCTCTATGACCTACAACATGTACAAAAAGTTTTAAATGAAACAAATGTTTTGTTTTATATAAAAACCTAAAAATTTTTAGATCACCCCCAAGGGAAAACCTGGATCCGCGCCTGTATGACGGCTGTGTGAAAAAGTTGACCGATTGTAAGAAATTCTGTATAATGGAAGCATGTTCTATGTTCATAGCAGCTATACCCCGTAATGTTTATTACATGGAGAATTTGTATAGGTGCTGGTTATCGGAAATAGTTGGCCGATTATCATCAGTTTTTATTGGCTAAATCGCTGATACAAAAAACTGTTCCAAATTTTTAATCAAAAGATCTTTTAAGACGAGACCTGCGCTTTGAATACAAGAATACCAGGAACACCCATTAATTTACAGATGGACACAAATATTTAATCGACTCAGACATATAAAATAGACTCTTATTTGATCGACATAAGTAATTTAAAGGTCTCTCATACTTTTATAATTGGTGTGTTACATACATCTGCACAAACACAAAATTATACCTCCACCTATTTAGTGTGAATAGGTATAACATTTTTTTTTTTTTGATTTCACTAACTTACCTTACTGCAATGGCTACCAGAAATAAACATAGTACTAGTTCCTTAAGTCAATATCTAGCTTGAAGATTTAGTCTATAGATACAAATTATTTATGTATGTGAGCTTAACAATGTAAAAATTAATTTTGGTTTCCAGAGGTAGTTAAAAAGCCACCCATAGTAAAGGAACTGCCCTATATATGTATTCAAGAACAATTTTGTTAATATTTTTTTGATAAAGACATAATGTGACAGTAAGAAAGCAGGATAATTAGCTGCGAAAATGACCAGCTGTAGCTATGCCTATTTTACATACACCCTGTTAATTAATTAGTTTCATATCTTGGAACCTGCAAATAAGCTATACTCGCTTTTGTCGAATCGTATATATCCTACATTAATGCAGCTAAAAAACAAGTACACTTGTTTATTTTTTTTTAAATATGCATATCTATTTTCAAACCCAAGTTTTAAAAACCTAAAAAAGCATCTAAAGGCTTTCTTGCTGCCTCTTTTTATTAAAAATTACATTTTACCTTTTTTTATAGGAAAAAATTTTAAAAATTTTATGAAGGGTTTTCCTTCCCAGCTCAGCAACACAAAAATCGAGTTACGCCTTTTCTTTGGTAAACCATTGGCATGTACATTCGTATTTAAATTTATAGCGTGGCATTTTAATACTATTAAACTTCAAACGAAATTACACCTATATATGGCTCTTTAGCATATTTAAAGTTTTGACTTTATATTATTAACAATTATATTCAGTTACAAAGAATTTCTTTAAATAAAAAGCACCCTTAATTTAAATTGTAAAGAGACATTCAATTCTAAAGTGCTTAAATAGGTGTCCTTTTATACAGCAAAGGTAGTCGTACCTTATACCTTGTAAGTCAATATCCTATATTAAATACAATAAAATGTGGAAAAATTATATAAAGAATTAATTTTGATATTAAAGTTTAAATATTGCTGGTTTAAAAAATTAAAATATTCTGCGAAAATTTCTAGTGTTGAATATGAACTTTTTAATTTTTTATATTGAAACTGTTTTTCGGCCTCAAATATTTTTAGATAAATAATTATAGATATGAAAATTTATTAAAAAGTATTTTTTTTTTGTATTAGCCTTGTTGAAACTACTACTACGAAATTTTGCACCCTAAAGGGTATACCAATAAAAACAGAAATATTAATTAAACTAGATTTGACACGCTTTAAAAATTGAGGAATATTTTTTGATACTTTAATGTTATTGCAAATATAAAAATGAATACAAAACGAAATAAAAAATACTTTCCTGCAAGCCTTTAAAAAATATATTCGATTTTGAAGAAAAAATTCTTAAATTTAAATTTTTATTTAATTTAAAAAAAAAAGAAAAAACTAATCGTTTCTTTTTAATTTTTTTCGGCAACAATAATTTAGAACGTTGTGTGTTTTTAAGTGCCACTCTTCTAATGAATAAAATAAAAGTCTGATACATAAAAATTATTTTAGAATAAAAAATTAAAAAATATTGCTTCAAAAATACGAACTAAAAAATAATAATTTTTTAATTAAAAAAAATTTATTAAAACGAAATTAAAAATATAACAGCAAGAGCAATAAAATATAAAAACCCTTTTATAAGAAAAATTATTTAAAAAAATTTTTTTAATAAAAAAGTTGAAGTTTTTGTGAATTCAAAATTTTCTGTTTTATTTTCAACAATATTAAAAGTTAAGGCTATGGCATTTTCCTTTGAAAAAAAATCGCCCTTAAAATCTGGCAAAAGCTTAAAAGGTTTCCACAATTTAATTTAAATTTGACAAAAGCGTTACATATTTATGCCTTTATATTTCTAATACTTAAAGTATGTTTATTTAAGACTTATTTGATAGAGATCTGTAGAATAGCTATTATGCGTATGGGCATTATATTGTTAATATTTTAAAAGCTTTATTATATTTGGTGTTAGGGTAAAAGCAATATATAAAACTATTGCATACATGTGTGTGTGTGTGTGTAATAATGTTTTTAAAAGAAAACGAAATTTCTTAAAAGACAATATTTTGTTAAAACCCGATTGAAATAACTCTAAAGCCCGTTAATGAGTCGCTTTAATTTTTAAATTTGATTTTAAATTGATTTTGAAAAGATAGAAATCATAAAATAATATTTAAGGATTTAAGACAATAACTCACTTAATTAATTTTTATTCTTCCTATCTTTTCAATATGAAGCAATCATGGATTTTTATTATTCGCCTGCATCCGCACCTTGCCGCTCAGTCATTATGACCGCTAAGGCTCTTGGTATTGATCTCAACAAAAAGCCATTGAATTTAAAGGTTGGAGAGCATTTAAAACCTGAATTTTTAAAAATCAATCCTCAACACACTATTCCTACTTTGGTCGATGGGGATTTTGCCATATGGGAATCTCGTGCTATTATAACTTATTTGGCTGAGAAATATGATAAGACTTCGTCGCTGCATCCAAAATGCCCCAAAAGGCAGGCAGTCATTAATCAACGCTTATACTTTGATATGGGAACTTTGTATAAAAGTTTTGGTGACTACTATTATCCGCAATTCTTCAATAAGGCTCCTGCCAATCCGGAGTTGTATAAGAAAATGGAAACAGCTTTGGAGTTCTTCAACACATTTTTGGAAGGTCAACAATATGCTGCTGGTGATTCAATGACTGTTGCCGATTTTGCTTTGCTGGCAACTGTTAGCACATTTGAAGTTGTTGATTTCGATTTGAGCAAATATGCAAATGTTGCCAAATGGTATGCTAATGGCAAGATCGTTGCCCCAGGTTTCGACGAAAATTGGGAGGGTTGTTTAGCGTTTCTAAAATATTTTGACTAATACGGAGTTAAGCAGGTTACTTAGATTTATGTCTTTACGCTGCCTTCTAATATTTTGAAGTTAAATTTATAAGTGAAAATTTTTAAATACAAAAATTAATATTTAAAAAAATATGTATTTCTTTCTAACAGCTTATTTTTATTTGGAAAAAAGGGTACAAATGAGCTAAATTGGGGAAAATTGTTAAGATTGCTATTTCCTAAACTATAAGTTTGGGTTTTATTAGGCAAAACAGGATAAAAGCTACATCTTGATAGTTCGTATAGGTCCACTTTGTAAATTCTAACCTAAAAAAGATAGCAACAAAAATTACACTGCGATCAACAGGCTTTGAAAACTCAGAAATTTGTTTTTAATTATTTTTATTAGTTTCAACTTAAAAAGATCAAAAGGGAGTCAACACTTTATGTTGGTAAATTTTATGTAATTATAGTAACTTCAGAACTAATGAAGATAGAAAAATTTTTCAAATTGCTTTCGACAGATCTCTAACAAAAACGAAGTTTCACACCTTAAAGGGTAAAAATTAAATTTTTGGCTTTTAGGTATATTTTGTAACTTCTAAACCGATAAAAACAGATATATTATTCACATTGGGTTGGACACGTTTTGAAATTAAAGAATATTTTTCTAATACTTTTTCAAAACTTGCACTCGACCGGTCTCGAAAACAATAAATGCGGCCTTGGTACTTTTAAGCCCTTAGGGATAAAAAGGGCAAAAATTTTATTTTTTGGTAACTACTAAGCCAATTAAGATAATAATTAATTAAAATTGGGTTCGAAAGATCTGGAAAAATATGAATTTCGGTTTGGTTCTTTTAAATTATTTTTTTTATTAATTTTAGGTACGTTTTACAACTTATTGAACAGTTAAGATAAAAACATGACTAAAATTTTGAACGACAGCTTATAAATGCTATTTAGGTGTAAAACAACATATGTAGGCAAAACGAACTTTTCAAAGGTTTGACTGCTTCTTAGGTCGAAAAAAAAACTTTTTTTTACATTTTAAAAATTTTTCCGCTTTTTGAGATAATAAGTCTAGAAATAAAAAAATTGGGAGCGTTGACAAATGGTCCTTTTTTTACATTTTTGTTAATTTTTTTGCCTAGTTTGAAATTATAAGCTTAGAAATTTAAAACCAGAGCTACTGACACAAAAATATAAGGCTATTTATTGGCCGCCATTTAGGCCAGCAGTCAATGAATAATGAATGAAGGTGAATAAACATACACTTTCCTTAATTTTTGTGCTATTTTGCATTTTTTTAAATTAGGAACTATTGACCTAACACACGTTTAGGAATCCACAAAGTGGGGAAATATACACCTTTCTTCTTACATATTAGATTTCTTTTTTTTATATCGATATAAATTTAAAATCTTTCAAGTCAGATTAAGGTTGAAAGTCACATAAAGAGATAAAAGAATTTTTTGAAAATTGTATGTTCATTAGGAAAAAGTACAATTGTGTAGAATATAAGGGGATTTTCTTTTCTTAATGCTTGTATTACTTCTCCGTATTTAATACTCTTTAAAAAAATTCAAAAATGAGCTAACAAAGTAGGATTTTAATTGCTCGTAATATAAGTATGTGTATCACAGGTAGGGTGACCAATTATTTTTGAATCAAAATCGGCGCGGTTTTTAAGTGTTTGTTAAAAAATTGCATTTTAATTACTTTTATAATTTTTCTTATTTTTAATTTACATATGTAATTTTTAAATATTTTTTAAAAGTTATTCTTAAAACTAGGTTAAAATAAATCTAATGTGATATTTGCATCTTTAAATAGTTTTGTTTAGTTAGTTAATTCCACGCAAAACAGCCAAAAATTGGGACAACCCGTTACATTCTTTTTTATATAATCGACGAATTTACGCCTAAAAAAATGAAAGTGATTATAATACATATAAGCATAATAAGTCACATTTAATTTATTGATTTATTTCGCAAGAGTTTAAATATGTCACAAGCTGAATAATCGTCGCTTCTTCCATTACGTTTTTAATGAAAATGTCACACCTGTCACATTTTCAAAATAAGTTTTTCTTAAGAAAATAAATATTTTTTTAGAAGTAAATTGTCAAATACGATTAAAAATACTTTGAACTACCGTATAAATTCACAAAATTAAGCCTGTTCCCAACAATATTTTACAGAACACGATCTAGAAGTCAAAATTCTTTAAAAGTCCAATTTGCAATGTCACACCCGTCACAGTCTGCTAGTAGCCCTTATGAGCAAAAATAATGTTTTTTCATATATGAATTGTTATCGCTCTTAATTTGTTTCAAAAAACTGTCTCAAAAAAATTTAAAAATCTAATGATGCGTTTCAGCCGATTCCGTAAAAGAATGGAGTGGTTGAAGTAACTATACTCTTCTGCTGAAAAGAGCATAACCATTATAATGCAAAAAATCACTTCTGCCTTTAAAGAGTACTTATGATGAAATTACGTATCTGGTTTCGAAAATGCATTCTACTCCGCTAGTCTCGGCAGAAAAACTTGCTTTTAATAATAAAGTTTTTTTCAGCATAAACGGAAAATATTAATTCCCTCTAACTAAAAGAAATAAAATATAGAAATATAGTAAAATCAGTACCATTTTAAGAAATCAATACAATCCAGTGCAAACATTTTATATCACCATATGAAAGCTCTTATGCTGATAAAATCAATACGAATAGTCGCCCTAATTATTAAACTTTCATAAAATTTATGATTGTGAGTTATGACTCTTTTGGATTTAATATGCGATATGTAAGTTTGTTGTTTGTAGTTTTACCCCCTTATTTCTTAAAACGCAAAGCCCTTAAACAAAAACAAAATGTATGGAAAAGTTTTTTAAATTTGAATTTTTTCAATACAATTATTTTCGTTATTATGCGTTGCGTTTTACGTAATAAGGTCCTTAATTTTATTTAAAACTTTTAAACAAACAAACGAAGTAGTAATATACAGCAGAGACTGACAACGGATGTAACTTCGGATGCTTATAGAGTATTATTGAAAAAACATGCATAAGTGCGTACAGTTACAGCTAAAACAAGTAAGAGCGCTATATTCGGCTGTGCCGAATCTTATATACCCTTCACATTGGTCTTTAAATATACCCAGCCGAGTAATTTTGTACTGCAAATAATATAATAAAAAACCTTGTGCGAGTTTTAAAGTCCATAGAAAAAATAACAAAATTTTAACGTTCGTATGAATAATATAAATAGATGAAGAAGGTTTGAGGCCGGGAATTTTAAAAGTTTTCGACATTATTCATATTTTAAGGTTAATTAAACTTATTAAATGTTCTAGTCCCTCTGCTCTTCTCCAACTTTTTCTCCAAAATGTATGAATTATTTGATTATTACTTTTTGTAGAATATTCGAAGTCGATAGCTGTAATAGTTTTCCAGAAGCGTATCGAAAATTTTAGAAAAATTGTTAATTTGTATGGGAGCTACCCCTTCTTCACCCACCATCCGAAAATGTTTTTCTTTAAAGCGTAGGCCTTGTGTTCCAATTACTTTTTGTAGAACATTTGATGTGGATATCTGTTATAGTTTCCGAGATATAGCGTATCGAATATTTCATACAAATTGTTAATTTGTATGGGAGCTACCCCTTATTTTGCCCCCACTCAATAAAATTTTTCATCAAAGCGTAGGCGTTCTTGCCCAATTACTTTTTGTAGAACATTTCATTTCGATATCTGTTATAGTTTCCGAGATATAGCGTATCGAATATTTTATAACAATTGTCGATTTGTATCGGAGCTACCCCATTTTTTGCCCCCACCCAAAAAATTTTTTCTTTAAAGTGTAGATCTTTGCGTGCAATCATTTCTTGTAGAACATTTTATGTCGATAGCTGTTATAGTTTCCGAGATATAGCGTATCGAATATTTTATAACAATTGTCGATTTGTATGGGAGCTACCCCATTTTTTGCCCCCACTCAAAAAATTTTTTCTTTAAAGTGTAGATCTTTGCGTACAATCACTTTTTGTAGAACATTTTATGTCGATAGCTGATATAGTTTCCGAGATATAGCGTATCGAATATTTTATAACAATTGTCGATTTGTATGGGAGCTACCCCATTTTTTGCCCCCACTCAAAAAATTTTTTCTTTAAAGGATAGATCTTTGCGTACAATCACTTTTTGTAGAACATTTTATGTCGATAGCTGAGATAGTTTCCGAGATATAGCGTATCGAATATTTTATAACAATTGTCGATTTGTATGGGAGCTACCCCATTTTTTGCCCCCACTCAAAATATTTTTTCTTTAAAGTGTAGATCTTTGCGTACAATCACTTTTTGTAGAACATTTTATGTCGATGGCTGTTATAGTTTCCGAGATATAGCGTATCGAATATTGTATAACAATTGTCGATTTGTATGGGAGCTACCCCATTTTTTGCCCCCACTCAAACATTTTTTTCTTTAAAGTGTAGATCTTTGCGTACAATCACTTTTTGTAAAACATTTTATGTCGATAGCTGTTATAGTTTACGAGATATAGCGCATAAAATATTTCACCAAATTTGTGCAATTGTAGGAAAAATACCCCTTCCCCTGGGCCTATCTGAAAAAACTTTTTCCATGATTTAGGTCCCTTCTTTAGGAGTATCCGTGCCAAGTTTTGTGGCAAGAGTGACTATACCTACTGAGATATATAGGGATATATGCACGGATTTTGTCCTAAAAATAATGGGTTACTTTGGGTTTTCGCTTATATCTCGGTCAATAGTGAACCGATTTTGCTGATTTTAAATAGCGATTGTTAGCGGGATATTTGCAATAGTTTGACACCATTAGCTGGTCTGTATCTTTTTATTTGACTCCGGAAACTTGATTTCAACAGACGGACAGACGGACAGACAGACAGACAGACAGACAGACAGACAGACGGACAGACGGACAGACGGACATGGCTATATCAACTTCCCTATCTATAAGGATCCAGAATATATATACTTTATGGGGTCGCAAATGAATAATAAAGAAATTACAAACGGAATGACAAAGTGATATATACCCTATCACTATGTGAAGGGTATAAAAATACACTCTCCATAATACATTCGTTTCACTTTCAGCTTAAGTATACACAAGTAACCGATATCAAAGTATTTTCGTGAAAATACCCAATACTGTACAGTGTATATCTAATTGGAATTAAGTACGTATGTATAATCATGTACACCCCTTAGAAAACAGATAAAAAAAAGTAGCTTCGAGAGCTTCAATTTTTCATTTGTTTTGATATATTAGCAATGCACAATTTTAACTCAATTATAATGCTTGTGTTACAAAAACAGCCAATGTATAACGAAACCAAGAATGATAGACTATTAGAGATTGCGACTTGCGCATGTTTGCCTCTCTGATGACGTAGTTTAACCCATGCAAGGGTTGCCTATTCTTTGTATTTTTAAATCATTTAGGGCTTTATTTGTATTGAAAACTTTAATTTGCATGACTAATATTAATGGTCCAAATGAGAATATTTTAAATTTGAAATATGAATATGAGCGTAATAAGTTTAAATGCGTTAATTTTAATGAACTAATGGATGTATGCATGCATGTCTATATAGGTATAATGGATATACATAATATATTTGGAACCAATTAACAATATATTAAGCTGAAGATACCCCAGAAATTAAGATAACACATTCCCGAAGCCGGTGTCAACCTGGCTACTTACTCAATATTGAATTTATAAAAAGCCCTTTTGGAAGCCAAGAACAAATGTTCGATATAATAGTTTTGTTCATTTTTTGCTGTTAATGAGAAAATTTTTATTGAACTTGAGAATTTGCATTTGAAATTGTGAATATATTTTAATTGGAAATGAGAAAATTCCAAATAAAATTTTATTTAAAATTAGTATGAACGTACATACAATACGTACAACATAAATGCATTCATAACGCAACATAAATAAAAATATGGAAAGGTAAATACAAATCTATGCAGGCAATTTTATTAAATAAGTAGCAGAGATATATTCTGGCCTATCTTCCAGATCCAAACTAAACTAATTTAATGTTGTGATATGCAATCTGTGGTAATAACACACGTTTTTAATTTCTTCTTAAAAGCGAGCCTTTGATCTCCGACATTGGAGAAGATTGACGTGTGGTACATTTATCTTTGCCTAAACATTGTTTTTTTCTCCAACCATATAATTTTATTAAATTAAGCACTGCAAGAATGCGCTTTATTTTTAACGCGTCGATGAAGCGTTTTAAAAATTAGTTGAATACGATGGTGGTAGAAGGCATTTTCTAAAAACAAATCTTGATTTAATATAAAATATTTTTAATTTCAAATTTTTAATTTTTTTTGGTTTTTTTCTCAATATCATGTAAAATTTTCTCATTTTTTATTGGAATTTCTCAATTACAAAAAAAAATTCTGAATTTCAAATGAAAATTCCCAATTTCGTTTGGAATTTTCTCATTAACAATGAAAAATGGCGCAGTAGTATGTTTACGTACCAGAGAATAGCATAATTAGGTTTTATCTTGATTTTATCTGGTGTTAAACTCTTAAGCGATTTTAATGAGTTGAACAAAAATCTGCCTCGAATAAAATTATCTTCGTTTGATCAATGCATGAATTTATACATTGTGAATTTATTCAGTGTGTGAATACTTTTGTCAAAGCTATATCAGTGTTGTCATAAGTTGATAATACAAAGTTTCTAATTGCTTAAAAACAAAGCGCTAGATATTTGAAAAACAACTAAATCACACTACATCATCTAATTTGAATTTTACCCAAAAAAATTTTGTTTTTTTGTATCCATAAACGTTTAAAATAATATTAACTTTCTGTTAATTATGCATAATGCTGAATCAATTTTAACACAATTATTTAAGCATTTATAGCCACAAGAAAACCAGCACTTAGCACTGTTTTTGAAACCTTTAGTGCCAAACAAGACATATTACAAGAACTATAGCAAGCCTTTGTTATACACGGCTGGCAAAGTTAAAGAGAAACAACTACGTCAACTTACGTTAAACAATAAGCATGGCGCCAATTTTTGTCTGTTATTCTCATTAGGTGCAACATCCCTAAAAAAATAAGACAGTCATTCTCTTACTCTTTGCTTTTTTTGTATGAAGTTTGACACTAAAATTGAAATTATTATTGCTCTAGATTAATTCCTAATTTTGCCGGAAAAGATTTATATGTTATGTGAGATTTGACAACCCTGCACTAAAATCACTTTGACATTTCTCCAAAAAATTAATTTGTCGAATTTCGTTATTTAAAAAGAATTTTTAATTTAAATTTATTAAATATAGTGCAAAAAAATAATAGTTATTATAAAAATTGTGTGCGAAGTGTATTTAAAAGCTAAAAGAGCAAAAAAAACTTATTTAAAATTTCGAAGCAAATCGTAAACACGAAGTGTGCAGTGGGGCAATGCATGCAAAACGATCAGAAAAATTCAAGTGAGAAATTGTGCTAAAACTAATTGTGAGCGTGTTCTTAACAAATCTTATTTTAGCTGTGTCCTTTTACTCTTTCCCAAAAAACCATGAAAAACAAAAAAAGCTTCGGATAAAATTTTGCAATCGGCTTGACAGTAATAAAAAATTTTTTTGGTTAAATTAAAAAATATTTTAATATATTGCTCAAATATGTAAAAACACTTATGTCTTTCGTTGAAACAAATTATTATGTTTATATTTTTATTTAATAAGAATTGTAAAGTGTATTTTTGTCAAAAAATCAAATCCAACAGGGCCGAAATAATTTTTCAAGAAAAAAGCAGGCACAATGAAACATCGTAGGATCAAGTAAAGCTCACCATTTTGATAGTATTAAACTATATTTGTTGAATATCATGTTCTCTGTAAATTTTTTTTTTTTAGTAGGACGGTCATTTTTTTAATTTTGATAAAAACGGGTAACAACGATAATTTTAATTAATATTTAATTTTATAGATAAGTTTAAAAAAATAATATTTTTTATTTTTTGATTTTCATTTTTTCATTTTAACAGTCATTGGTTTTAAATACTTATTGAGGCACACATGTAAAAATAAAAATACCTTTATAAATGCTTTCTTACAATGTAACTTTTTACATTAAAGATTATCTTTTTTTCTTTTCTTGAACAAAATGTACATGAAGGCATTTTTCATGATATATGCATGTAAGTATGAACTTGAATGAAAATGTTCGGTTTTTAACGAACTGTGTAGAAAAGTAGTCACTTCAACTCGTTTTGTCAACAAACAAAAATTTTATTGAAGTAATATTAAAAAAATTGCATCATGTAAATGTAATCTTATACAGTGGACGTCCAATAGTACGTACCTTCGCTACTACAAATCTCCAATAGTACGAAAGGCAAATATTTTGCATTGGCGTTTTTATAGTACGAATAAAAAAAATTTTTACTATTCGATAATACGAACATGTTTGTTTTTCTATATACATATGAATGGAATTTTTGTAACATTTTTTAGCTTTTTTTAGTTTGTTTTTTGTTTTCTTTAATTTTTTTTCGGTCTACAAACAAATGCATAGTAGTCATTTGGTATGAAATTTTATAGAGATAACAAGTGTCTTGTCTCGTGCTTTTCCAAATCCAAAAAGAAACAAATTTCTTTACAAAATAAAATAAAAATTATAGAAGATTGTAGGAGTGGAAAATCTCTTTATGAAATCTCTTACAAATGTGGATTATCTAAATCAACCATTTGCAACATAAAAAAAAGCAAAAGGCGGAGCTTTAATCTGAAGCAGGCTCACTTAAATCCCGTTACCGAATGTTACCTGGAGAATTTAAAAATGGAAGACAAGCTATACAAATGGTTTTTATGCAAAAGAAATTCTTATGTTCCAGTAAGGGTACGCAATTAAAATGTAAGGCTCTGTAATTACATAAATAGGGGGAAAACTGTAGTCCAATAGTACGAATTTTTCAGTATTACGAAAGGGCCTGACATTATATAATTCGTATTATTGGACGTCCACTGTAGTTTCGATTTTTTTTTTGGTTTCAAGTGTTTGTCTATATGAAAAAAGTTTACAAATAAACTACTAAATTTTACGTGTTTTTGTAAAAAAAATTAACGAATAGTGTGTGAGTGTTTATATTTAAAACAAAAACAAATGTTTGTTTTTTTTTATATATATCCCTGAAGGAAACTTGGGAACAAGTGTCCCCATGTCAACACTTTTATCGGCTATTATGTTGCCTTTTTGGCGACATTGTCAACAGTACGTCTACAGTTTTATATTAAGCTTTGATAAGAAGAAAAGAAAACTGTCAGCGGCAAATTAATGCTTCAGTTTGCCGTCAAATGCAAAAATGTATCAGCAACATTATGGCCTTTTTTATTTTTTCTGCTGTGCTATAAAAGTGATTTATATACACAAATCATACTTGTTTTCAATGACAGACGCATGTTAAATGTCTATTGCAAAAACACATTGACAATGGTTTAGCTTATCAGTAGTATTGTATACTAAAATTGCTAAAAGGTACTAGTTAATCGCTGGTTTCAATGTGTACATATGACCCCAAAAGAAGCACCTTGTCAATAGTACCAATGTCAGCAGTTGATTTTTTGTTAATAGCAAAGAGCATTGTCTGAGGTATAGCTTAACAGTAGTACTGGTGACAATGTCAGTAGTGAGTTTCTAGTGATTCTCTATTGACATTTCCTGCAGGGATCTTACAAATTTTTTTTACCAAAACAGGCAGCAAATTAACACCTGCTGCTAAAAACTTTTTTAAAAATCTCTTGTATATGAACACATATTATTTTTTTTCTTACCTAAGGTATGGGTTACCAAGTTTTTGTAAATAAAATCAAAATTTTTAAAACAAACTTTCTTTTTAAATATTTTTAGCACACAAACGTTTCGTCCATATTATGAAAAATATCTTTATAACGAAGAAATTTTTTAAAAATGCATTAAAAAATTAGATTTATTTTTTGGCCTTATGTTTTTGTTTGTTAACTTTACTTGAAAATCTGGTCACACCGAATAAAATATATAGGGAGAGAATTTGCTTATTACATTTAAAACAGGAAGATTTTGAAATAAAATTTAAAATATGAAATGGGTAAGCTAGAAGTATTTTGGTTTGTGTGGATAAACCTTAGAATAAGATCGCTTAATGCGGAAATCAAGCAAAACACAAATAACCAAAAACGAAAATTTAGTAAAACAATAAACTAATTTTAAATGTTTTAATTTTTTTTTCTAAATGTTATTTAATATTATAAATTATTTGAACATTTAATTTTTTTATAACACGATTAACAAAAAACAAATTAGAAAACATTTTCTCCAAAAGTTAGGAAATTGTCCCACTGTTATGTTTACATTATTTTTAAATGAGAGACTGTTTCGTGACGTCATTTGACCACATGCGCAGAAAATGCAAGTTTTCAATTTGTTATGTCGTAACCTTGTTATTTATTAATCTTGATCATCTGCATGTATTTACAATTCTCTCACTTCAAGATGAGAAGTAGATTTTTATTAATACAAGGCAGGGCTGGATAGGTTAATATAGACTGTGGTGGGTATGGTCTTACAAATTCAAGTTTAATTAAATTTTGGCTTTAAGAGCGTTGTGTAAAGCGCACATAATTATTTTGAATTATTTGATAGTTAAAGGCATACAAACTACAAGGGGTTTCTTTATTTTGCATAGAATGTTTCGTGTCTTACTTTTATAAATATTGTATTAAGCGTATAGCTGTCCCTTTGTATTTATTTATTTTCTTCCGTTTTCTTTTTGAAACATGCATATATAAAGTTGTCAATATGTCTCATAATTACTTTTTGTAATAAAGAACAATAATAAATATAAAAATATGCATATGAAATAACACGGAAAACTCATGCAGTAATTTATGAATAAGTACGTACATATGTATGTGTACACAGAACCTAAACAGATAGCAAGCAGGTAGACATTTTAATTGCTGGAAACCCCAAGCATCAAAATCTATCAAACATTTTTTACAAAAAATTATTATTTACGAATTTACCTGCTACCGATCGATGTGCGCTGAAAATTTTGTCACAACATGCGCTAATAATGTGACCTCTCCAAAAAATGCTCCAATTTTTGAAATGTATGCCAATGCCGCAAAATAAAAATCGTTTATATATATCAGGTCATTTGCACCGATCATGGGATCCCAGCTTTACATACTATATAACATACTTTATAATAATATATTTCTATTGCTTTTCCCAACTAAGCTAAAAGTTTTTTGTCCTAATGTTCTTATACTCAACATATGTGCTATTTATTGAACACGAAAGTCGAACATCTTGAACGTTTTGTATTAATTTTTTTTTACAATAACATACAAATATATACAAAATGTCCAAGACGTCTCGCCTTTCGTGCTCTATAAAGAGTACGTTAGTTTTTATATTTGATAAGCCATTCAAATTCCAACTATTTTTATTTAAATTTATACGTATTTATTACATATGCTTGCTTACAGAATAAAAAAATATTAATATAAAAACGAAAAAGAAAATATTTCCATTCCTGATCAGTGCTAGTTTTTCTACAAAACATGAAAGAGCAGAGTAAATCACTTTACATGTTTTTGATATTTTTCTGTATACCATTACATTACATTATACTTAATGTCTTTTTAAAACTAGCTACTGTATACAGTTTATACAGTAGCTACTTTTCAATACTTATAGATATTGCGTGTTAGCACATGTATATTCGATTGTAAGGTATGTGTTTAAGGTATGTTAAAAAAAAAGTATTGCGTATACATGTAACCGTACCAGCTTATGCATGTATAAGTGGATATTGTGTGCGGTGCATGTATAGTTATACTTAATAACCGAAAAAAATAAGTAAATATTCGAGTTATCTTATTTTAGAGTACTCAATGTCATTCTCTGATATACAGTACTGTTCAATTGATTAAAACCTCATAATATTTCACAGTGCAACACGGAAAAAAATAACCATATTCGGACATCACTACGTGAAAGAAGACCAAAAAAGAAAAGACCCGTGTCTCCCAGTTTTGGCCAAAGTCATGCACTTTTTTTGTTATGGGCCCCCAAAGATTTGGGGCCTTGGTGCAATTTTTGCAAAAAGTGATAATTTTCTCAGGCTCATATCTTGCAAACCGTTCGGAATTTTAATTTACTTTTTGGGACAAAGTTTTAGCCCTTTTTATAAAAAACAAAAATTATGAATATAAAAAATTGAAAAAACAATAATTTTAAATCAAAATCACAAAAAACTTAAAAAAATTCAAATTTTTTTTACCTTTTTCCCCCTGTTCAGGTCCATAGGTAGCAAACCGTTCAAAATTCAAGGAAACAGTCAACTACAAAAATTTACCTAACATCCCAATAAACAACTTTTTAGAACATATAAACTTCCTAGGAATGATTCTTAACAGCGTTAAGGTAGCGCTTAGGTAGCCGCAAAAGTTAAAAATTTTACGAAAATTTTTGAATTTCATTTGTTTTTTATTTTCTTCAACATTGAGATACTGTGCTGTCTATTACAAAAAAATAGTAAAAAAATATTCGTATTATTTTTATAAAGTTGATGGCCCTGGACTTGCATATCGCGCTCTCTTAAGTTGAGGATCTAAATCGTCGTCCGAATCTGACTCTGATTCAGAACTTACGGTGTCCACAGGCACGTTGCTTCCAGAATGTTTCCATCACTAGCCTTTTCTTTTTAACATATCTTATTAACATCATAAAAGCTTATCTTGTGACTCCACCAACATACCTGAAATGAATTAGAAAAGAAATCAAAAATAATGCAAACCATGCAATAATAAAATTGATATTACCTCTGCAAGCAATGCGTCGAATTTTTTGCCTTTGTACCGTTTTTCCATTTGATTTTTTATTAGTTTTGGTCCATCTCTTCCCTGTTGGGGCTCATAGTCGGTATCAAATCGATCTCGATTAGTAACACCACTTACTGTAGTCATTTCTGTAAATTTTGTCCTACGATCTGGAGTTTGCGGCCTTGGAAATACAAAATTTTCAGGAACAAGCACTGGTAGTGTGGCTGTTACAGTTGCTTTATAAATTTTGTTCTTCTCATCACGTCTATTTGGGTAATTAACGCATGCATAAGAACTGGTTGCATCATGATCACCTGGGCGAATAATCCAGTTTACCGGCTTACAATATTTCATACTATGTTTGCCTCCATTCAACCATGCTATGAGATTATTATAACGTTGGCGACACACTGCGTTAGGTGTGTAATTTTCACTGATCAAATCTATTTCGTCGAAAAATGACTTATATGCTCTTTTAAATTCACTAGTTAAAAGATTATTTTCCCTTTGAAATCTTGTAGAATTATTTTTTCTGATTTGATGACCGCAAATGTAGCAAAAGAAATAAATATTTTTTACACTGCATATTGAAATTGTCAGTTGCCAATGTTGTGTGCGAATTATGCTGTAGAACTTTCTCTATAACTTTCACCGCTGAGATTTCGTTGACGTCGCGCTGTGTAATGCCTCGATGTGAGAGTCGCGTCGCTTTTATATTGTGATCTGCGTTCCTTGATGGGTGTGCGATCGGTGCGTGATCGCGTGAGCTGTTTACTGAAATCTTTGGTAAATTTTTGTAGTTGATTTCTTGATAAGTATTGGGTGCAATAATTTCTTCTTTTTAAATTTATCCAATTGCTATTTTATTTTGGATTGTCCTTACTTATTAAAAAAATTGGTAGTAGGTACATATGTAGGTAATTTATTTTTGGTATAAACAATAATTATTAAAAAGTAATAACAAAGCAATAAAAAAAGTATGTACATAATTTAATTAAAGGCCGTTAACGATCATTATTGCGATTTGTGTATGATGTATTTTGTTGTTTAGGGTTTCCAGCAATTTTAATGTTTGCCTACCTGTTTAGGTTCCAAGACTTTTCGCGGCTATCTCACATGCATATACACATATTTATATGCACTAGAGTTCTCTATTACACGAAAGACAGATACAATATATGTAATTAAGGCAATTTGATTAAACGTAAGGAAGAGATAGCTTCATAACTACATGTATGTACATACATTTTGGGGAAATTTTTAACTTTTGCGGCTACCTAAGCG
The DNA here is from genome assembly GCA_963583895.1 of Melanophora roralis. Lineage (NCBI taxonomy): Eukaryota > Metazoa > Arthropoda > Insecta > Diptera > Rhinophoridae > Melanophora > Melanophora roralis. The sequence goes on along the minus strand of OY757187.1, from coordinate 62,029,958 downwards.
CTACCTAAACGGTGTTAAGAATCATTCCTAGGAAGTTTATATGTTCTAAAAAGTTGTTAATTGGGATGTTAGGTAAATTTTTGTAGTTGACTGTTTCCTTGAATTTTGAACGGTTTGCTACCTATGGACCTGAACAGGGGGAAAAAGGTAAAAAAAATTTGAATTTTTTAAAGTTTTTTGTAATTTTGATTTAAAATTATTGTTTTTTCAATTTTTTATATTCATAATTTTTGTTCTTTATAAAAAGGGCTACAACTTTGCCCCAAAAAGTAAATTAAAATTCCGAACGGTTTGCAAGATATGAGCCTGAGAAAATTATCACTTTTTGCAAAAATGGCACCAAGGCCCCAAATCTTTGGGGGCCCATAACAAAAAAAGTGCATGACTTTGGGCAAAACTGGGAGACACGGGCCTTTTCTTTTTTGGTCTTCTTTCACGTAGTGATGTCCGTATATGGTTATTTTTCCATGACTTAAAAAATTACACACAGTGTTTTTAACCTTAGTAGGTCATATCTTGTTGTACCCTTTACATGATGACAAAGGTAAGTAAATATATATCAGTTTGCCATTCCGTTTAAGTTTTTAACAATATCAATTTAGACCGGTTTGGTTAATTGGTACGAAGAACGTTTTGGTTTCAAACTATCAGAAATATTTTTTATCTGATCGCTTCATAGGAATAGTAAGATCGACTCACTATGTACCGAAATAAATATAAGCATAAATTTGAGATAAAACTAATTTTGTGTAACAAAATGCAAGCATAACCATATCTTTCTAGTATGTACGGTCACTCCTACTAAACAATTTTGCATGAAGACTTCAAAGACCACTAACCAAAGGAAGTGAAAGCTGACTTAAAAATGAATATATTTTTTGTACCTATCTCGCAAATCAACTACAAATTAATTGTATCTACAGCCCATCTACATATTGAAAAAAGTTGTTATTTAGATAGAAGCAAGGGCAATGGTAGCCTCCATACAAAGGGGATAATGGAATGACATTTTTGATACTTTTTTTTAAAGACTATTAAAGCTTTTCTATTATGATTTCTATACTTTAGAAAAAAGTTTGATATGAGCATGATGAGTGGTATCCCCCACACAAACAGACCAATTTTTAATAATTTTACTTTTTTAAAACTTTAATAGCCATCGACCTTAAAACCACCAACAATATATATTAGAATAATATTTACGTCTCTTAAACAGCTTACATAGCTGAATCGAATCACCGCGTATAAAAATAGACTAATGTGAAGTGTAGATATACATATACGATTTTGTCAACTGCCAAAATTATTTACTAATAACAGTTCTTATTTATTTATTTATTTATTTTTTTTTTTTTTTTATTTCGAAGAATAAATTTTCAGTTATAGCTTCTATTATACCTAATATTACTAAAAGTGACAGACAGATGCTACAGCCAACTTTCATGCCTTTAAAAGTAGCGTACAACATCTACACACATACTCATACATATGTATGTGATAAAAACAAGTTTTATTAGTGCATTGTAGTTCTTTTTTTCCTAACAAACATCAACCGAAAATATTTCAATTCATTCAACTAGTTTTTGGAATACTTAATTTTGCCGGCTGTACGATTATCTGTTTCTCCGGTTCTCTTAAAGCATTTTTTATTCTTTTTTACTCTGACTAATTTTATTTTTAAAAATAAAAAAAAGCTGCCATATGTTTTTGAAAGAAAATTACTCCTTGTAAGTTAGTTTGTAAAAAATATTTTGTTTTTAAATTATTAAAATTTTTTGTTAAATATATGTACATAAAGGTACATATATTCCATGTAAATCCTTGGCCTATTTGGTAAGTCCTTCACATAGTGATTTCGTCATTTCGTTGTCAAAGTCAATTAGGTCATGTTAATATATCAGTCTATTCGTTTGGTAAAAATAAAATTTTGGAACCAAGTAAACTCCGACGGATCACGTTTTGGCTTCTAAATATCAGATATAAACGCTATTTTAAATCAGATTGGTTTACTATGAACCGGTTATTAAGCAAAACCCTAAAACAACTTTTTTTAGGAAAACCTCTATATACACATATAAGAAAATATGGACACGGATAACACATAATTAATAATAATCATTACGTAGTAGGCGGCAAGGAACAGTGAAAATGGTAGCCCCTACAACTGCATAAATTTTATAAAATTTTTTATGCGCCACATCTGGGAATCCATTACAACTATCGACGTTAAATATGCTAAAGAGTAGTTCTAGTATGACGTGTATATTTTGGAAAAAAAAAATTGGTTAAGAGAAGGAAGAGCTTTCTTATACAAAAGCACCAAATTTTTTAAATTTTTTGATACGTTAAATGTCGGAAAATGTATCAGCTATCGCTTTATAATTTAATATAAAGTAATTATACCATAATACACAAATTTTGGAAAAAAAACTGGTGTTAGGAGCTGAGGAAGCGGCAGCCCTAAGCTATTTCTATTAAATTCTTGACATTCCTTGTTTACGAAAGGGTAACATCTACCGAACTTAAATAAACTAAAAAGTAATTACACAACAGTGCCTACATGTTGGGAAAAAAAGTTGAGCAGTAGCAGGGAGTGCCAGAAAATTAAACAATTGTTATAAAATATTTTGTTACGTTATATGTATCTCAAAAATAATATCAGCTATCAACTTAAAACTAACTGCTGGACAGTTGCACAATAGCACCTACATTAGATAGGAAGAAAAACTTGTTTGAAAGAACCATTTCTGATACGGAATATCTCGGAAACTGTTGAAGCTATAGATGTTAACCCTACTAAAAGGTATTTTTTTTATGATTTTAGTATATGTCGGGTAGGAGCACGCGAAATAGCATTACCTATACGAACAGGCAAATTTTGCGACCTCTCCTATTTGAAAATCTTGGATAACTATAGACTTAAAATGTGTACGGAAATATATTTATTATAATTAAACTATCCAGCAAAGTAGTCACATGATTAAGGTTTGCTTAAAATTTTGGTTCAAATTTTTATACATTCACACGTTTTTACTAACTCATTCATACTTTTAAAAATTAAAAGGAGTTGGCTTTCAAGTTTTCTTTCAATTTTGTGTTTCAGTTTACAGTTTAAAAAACAGCTGATTGCAAAAATATTGAACAAATGTTCTTCCTTGATGACATCTTAAAGCCTGAAGCCTATGTCACAGCTTTCAATTTTTGTGAATATTAAGCGGCAAAATGTGTAAAAATTTGTAAGCAAAATTCGATTGTAAGACTGTAGCGCAAATTAATTTAACAAAAATTCAAAAATAGTAGAAGAAATATTACGACACGCGCATGATGCCCCTTTAGATGACGTATACGATCCACTTGAAGGGTTGCCAAATTATAAATAATTCTTAGCAAAAAGTTTGCTTTTTGTTATTGTAAGCAACTCTATTATCGAAAGCTTTGGCGCAAATAACAACAATTAAACTACAAAAAAATTTAGAAGATTTTTAAACACAAGCACGTAAAATTTTAAGGCCCAATAGGAAAACACTATGCGTGAGATTAAAATTATTAGTCAATAGGAAAGCATTTCGAGTGACGTCAACGATCTTACTAGCGCAAACAACATTTCTCTAATTTAATCCTTCTTGATTATAACTAACAAAATTTTCAAATTTTTAAAAATTTGGAATTTTTATCTAATTTGTTTACATTTAATTGACAATATGTGGCAACTTTGCTTAAACAAAGTAATCTGTTTGTTTGTTTGGCCTTTTTTGAGATAACTGTTTGCAGTCGATTATTTCGAAAGAGGCCTAATGGGGAGTCATCATCAGCGAACGGTTTAAATAGCTCCGACTCTCCAAGATACAGACAGTCGTTCGTTGAATTTTATAACGTTAACAGCCAAGACAAACTAAAGCACAAAAAGTAAGCAAAAAATATATATTTTTTTTTGTTTAAGTTGGAAAAATTCCAATCAAACTCAAAAGTACAGTGTTTTAATAACATGGAAGTTTAAAAAAAATAGTGATGACTTCGGAACAAAACACACAAATATTTTAAAAGTTCCAAACCATTAATAAAAAGTAAAAAAAATTAAGAAAAAAATTCTTGGGAACATTTTCGAAACCCAGTTGTTAAAAATATTTACGGTTTAATTTTTATAAATAATTTTTTCAATACATACGTACACACATATGTACTTTAATATAAAGCTTAAACAGTCACAACTCTTAATTAACCGCAAAAACCTAATAAAACTTATTAGTCACACAACAATGCAAAAGCTTTAGCAACCAATATCCGCTGTGAAATCATAGTTTCTAATTCGAGTTTTTCTTTTTCAACTTTCTGTTTAATAGCCATGGATTTCTACTATTTGCCCGGTTCTGCTCCCTGCCGCGCAGTCTTAATGACTGCCAAAGCTCTTGGCATTGAGCTTAACAAGAAGTTGTTGAACTTACAAGCTGGTGAACACTTGAAACCTGAATTCCTAAAAATCAATCCTCAACACACCATACCCACATTGGTTGATGGTGACTTTGCTTTGTGGGAATCTCGTGCTATAATGGTTTACTTGGTTGAGAAATACGGTAAGACCGACTCCTTGTTCCCCAAGTGCCCCAAGAAGCGCGCTATCATCAACCAGCGTTTGTACTTTGATATGGGTACCTTTTATAAGAGCTTTGCTGACTACTACTACCCACAAATCTTTGCCAAGGCACCCGCTGATCCTGAATTGTACAAGAAGATTGAGGCTGCCTTCGATTTCCTCAATACCTTTTTGCAAGGTCAACAATATGTTGCAGGTGATTCATTGACTGTTGCCGATTTGGCTCTTTTGGCCAGCATGAGCACATTTGAAGTTGCTGGTTTCGACTTTAACAAATACACAAATGTTGCCAAGTGGTACACTAATGCTAAGACTGTTGCTCCTGGTTTCGATGAAAACTGGGCTGGTTGCTTGGAGTTCAAGAAATTTTTTAACTAAATTGAATGTTATTTTATTTTATGTTTTTATTTTTTTTTTTTAATAATTTATGCATTAATTTTTTAGATTCAAAACTCACATCTTCTGATATTTTTTTATAAAAAAATAAAAATATTTTTTTTATACAAAATTGATTTTCTATTATGAAGCTGAAGTTGAAGTAAGGCCCTGATCTAGGTCATGGTTACATATAATATCTAGTATGTGCACAGAAAAATTTTATAAATTGTTAAGCTTTAATAATTATGTACTATCGTGACTTAAAAGTTCAAATTTATTTTGTAGTTGTATTTGTTTAAACAAGTAATTGCAGAGTGTTTGAACAGCAAACAGAAATTCATTGATTTTTGTAAGCTTCAACGTTAGGAAGCAATCATGCATCTAACGTTAGAGAAAACCATATTTGTTAATTGTTTTTTGATTTGTTATTAAATTTTTTTACATTTTTGTATGAATAACGTAACGTCAAAGTTTTTGAAAAGCTTTACTTCAAATTTTTTAAAATATGTCATGCAAAATATTCGCTTCTCGGAAAGAGATCCCACCCCTGCTCTGATTAGTTGAATTTTAGGCTTAAGCCAAAGACTATAGACTATAGTCTTTGCTTAAGCTATTAAAAGTACCTGTGAATTTAATAACATGTTCTTAATAGTATTTTTTAAATGTGGGCGGGTCCAATTGCAATTGAACTTTTCTCTCCATCTATTTTGGGAATTAGTAGGCTTCCAAGTCGGATGGTTATCACAACTTAAATAATTTTTTCTATACGCATACCTATGTATCGTTACCTTAATGTAGAAACGTCTTAACTTTTATTTTTTTTAAAGGCCCAGATTTTCGAAAAATCTAAACTTAAAAAAATACGAGTTAAGGCATTTCTATTTTTTATGATTAACTTCTATTTAAAATTTATTTACTTTAAAAATGAATTTGAATAATTCCTACATAGTAAAAAAATCTCTAAACTAAGTATTTGATGCATGCGACTCTTGGCAACAGACACGGCAAACATATACTTAAACATATACTTTTTAACGTTATTTTTAAAAAGCTGCATAAATATTTAACATATTATTTCAATTAAAAGTATAATTATTGGTTTAACAACTCACGAAAAAAAAATTAAAATAATAATAAAATGTTATATTATTCAACAAAGCCAAAAACAACCCTACTACCCCCTGACCCAAGAGAGTTGCTTTCGTGACAAAAACATAAAAAAAATCTAAATAAAAACAATTTATCATAATCATTAAATATGTATGTATGTATTTCTGTTCTAGAAATTTAATGTACAGCTTTTAAGCCAACAATAGTAGACATAAAACATGCACAGTTGTACATAAAACTATAGCAGTGGCATGTGGTCAAATAGTTTTTTTTTATTAAATTCTTGCTTTCTTCATTATCTTTTAATTGATTTAAATTATGAAAAAATATCTTTGTGTCCTTCTTTGACTTTGGCTTCCATGAATTTCTCGAATAAAAAATTTCTTACTTTTGTTTTATTGAATTCATTAATAGGACCCTTGGTATTTAAAGTGGCTTAATCAACTTATAACAAAAGCCAAATAACATCTGCGTATTACATTCTGCAAATACAGTTTATTACATAACATGATAATAAAAGTTTTTCCTAGAAATTTTTAAATGAAGCACAAATTTTTGGGGCATTTCTAAGCTGTCAAATATTTTAATGCTTAAATAATTATATGAATTAAAAATAAAAAAACATGTTGATTCCAAATAAGACAATGTTCAACAGAACAAACAATTGTTTGATGACATTTACATTTAATTACCATTGCTTTTGTAAATATTGTTTAATGATACCTTCTAAATTGTTTATTAAAATAGAATTTGAATACACGCACAAAACAGATATTTACAAATCTATTAACTACGCAAATCGATATTTCCTAGACATGGCTTTTCAGCTGACAATAACCCAGTAAAAGATTAGGCAATAAAATAAAAACAAATTAACACATATTGAAAAACATTTTAGGCTATTTATTTTCCATTCTGCATTACCAATGGAATTCCATTTAATATTAAAATAGATAACCAGTTACATAATAGAGACCTGCACCAAGTCCTATTCAAGATAATTCAAGAACCGCATAATTTTCTAATTCTTGTGTTATTGTGTGGTTAAACGGTTTAAGTGCTGAAATGTAGAGTAGCTAAAACAGTTTTTGTGCTGCAGTGTAGAGTAGCTAAGAATAAAGAGTGATGTCGAGACTGTGGTCGATAAAAAAAATTACTGTGGCTATGGTGTGGCAACAACAACAAAGACTTAAGAGTTATGTTGTTGTTATGTTAACAAATAATAATACACACAATGTTGAGTGGGTACATACACAAGCAAACATATAAACAAGCAGGCAAATCAATATAAAACTCATGCGTAATTACATTACATTACATACATATGAACATTCAAAATCAACCCCCGTTTTTTATAACTATCACACCAGGAACATCCCGCCAACAGTAAAGTTTCGAGACGAATTGAAATGGAAGTGTGCGATCATGATGACTCGATGTTCCGTGGTTGTTTGCTTAATTGTGCTTAACTGTGAATATATTTTTCATTTAAGTTAAGTTAAGTAAACAAAAGAAATAGCGAACAATACAACGCAGTACTTAATTTTGTGTGTGCACACGTAAGGTATATGAAATTAATTGAAAATTCGAGATGATGCCTTATTTAGTGTCGTCTTGGGCTGGCCTCTATTACATAAGTAGTTTTAAAATGCAAAGAAACAACATATTTGATTACTTTAGTCGAATAGGTAATGCAGTTGGCAACAAATGTTTCAAAAATATTCAATTCTCTATTCGATTACATTTTTGAAACTTCTTTCTAGGAATTATCAATATTCATGTTTTATATTTGGCCGCACTTGTGAACATATTTGATTTTTTTTAAGTTCATAACTATCTTAACACGGCCCGCTTTGCTAGACTTGCCCATAGAAATAGACCAACATAAATTTCATAAAAAAATATATCTGTTATATCGTTACCTTAATATAGTCACGATTGTTTTTGGCTAATTGTGATATAAGAGCAGACGAAAATCTGGGCTTATGAATAATACGAGTTAGGGCTTTTCTTTATTAGAGTATCGATATGTAACTTTATATTTGTTTCCCAAAAATTATTTATTTTTTGGCAGAAAATTCGATACTCTTTTTCTAAAAAGTTAATTATATGACTTTTTAGAATAAGAGTTTTGCTTTCATCAAGTCTTTAAACTGTAAGGGTCATATTATATGTAAATAAATGAATAAGAATAAGAAAAAAATTGCAATTGAGCTTAATTGAAAGTTCCAGTTCTTAGTTATAACAGCTTTGAGGCCCCTTATACCAGTCACCACAGCCACTACACTAAGAGTAGTCAACTAATATATGTGCAGTTTTAGATATTGTTCAGATATTATTAATTCCACATTGTTGTAAGTGTAATTCAACAAGTAAGCGATTACCATCCGACACATTTAAAAGTTATTCTGATACTGATTGAAATTTCAAATCCCAGCTAGAATTTGGAAGATAGTTTTTTTGAAAAATCACCTTACAGGGTCTTTTTAGATTACTTTTTGTGATTAAAAATTACAAAAATTAAGTGAAAATGATTCGAGATAATGAGTAAAATTGTATAGCAATCGCAAACTAATCATCTAGGCGCTTTAAATCTGATTCTACTCATTAGGAAGATCGAAAAAAAATTAATCAAAAAACAGATCATGTAGGTATTAAAAAAATGATTAAATGATGTGTTTTATGATAGAAAACACAAGGGAACAATATTTTTGTTAATTAAGAACTGAATGTGATTTTTAAGGTTTTTTGGGACGCTGTTTTTGGTTTTTTTTTTCTATCAGCTCGACTTTTCGCGATATACCGTTCCGTCCAAAATTAAGGCACTTCCACTAGATATATTGAAATAACTTGAAAACGGTTTACCCTATTTAGTAAAAAGCCCCAAAAACGTCAACAATATTATCTTTAAGTCGTGCTTACATTGGTTTTATATTTTTCCCAGTACTTTAAGAGATATCGGGGAAGTTGTGGCAGAAAAATGCGTTTTTTTAAACAAAATTTTCAAAATTTTTGATAATATAAAACAACAAAAATCCCGTTATTTTTTTGAGAGGGTATAGGCAAATATGTTTCGAACAAAACGATCCATATTTGGTGTAAATAAATCTATAACTTGTGATTTCATTTTTAAATACTACTGCGCAATGGCACTAATGTATGTACATATATTAACTCCAACTTATAAAAAGGTCATTACAGCTTTTTCCTTCATTTTAAAATGAGAACCTTCACTTAATTTTAAATAAAAGCGCAACGCGTTCATCGATTTTTATGATCGATATCTTATTTTGTTCATAGGTTATGTGGCTTTACGTGAAAGTACATTTTTTCGCATTTCGGCTTTTTTACGATTATTTAAAATAAAAAATTTTATTTTTTTTTACTTCAACAACCATTTTTTTGTGTTTTTTAAAAGTTAATTTGGGTTTCAAAGGTAACTTCCCTAGAGTCGGCTTTAGAAAAATAAAGTGTGCAACTAACACTCATTATTTTCCCCTTTCAAACATATTCCTAGAACATACTTACCCCCTACCTTCATCGTTAAAGGGGGCTCCTCTACAAAGTTTGGGAGGTTGTAATAAATCATCCCTACAGATTTAAGGCTGCTCGTAGAAAGGTTCAATGCAGGACTGACCCCAACTCATTTTTCCTTGCAAACATTTTCCTAGAACATACTTAAGTATCTCCTAAGATAGCTACGACACAAAATTAAAAACATTTAGGACAAAAACCTCTACACGTTGTGAAGGGTATATAAGGCTTGGCACAGCTGAATATGGCGATCTTACTTGTTGTTGTAGCGAGTGCCAAAAAAATAACGATTAAAATAGTAAAATACAGGGAAAAGACACACACAGCTTAACAAAAAGCATGTCAAGAAAATGATTTACATATGTTTTATTATACCTAATTTAAACGATTGTGAAATTTTTAAAAGCTTTTTCGTGCCTGTTCAAAAAAATGTTTCCCATTATGCAAAACAAAATAATGCGCTTTAATCCGATTATGGTCCTTCGAAGGAAAGGAGTAAAAAAGTATGATCTCGACTAGAGCTGCACAATCCATACAATCAATACGAAGCCAATCAGAAAAAAAACCCCAGATTTTGTAAGCAAAAGTTTGCGAAATTTGAAAATGTTAAATGGGATTGTATGGCTGAATATTATTGTTAAACAATAGAAAAAACTTACAATAAAGTAGTTAAGGGGTTGGGGGTGGTGGGCGTTCATAAGGAACAACATTAACCCCATACAAATCAGGCATCGAACTTTGATCAAACATAGTCTAAGATATTATTAAAAACCAAACATTAATAATATATTAAGGCCAAAACTGTATTAATTGATTTTGCAGTCGGTTTTAGAAACGATTTGTTAGTAGTTTATTGGCAGCAGTTCTAAAAGAGTTCATGATGAAATAGGAACAACAAAAACACTATGACATAATAAAATTTTTATGTGAAAAGGTTCTGGTTTCTCAAAAAAGTGTACGTACCCAATTTGAAGACGTTTGCTTCGATAGGGAAAATTAATAAAAAAAATTATTTGGATTGTACAGAGTAGTTGATGAAAGCTGCTACCAAAAAAACTCTTTTGATAAGAATTTGAACATGTGGCACCAAGGGCGAAGACTATTTGAACTTAATTATTTTTAAAACTTCATGAATTACTTTAATACATATGCGGTAACTCAAGTGGCCTTCGTCCTCGGTGACACATGTGCAACATCTTATCAAAAAGTTTTTTTTAGGTAGCAGCGCTTATCAGCCACCCTGAGTGGTTGAACGACATAAAATTTTTTCTTTATTCAGTCAATACAATGCCCGACGCCAACTTCCAATAATCTTGGACCTTGGCACAAAAATGTGTGGAGCCACACCTTATAACTTATGAATTCTTTTGATAGCAGTGTACTTTACGCACAGACGGAAAAAAACTTTCGAAATTGGCACCACCCGATGTTACAAAGTGAGCTGAGTACATCCGTTCTTGATTTGACAACGCTTCGTTATTATTTCAATAACAGCAACAGAGGGTTCTTTATTCAGGAAAAGGGCGTTCACAAGGTGGCAACGTCTGGCATTTTAAAATTGTTGGTTATTTTAAAAATTTCTATTTATTAAAGCGTTAAGTTTATTATTAAAATTGTGATAACCAAGAATGGAAATATCCACTAAAATTTAAGTAATTCTGATACAAGCCGATTGTAATGCATATTTGAAATCAGTTACGATTTCTCTTTGCCTACTTAAACATAATTTATTTAGAATTTAAATACTGGAATTATATTCATATTCTATATTGTTTAGACCTAACTAAATCCACATACAATCCTATGTTCGCTTAATCTCATTCTATTTGTTTAATCACTACTTACTTCTATTATTTACTCTTGATTTACCCTTCACATAGTGATAAGCGTATTTATCAGTTTGTCCTTCCGTTTGTAATTTCTACAATATTTACTTTAGATCCCAAAAAGTATCTATATTCTGGATCCTTATAGATAGGGAAGTCGATATAGCCGTGTCCGTGTCTCTTGAAATTAAGTTTCTGGACTCAAATAAAGTCGCACAGAAAACGGTTTAATAGAGAACAATCAGAAATATCTCTGCGACGAACACTATTCTATATCAGCAAAATCGGTCTACTATTGACGGAGATATAGGCGAAAACTCAAAATAATAAATTTTTTTAGGACAAAATTCGTGCATATATCCCTTTATATCGCAGTAAATATAGTCACTCTTGCCACAAGGCAAGGTACGGATACTTTTAATATGGGGACCTAAATCAGGGGAAAAATGTTTTTTAGATAGGATCAGAGGAAATGGTATTTCCCCTACAATTGCACAAATTTTGTGAAATATTTCATGCGCTATATCTCGGAAACTATAACAGCTATATCGACAATAAGAACTACGTTTTGTAAAAACTTTTTTTTTGGATAGAAGCCGGGGGAACGGTAGCTCCCATACAAATCAAAAATTTTTATAAAATTTTTGATATGATTAATCTCGGAAACTATAACCACTATCGACTTCAAATGTTTTACAAAAAGCAATGATAAAATAATTCTTACATTTTAGAAAAAAAAATAGTTGAAAAGCAGCAGGAGAAGGGGAATTCCCCAAACAAACAAAAAACAACTTTTATTAAATATTTAATACGAATAATGTCGAAAACTTTTTAAACTCTCGACCTCAAACCTTCCTAATGGTAACTCTATTACACATACAAACGTTAAAATTTTGTAAGCTTTTCCATTTCAAAAACTAGGTTTAGCTATTGTATTATAATATTTGCATTACAAAAAAACTCGGCTAAATCAGATAGCTGGGTTTTATATACCAATTGGACGGGTATATAAGATTCAGCACAGCCGAATATTGTAGCGATCTTACTTGTCCATATTTTATTCATCATCCTGTTATTCGATTCGTTCTTTATTTCGTTAAGGCATGTAATCCAGCCGTCAACCTAATTGCATAATAAACATTCAAAAGGATATAGAGTTGATAAGTGTTTATTACTACATCTTACAAATAAAAAATATCTTTATACATAATATATCTTACAAAATGTTTGAAATTTTTCTCGTGTTTCCTCTATTTGACAGGTACTTTACTCTATTAATATTTAAAAAAAATAATCTAAAGTTATAAACAAATATTGCACAAATATTTACAATAACTAATTTACTTAAATAATATTTTATTTTAGGTTAGAACTAAAAGTTTAGGGAATTATTTTTATTATTATTGTTGTTACAGTTACTACTATTTCTACCATAATCTGAGGGTCTCTTAAATGACAGTTCTAAATTGTGCAGACGTTCTTCTAAATCATTCATAGAATTACGTAAAATATGGCCACGCGATCTTAATGATATTCGTGGTGAACTCTGCATTAAATCATCCTTAACACCTGAAAATGAGTGGCGTACACACGATTTTTTCTCAAATTGTGAATTTTTATAAAGTTCGTGTTGATTCTGATGGTGCTGTTGCAAATGATGATTGCATAGAGATCGGCAATTGCTAAGCACAAGAGAGTCATCATTTTGCAGAGAATCTTCATAGTTGTCACTTGAATTTAAAAGAAAAAAAATAAATTTCTGAAGGTGTCCCAGTGAAAAGTACATACTTACCTAGAATCTGTATTACTAATATCCATTTTACTCTTAACAGTTATTAAATTTGGTTTATTATGTTTTAAAGACAAATGTTCTTTGGCATGACGCGGACAAAGCGACTGAAAAGGACCCTTGGGTGCTTGAGAGTCAAATGAATCGGGTGAAGTTTCATTTAACTCACGACTGCTAAGAAAGTCGACTCCTGAATCCTGGCCATTCGAGTGCAACGAAAACATTGATGTTTCAAACGAATGCGGAGATCTAAAAATATATCAGAGAATAATAAAACTCCCTTTTTTTTGTCAATTTTAAAAAAGTCGTGAAGTGCATAAAAGTAACAAGGAAAATACAAAGTCTGATACTTATCAACACTTAGTTTGTACCAAACAATCAACATTTTCGTTTTGCGAAATATTACACGTCTTATTGTTTAGAAAATTAACCTAGCGGTAATGGTAGGTACACACTTTGCAATGTGTTTGTGCAACAAATTTATTAAGATGTTTCATGTATAAAATTTATATTTAAAATACTTCTTAATTACAAACCAGAAATAAATTTTGAATGAAGCATGCCGGGTTGCATAAGCACGTTGCAGTGTGTGTAGGTAGTGTGAATTCCACAAATATTAAAAACTTACAAATTATTTAGTGGCTGGCAGGCATTATATTTAAGTACAAATGGCGAGGAGCTGTTGTCATCATCTTCCAAGTTATTGGCGCTTCTTAAAGCTGCTGATTTTACAACAGACTTGGGTAGAGGAACATCAATATATTCACGTTGTCTTTGGCTAAAATAAATTTATAAATTTTATATTTTGTTACCAAACACCATTTGAGAATTTAAGTTTTAGATACATTTATACAGGTAGTGTCAAGGCCAATTCAATTGGTTCGCCCTCCGCAGTTTTTTTTAGAAAGTGAAAATCAAATAAAAAAACAAAATTTTAACCAAGTTAGAAAACCTAAGAATTACTTTATAAATGTTAATTAATATCACTACGAACTAGTAATCAGCTGTGCACTCAGCGCTAACTTTATTAACAGGTAAGAAAGCTATAGTCTGTCTGGCCCGACGATATTATACCCTACACCTAATATGTATGGAGCTATATGAAAACAGAGAGCGATAACATTTTCATTTAATATGAGAGTTAGTGGCATAGGTATAAGTATGTGTGAAAAACTTTAAAAAGGTAGAGCCATTTATAGTTCAAAATGCTAATTTCGGAAGAACATTCGTATGAAGGCTATGACAAAAAAAAAAACTAATCATAAATAGAAACAAGAGGCTTTCCGCTAGTACCAAATTTTATCAAATATGTTCAAAGCTGCGACCTGTACTTTGATTACAAGATTATATGGAAACCCAGCCGGACGGACTGACATTCTTAAACCGACTGAGAGAGAGATTCCAAATCAGCCGCTGTACTTGATGGTGGTTCTCAGGCCATTATATTTTGTCGTTACAAACATCTACATACATAAGTATTAAGATATCTACACGCACACCACATACGTGGTAAAGGTATTATGCGTTTGTGCAGATGTTTGTTAAGCCCAAAACTATTAGTCTGAAACCCACATTTAACTTAGCGGAGCGACTCGTAATCACTTTATGAGTCGATTGAAACATGCCCATCCGTCCGTCAAGCTGGGTGTTAACAGATCTCGAAAAATTATATATATTGTTATGTTTTACGTACCTTTTATACCCTTCACATAGTGATAGAGTATATATCACTTTGTCATTCCGTTTGTAATTTCTTTATTATTCATTTGGGACCCCATAAAGTATATATATTCTGGATCCTTATAGATAGGGAAGCCGATTTAGCGATGTCCGTCTGTCCGTCTGTCCGTCTGTTGAAATCAAGTTTCCGGAGTCAAATAAAAAGATACAGATCAGTTAATGGTGTCAAACGATCAGAAATATCCCGCTAACAATCGCTATTTAAAATCAGCAAAATCGGTTCACTATTGACCGAGATAAAAGCGAAAACCCAGAGTAACCCATTTTTTTTAGGACAAAATCCGTGCATATATCCCTATATATCTCAGTAAGTATAGTCACTCTTGCCACAAAGCTTGGCACGGATACTCCTAAAGAAGGGACCTAAATAATGGAAAAAGTTTTTTCAGATAGGACCAGGGGAAGGGGTATTTTTCCTACAATTGCACAAATTTGGTGAAATATTTTATGCGCTATATCTCGGAAACTATAACAGCTATCGACATAAAATGTTCTACAAAAAGTGATTGTACGCAAAGATCTACACTTTAAAGAAAAAATTTTTTGAGTGGGGGCAAAAAAAGGGGTAGCTCCCATACAAATCGACAATTGTTATAAGATATACGATACGCTATATCTCGGAAACTATAACAGCTATCGACATAAAATGTTCTACAACAGGTAATAGTACGCAAAGATCTACACTTCAAAGAAAAAATTTTTTGAGTGGGGGCAAAAAAAGGGGTAGCTCCCATACAAATCGACAATTTTTATAAGATATTCGATACGCTATATCTCGGAAACTGTAACAGCTATTGACATAAAATGTTCTACAAAAAGTGATTGTACGCAAAGATCTACACTTTAAAGAAAAAATTTTTTGAGTGGGGGCAAAAAAAGGGGTAGCTCCCATACAAATCGACAATTGTTATAAGATATACGATACGCTATATCTCGGAAACTATAACAGCTATCGACATAAAATGTTCTACAAAAAGTAATTGTACGCAAAGACCTACACTTTAAAGAAAAAAATTTTTGAGTGAGGGCAAAAAAAGGGGTAGCTCCCATACAAATTAACAATTTTTATAAAATATTCGATACGCTATATCTCGGAAATTATAAAAGATATCGAAATGAAATGTTCTACAAAAAGTAATTGGACAAGAAGGCATACGCTTTAAAGAAAAATATTTTTGAGTGGGGGCAAAAAAAGGGGTAGCCTCAATACAAATTAATAATTTTTTTTAAATTTTCGATATGCTATATCTCGGAAACTATAACAAATATCGAAATCAAATGTTCTACAAAAAGTGATTGGACATCAAGGGCTACGCTCTGAAGAAAAAAATTTTCGGATGGGGGGTGAAGAAGGGGTAGCTCCCATACAAATTAACAATTTTTATAAAATTTTCGATACGCTACTTCCGGAAAACTATTACAGCTATCGACTTCGAATATTCTACAAAAAGTAATAATCAAATAATTCATACATTTTGGAGAAAAAGTTGGAGAAGAGCAGGGGGACTAGAACATTTAACAAGTTTTATTAACCTTTAAATATGAATAATGTCGAAACTTTTAAAACTCTCGACCTCAAATCTTCTTCATCTATTTATATTATTCATACGAACGTTAAAATTTTGTTATTTTTTCTATGGGCTTTAAAACTCGCACAAGGTTTTTTATTAAATTATTTGCAGTGCAAAATTACTCGGCTGGGTATATTTAAAGACCAATGTGAAGGGTATATAAGATTCCGCACAGCCGAATATAGCGCTCTTACTTGTTTTTAGTTTTTTTTAATCAGATAGAAACTTAATTAGAATTATTGCATTGGGCGGGTTTAGAAACAATATGAATTAGTTTTCAGTACTTTTGAGGTTAAAAAGGGTTGAAATTAAATTTTGTGGTGTTTTTTTGAACTTTTTGGGCAAGAAGTTTCTTTTGTTTTCAGTTCTATTTCTAAATTTTCTATGAAGAATAAGTCTTGAAATGAGAAGTTAGGAAGTATTAAGCCATAAAAAATTCGAAAGTCAGCTAAATACAAGATATAAATTTTTCATATATCTGAACTTTTTTGCATTTTTTTTAAATTTGCCAATTTGAAAATATGAAATTAAAGACTATTACCACATTTTGAGGTCGAAAGTTAAATAAGTGGGACAACTGTATACAATTAAGGGTACAGTACTATTTGCCAAATTTTCGTAAATTTTGCTTTTGCCTTAAAATATTAAAGCCTTTAAATAAGAAATCATGGACTTTTAAACCATATTAAGGCCGAAAACCAACTAAGTGGGCAAAAGGTGCTTTTTTACATTTTCGGTACTTCGGCACAAGATCAAGTAAAGAAAATTTTTTTGCATTTCTGGTACTTTTTAAAATTTTTCAACAAAATGAGTCGAGGAGATTCTTAAATAAAGTTTATAGTATTGACTCAGCAGTAAGGTGTTTTTACTCTGATTAGAAGGGATGTCAGCTAAGTACTAGGGTTGCATTTTATATTTCGGGATTAGAGAATAAAAACAAATATTAATCATCAAAAATCACTTTATTGTTTTTCAAAATACTCCCCATGAAGATCTTTGGAGGTATCTCCAAAACATGCATTCTAAATACAGCAACCGCTTCTTAAGATATCGAAAAACGTTGACTTCTTACTTTGTTTTTTACGTACTGGAATCAGAAGAAGTCATTCGTTGTCGAGTCAGGCCTATACGGCGGATGACTCATCAAATTGATGTTTTGGGTGCTTAAAAATGCAGTTGTTTGAGCCGATGTGTGATTGCTCGAATTGTTGTGGTGAAGAGTGATCCATCTTCGGCTGTTGGTTTTCCTAATTTCTTGGAACACAACTGGCAAACAAATGGTTGTGTATCACTCAGAATTGACTGTTCCGCGTTATTAAAGTGATAAGGTTGCAACATGTCCAGTTTTCTGAAAAAACTGGCGATCATTTGCTTAGGAGTTCTTCGTGCGCAAACAGCTTTTGTTGGAATTGACTGTTCCGCGTTATTAAAGTGATAAGGTTGCAACATGTCCAGTTTTCTGAAAAAACTGGCGATCATTTGCTTAGAAGTTCTTCGTGCGCAAAACAGCTTTTGTTGGATTTGACTCCTCTTAACACACCCATACAGTCGACTGCTGTTTACTTTCGGGCTCATACGCCTAGAATTCATCACCTGTCACGATATCATAGACGTAATTCAAAGCACCGCGATCGTATTTTCTGAGCAATTCTTTAGACTAATCGACACGAGCCTTTTTTTTTGAGCGATTGACAAATTGTGTGGAATCCAACGCGAAAAACTTGTTTCGACAGTCATTTGTTCATGCAATGTTGAATGCATGCTGGTCCCACTAATGCCTAAGGGTGTCTCAATCTTACGATAGGTCACGTGACGATCTTCCAATATCAGTTCATGCACAGCACAATGGTTTTCAGAACAACAACTGATTTTGCAGAACCTTCACGAAATTCGCCATGGAGTGAACTACGACTACGAATGAGTGCACCATACTATCGATTAATACGGATCCTTGATTGAGCTTCATCGCCAAAACCAGAATTGAGTTCATCCGTGCACTGCTGCTGAGTTAATCCACGTCAAAAGTTGTAAAAAATAATCGCACGAAAACGTTCACGATTAAATTTCATTTTTGGGTCGAGTTGAATCTTTCAAGTTACTGTAAAAAACACAAATAGCGCTCGTATGTCAAAATGTTCTCAGTACGTATAACATAAAAATGTTAAACTTTATGATAGAGCTGTCAGTTGTCAGATTAAAACACTGATGTTGTCAAATCCCGAAATATAAAAGGCAACCCTCGTAGATAAAAATACTGTTTCCTTTTTTGGGTAATTTTTTCATGTGTTTGGAAACAATTAACCTAAATTAATTTGATAAATGATAAAGGAGAATAATATCCACTTTTCCTATTTGGAAGCCTTTTTAAATCTTTTTTGTTTATGAATCTAAAATATAAAATAATATACTTTAAAGCCACGCTCAGAATACCGCTGTCAACTTAATTTTCTTTTTAAAAAAATATTTATAAAATTGCACGCATAAGCGGATTAATTGCTAGTTTTTAAGTAAAGAATCACCTCGAAATCTATTTTTGTATATCAAGAACTTTTGCATAACTTTTACCTATCGCTATGCTTACGGGCTAATGCAAAAAAATAATATCTTTTTCAACAATGCGATATTTACGGCAAAAAATATAACATTTAATTCACCAATTATATTTCACTTTTTATTTTAATTCAAAACAAAATTTTAAAAAATCTTAAAAAACTTACTCATTATTTAAATGCTGATGATGGTGTTGATGCTGATGCTGTATTTGGGGCACATATTGATGCTGTGTAGTTTGTTGCTGTGATTGTTGGTTATTGTTGAGATTATGATGATGATGATGGATATTTTTTTGATGAAAGTGCGAAGAATGCTGTTTTGCTAGCGAAGCATATGCCGGACTGAGAGGTTGGTGGGGGCCTTGCAATTTTGCAACTGACCAATCTTGAGCTAATTTTTGTGTTGCCACCGCTGTCGATTGTGTTTTGGCAGAAGAGCAAAAAGATTCTGAAAAATCATAAAAGGCTAAAAATATGTTTTTCAACGAGATGGTTTTCAATTAAAATTGAAAAAAACAACTAGATTGGCATAATTACGTTGACTTTGTCTCTGTAGCTGTTGGTGACGCTGATCATGTGTTGTTGTTTGTGTTTGATGATGGCGTCTGCGGCATGAATCTGGAACTGCACGTGCTATTGTATAAGTTAAACCAGTTTCAGATGATGGAAATTCTTGTTGTGACCAAAGACCACTATAGTAAAAGCATATAAGAAGAAAATTCAAGATAAATGTTTGTATA
Source organism: Melanophora roralis (assembly GCA_963583895.1). NCBI lineage: Eukaryota > Metazoa > Arthropoda > Insecta > Diptera > Rhinophoridae > Melanophora > Melanophora roralis. The sequence continues at coordinate 62,010,127 of OY757187.1, read as the reverse complement.
GATGCATTTGTTGCAATTTTAAAAGTTGTTTGAAAAGAGAGCAGGTAACATGTTTGCTGGCTACAGTTTCTAATTAACTTGAAAAATTGTTTAAATTATTGGAATATTTTTCGAGTTTTACAAAGGAGAATCTTAGAATATATGGCTGTCCATATCTAAATCAAGTTATTGGATACAAAAAAGTACCGTTAGTTTTTTATTAATAGCAGTTTTCTTATTATTGTTGCTGTTTTACTTAAACGTCCAAAAGAAAATGCTACAAATAATTAAAACAACCATACTAAGATTCAACTTTTTTTTAAAATAAAATTGATTTTTTATTTAGTGGCTTTTCTTGAACTACGTACTAAATGCTTAAGTAAAGATAATGCTCTCGTTTAAAAATTTTTTTTTTAGCAATAAGTGGGAAATTGTAAAATCATCAGTCTGTATTAATATAAAATTAAAATGTTTTACTTAAAAATAGTATTTCGAATAAATATATTTTACCGTTTTTGTCTCATACACATAAAACACAATGATGTTAGGACAGCGGCAATACCACAAAATGCCACCAACGCAATGGCTATAATTTCTAAACTAGTCCAGAAGCTTGCACTATGTGTAGACGACTTATTGGGCACTTGACCAAAATCAGCCAATTCTATAATGCGTGGCATTGCCTTGCTAGAGTCCCAAAGCCCGTTAGGATTGTTTTCCAAAAGCAGCTGTTGATGATGATGCTGCAGGGTGTCGAGTTGTATAGTGGACAAAGATCTGTAATTGAAAAAATTATATTAAATTATCGAAGAGTAAGTAATAGATGTATAAATAAGAAACTTACTCTTGCAACTGCTCCATTTCAACAATTGTATTGGAGCGATAGTCGACGGCATAAATGTAGGCATCAGTACTAAAAAAAAAACAAAACATATTACATATTAAATAAAAGTGCTCACATATGACGGTGTTTATTCTGAAAGATTCCTGAATTTAAATTAGAAAGAATAATTAGATTTTTTTAGAATTTACTCTCCTCTTAACTTGACCACTTTTATAAGGTTTGTTTTTGGCTTAAATTTGTCAATTATCAAAAGACTTTCAAGCTAATTCTTGAATATGTTTCTTTAAAATATTTGTTTAGGTTTACTAATTTCAATCAACTTATCAAGATTAAAAAAAAAAAAAAATTAAATATTTTTAAAAAGTAAGTCTTTTTGGGTACCCAGTCATCTGATGCAAGCCAAGTTGATTTCGAACCTCAAATATTATAATAAAAAAACATTGGCCGGGCTTAAAATCGAAAGCTTTGCTACTTCTTAAGATCCTCTTTAACAAATTGGGAAAAATATATAAAAGAAATGCTTTTTAGAAGGTTAGAAACCGATAGCTCTAACATTTATATGGGGGCTTTAACTTCCGCTTCTCCTGCTCCTTTTCAAAATATAGACAGACATTGTTTTACTATAACTTTTTGTGGGAAATTTTAAGTCGATAGTTGTTTCCGATATGCATAGAACGTATCAAAAATTAAAAAAATTGTTAATTTGTATGGAAGTTACTGCTCCCTTAGTTCTTATTCAAGTTTTTTTATACCCTTCACATAGTGATAAGGGTATATATCAGTTTGTCATTCCGTTTGAAATTTCTTTAGTATCCATTTGCGACCCCTTAAGGTATATATATTCTGAATCCTTATATATAGGGAAGTCGATATAGCCATGTCCGTCTGTCCGTCTGTTGAAATCAAGTTTTCGGAGTCAAATAAAAAGACACAGACCAAATTGTAGAAATATCCTGGAGACAATCGCTATTTAAAATCAGCAAAATCGGTTCACTATTGACCGAGATATTAGCAAAAACCCATTTTTTTAGGACAAAATCTGTGTATATATCCCTATATACATATCTCAGTAAGTATAATCACTCTTGCCACAAAACTTGGCACGGATACTCCTAAAGAAGGGACCTAAATAATGGAGAAATTATTTTCAGATAGCATCAGGGAAAGTGTTAGTTTTCCTACAATTGTACAAATTTGGTAAAATATCTGGGAAATTATAACAGCTATCGAATATTATACACAAAGTAATAATCAAAAAATTCATACATTTTGGAACAAAAAGTTGGAGAGAAGCAGGGGGACTAAATCATCCCATAAAAATTTACAACTTTTATTAACCTTTTAACATGAATAATGTTGAAAACTTTTAAAACTCTCAAACCTTCTTCATCTATTTCTGTTATTCATACGAACGTTAAAATTTTGAAAAGTTTTCTATGGTTTTAAGTCCTCGCACAAGATATTTTTATTATATTATATGCAATACAAAATAACTCGGCTGGGTATATTAAGAGACCAATGTGAAGGGTATATAAGATTCGGCACAGCCGAATATAGCGCTCCAACGTGTTTCAAAATGAACGTATCATACTGGAACTACTTTGCAGTAGGTTTAAAGTTAATAGTTGCTTTAGTTTTCCCAGCCTTGTTTGCCCTAAAAAAATAGTGATTTTAGAATTTTAGGCTTTTACTTATATCTCGGTCCGTTGAAATCCCTTATTTTTGATTTAAAATAGCGGTTCTTGCTTAAACTAAAACGCTTTCAGTCCAGACAGACAGATTGACAGACAGACGGTCATGGCTTAATCGATACTCCCATCTATAAGAATCCAAAATATAAACATTTTATGGATTCCCAGATAATATAATAGAAATTACAAACCCTATGTAAATGGTATCAAAAACAACAAACAATTCTATTCTATTTTGGAATTTTTCATATTGATGTTTCCCACTTGTACCCCTTAAGTATACAATAGGGAACAGAAATGAATACGTGCTTGCACTTCGTAAACCTAATAATAATAATAAAGCAAACTAAAAAATCTAAAAAGTTCTTTATATAATAAACAATCTCTCAACAAAATAAGTTTTCTAAGAAGCCTATTCTAGTAAATAGTGTCTATAAAATAAAAGGTTTTAAGAAGTTTTAATTGGCTCTATTACTTTAAACGTTATGTAATATTTAGTTCATGCAGTACAAACAAGTACCAAAATATACTTCTTTTTTATATAGTCATTTGAAATTCCTTGTAGAAAAAGAGATCCTTGATAAATAATTTAATTCGGTGCTACTATTTGGGCTTTCTTCCAGGTTATATCGATTATATTTAAGCTCAGAACTAGCGTTTTTATACATTTTTGGGACGATTTGTTCTTCTTTTTGCTCATTGTGGGTTTAAGACAATTATTTTCTTATTGACATCCTTGCTGGGCTTTCGCGGCGTAAGCCTCAACTTTCTATGTTTGCTTGTTTTAATTTCAAGGTATATTAGTGGCTGCTGCATTTAAAACCATAATTCTGTAGTTCCTATAGTTCGACACCCGACAGTTTTGGGGTTTCGACGAAGGCACTTGTATTAGGAAGTTCTGAGCTTTCAAAAAACATGATCGTTAAATTCCAAGTCTAAAAATCATAATCAAAACGAGTTCGACATTTATGTTAAACACTTTTTTTGAGTGGTAATGTAAATAAGTTGACCTCTAGAATTTATTTACCACTTAAAATAATAGTCTAGCTTTACTCAGTCTGTTCTCGATATAGTTGTTATTTTTTAGGTATTCGTTGGTGGGTATGCATATTGGCTTGCCTTGCCCGAATGCTGTCAGGAAAGGTCTAACATCAACCAGGGAATATTAAGACCAAAAATATGGAGATGTTTGGGAGTTTTGACAATTAGGTAGCTTTTGCTATTCCTAACACAATAGCAGACTGAGAGCTTTCAATACTTAAGTCTACCTCTGCAAAACTGCGCATTTACCGGAAAACCATTATTAAAATAAACTATTTATTTTAAAAATTTGGTTGATATTCTACTGAAGATCTGGTGAAGGAATCAACGAAATATATAAAGACAAACCTTAATCAGCAGAAAAGCCTATAAAAAAGAGAATTAGAAGAGATTCCTTAATGAAGTCCCTAAAGCTGCAATATATTTATGTACCAATCGTAATAATATTAGCTGTACTTAAAGTTTAAGTCAAAAAAATGGCAGACTGTTTTTTGATTAAAGTAAAGACAAGCCAGATTGACGGACATCGTTTAGTCAAGTTAAAAGGTAATACTATATTTTTAAGCATTTTAGTTAAGGCAAAAATTTATTAAAGTCATGTGGCGCATGTGGTGTATCTTCAAATAAAAATTTTAAGAAATCCAAAGGCTAGTACAACTTTTACCGTTTTTAACTCGCATACAATAATTTCAAAATATCTTGATATGTTTTAGCTAGAATTAAGGAAGGTCAAGATATTACACTTTATCCCAATGACAACTATGGATTTTATTAGCTGAGCGACTTAATTTTAATAATACAAATTAAAAATAAAACAAACTTAAATACTTACGCGGGTTCCAATCCCCCAATGTGTGGCTCCAACAAACGCACCCGAACTTCCATGCCTATGGCATCACTTAGGCCCTGCACTAAAGCATCAATTTTCTTCTCAACCTCAACTGGTTTGCCAGCCACTACAATACGTACTTGTTTCTGTTCGTCAATTATATATACAAATACATTAATAATACTACTACGACCATCATCAGCACCTGCACGATCGGTAGCCTTGACGTCGAAACCATAAACACGATCACTTGAAGGTTCTATGTTTGCAATCAAACGAATCTTGCCGGAAGTTTCATCGATGGCAAAGAGATGTGAATGTTCATTTAGCAGACGATATCGAATTTCCGAATTCAGGCCCTTGTCTGGGTCAACGGCTACTACTCGTGTTATGGGATAGCCAAATGAAGCTGAACGTGGTACCACAGAGATGATGGGTTGGCCAGATTGTTGAAATTTAGGAGCGTTATCATTTTCATCCAATATTTTCAAAACTACACGGCATTCATTATTCTCCAGACCCCCCAAACGATCATCAGCCACAGGATAAGCTACGCGGGCATAAGTTCTAGCTTCCCGATTAGGTCTTTCGCCTTTAAGACGTATTTGATAGCGATCGGTTTGTTCACGATCAAATGACTTAAGAGCATAAATTATAGACGACTGAGCGTTAAATTCAAACAATATCTGGTCTTTTCCCTGTTTATCCATACCCTCTTCGACCCAAAGTGACCAGCGTAAAGATTCCGGATTAAAGTCTTTGGTAAAATTTATTTTAATTAGTTCAGTGGGTATTTCATTGTTTTCCAATAATTCAATTTCGTAGTACTGATGTTGAAATATGGAAGTATTTTGAAAATTTATAATCTCCTCTGGCTTGGGCGTGGTAGTCTCTATCATTGCCTGTCCTTGCAAATTTACCAACACAATGGCGGTGGAACTTAGGGAGGGACTACCTAAGTCAGATGCTATGACAGTGACATTTAAATGTTCATAATCATTGTAGCCCTTAAAATTGCTTATTGTAGTAATAGATCCTTCTCTAGAATCTATATTAAACACTGGCATGCCATGCGATTCTTGGTGTAGCAGAGAATATAATACCAAACCATTACCATTGCCTAAGTAATCTTTATCTATGGCATTTATTTGCTTAACAAACATACCCGGTTTTGTATTGCGATCCAAAAAAGCTTTATATAATGGAAACTTTAAAGTTCTATCAGCAACATTGGGTACATAAAGCTCAGCTCTGGTAACATCATCATATCCAATAAATTCAGGTCTATTGTCGTTGACATCTAAAACATTTACCTCTACTTCGACAGAGGAAGATAGACGATACAAAGGCTCGGCATTATCGGAAGCTATAACCTGAAACGCATACTTATCCTTTATTTCCCGATCAAGCGAAGCTATTATCTTAATAACACCTGATACAGGTTTTATTCTAAATGGCAAATCAGTTTCACTTAGAGAATATGTAACATTAGAATTGTCCCCAAAGTCCAAATCTACAGCTACAACTTGACCCAATACCGAATCCTTATAATCTCCCTCTTGGGTATCAAAACTGTACCAAGACTTTTTGAAAATTGGAGCATGATTGTTAACATCAATGACCTCGAATCTAAGACAGGTGGTGTCCTTAAGATTATCAATATCGGAGGCAGTAATATTAAGTACTATTTCAACGTTGGCTACTAAAGGATAATTAATCGTAATCTCTCCCGTTAGTTTGTCTATGGCAAAGTATTTGATTTTTTGATGCTTGTTGGACAGTTGTACTCCAGATATACGATCTATTTGCTCTGCCACTATATCATAATAAATTTGGGCATTACGACCAAAGTCTTCATCAGCAGCAGTAACCTGTATTATCTTAGTTGAAAGTGGTGTATCTTCATAGATTGCAAATACAGGGCATTTTGGAAACATGGCCCTAGTCTTTCTAGATCTAGCACGCTTTTTTGATCTAGAGCGAGTCCTGGGCGCTTGTGTATAATTAAAACTACCCTCTTCTGTATTTGCTCTTGGAGAACCGGGCAAGAAATAGGGGGGTATAACTATGTTCGAAGTTAAAGAGGCCATGGTAGGCATTAAATTAGTAGACGATTCCACGAAATATATTTCCATGTCAGTAGTGTATTCTCTAATTTCCACCTTGGAATCTTTGAAAACAGATATCCTTTCAAACATGGGAGCATTGTCGTTGACATCAGCTATTAAAATATTTAAGTTTGCATATGAAGTCAAACCACCTGTGTCTACGGCTAGAATTTTCAAGAAATACATCTGTTCTTTTTCACGATCCAAAGATCCTAAGCCCGAATATGATATTTTAAAAAATGGCTGGTTGTTCATTTTTAAACTAATGGGCTTAAGATTAGTTTGCATTTGTAGGAATTTAAAAGTCTCCTTCCATTGCTCTGTTAAATTGTAGACATCAAAAATTTTTGGAGTTCTTAAGACAGTAGCATTATCTTGTTGCACTAACTCCACTTTGAACAAGTCACTATAATCTCCCTGTAATATGACTTTAAACTCAGCATTTTTACCCAAATCTTTATCGCTAACTAGCACAGGCTTATTTAGAGCCACTTCCAGACCTTTTATGCTATTTTCTTTTATCAAGCCCATATAATTTAGTTCCCCGAATTGGGGAGAATTATCATTAGCATCATCTACTTTAATTTCAACTTGATATATACCAGCACCGCTCGCCAAGCCAGTGGTGTATTCCACAATCACCGTTAAATCGTATTTATCTTTGCTTTCACGATCCAAACCGGTTACAGTTAGTAAAGTACCGTCCTCAGTAATGGAAATCTTGTTGATTACCTCCTGCTGATTGGCTATTATATAGCGTAATTTAATATTGCTGTCCTGGGCCAAGCGCCTGGGTAAGCGTTTTCTGATTTGTTGCCTTTGGCTTCGACTACGAAACCGGGAGTTAAGCGTAACGTTCTTATCAGTTGGAAAACTACGAAAGGATTCTAAATCATTATTAACTATGTTAATGCCGTTTTTGTAAAGCAGTTGTCCAATAATGCCGCCAACAATATTTTCCTCAATATGAAATTTAATAACTTTCATATTGATTTCCCTAAAAAAATTTTAAAATTTTTATTTTAGTCTTTGTGGGAAAATTCCTATAAACGGGATAAGACTTACTCAATAACTGGTTTTAAAGGAACGCGGCCTTCTGGTTTAACAACCACATGTATAGTAACGTTAGATATTAAAACTCCTTCATCAGTTAAATCAGGAGCCGGTACTGTGGTCAAGGGCTGTGAACTGCGTGACATACTTAAAGGCTGAGTAGAGTTGGCAAAAAGCTAAAAAATTTTAAAAGTTTAAAATAAGTTATAAATAAAAAATTGTTAAACTAAACTTACATAATTTGCCACAGCCTCAAAATAATATATTTCCCTACTAAATTCTGCCAGTTCACGTATAACAGTTATGATACCCGATCTCTCTTCTATGGCAAAAGGAACTCCTTCTGAGTATGTATGCAAAAGATCATACATTATTTCATCTTCTCCTTCGTAGATGAGAGTGGTGCGAACTTGTCCCACAGAAGTTCCCAAAGGTGCATTAGCTCCCACCCAAAACTCATAAGGTGCTCCTATAAAGTCAATAGCCTGATCGTCGATAGTGGCAAATACCTCTATGGTTATAACGGCCAAAGAGAAACGCCGTTCGGAGGGATTAAGAGGCTAAAAATATTATAAATAATATATTTAAGAATCTTTTTCTAATTAAGTACAACAAAAACTTAAAGAAATTTTTTTATATTTTTTTTTAAGATTTTAGAAGTGTAACCATCAACCTTAAAGTAACGAATACTCACCTGATCACTGGCTTCCACAAATACTGCTATTCTACCTCTTCTTAAAGGTCCGGCCACATAGATTGTGCCGTTCTTTTTATCCAGACCAAATGGGATGTAACCACTTTTCTTGGGTCTTTGTAGTTCATACAGCAGCTTACCATTGGTACCCTCGTCTGGATCCAAGGCAACAACTTGGCCAAGAACATAACCCACAGAAGCTGTTATGGGCACCTTAAACTCATACAAGTTACCATGTTCAAATTTCGGTGTATTGTCGTTTTGATCCAGCAACGTTATCTCCACTTTAACAGAACTTGGTTCAGATTTTTTCAAATTAATATCATCCATATAGGAGGGTGTACGCTCTAAGGCTTCTACCTTTAGGTGTATAGCTTTACGTTTTTCACGATCCAACAAACGATCATCGCGTACGGTAATCCAACCTGAGCGGGAGTCTATTCGAAAAGCACCCTTAGTCTCTGAATCCTCTTGAAGATTATAAAGAAATTCAGCATTTTCCCCCTGGTCACGGTCGATGGCATTCACCTGAAGTACACTAAAGCCAGTGGGCAAATTCTCTACAATGGATATATTGTAAAAGTCAGCTTCAAATTCGGGAACATTATCATTGAGATCCATTATTTCCACTTCGATTCTGGTAAAAGAATATTTTTTATGTCAATCTTTTCGAAGCTCTAGTTTTATTACAACAAAATAAAATCACTTACCTTGCCAAAGCCTTTTTCAAAGGATTATCTTTTTGTCTCGCCTCTATTTGCAAAACAAATGTATTGCCCGGCAGACTTTCCTCTTCCAAATCGATTTCTTTTTGTAAATAAACAACACCATTATGAAGATTTACACGAAATAATTTACGTTCATTGCCCGAAATAATATCATATACCAAGGTGGCATTTAAAGAGTCCTGATCAAAAGCCATTATGGGAGGATCAAAATACAAAGGTATTCTGATTGGCGTGCCCTAATAAATTAACTTCTTAAAATTATAAAAATGTTAAGGCATTCAAAACTTAAAAAAAACTTGCCGTCATTGGGTAGAATTCATTAATCTTTGTACGATACACTCCCTCAGTAAATTTTGGCGGCAAATCATCAACATCTTTAATATTTATAGTAATGGTAGTGTTAACCTGATTGGCTGGCGTACCACGATCCCAAGCAAACAATGGCAAACTAAACAAACGTATGCCATTATCGAAATCCAATTCCTTTTTTAAGATCAGCAAAGGCTTGTGCGGACTGTTTAGGGCAAAATAGGGACTGCCGTCAGCTGATAGCTGTTCTGGCACTGTTGACATACTAAAATGTACTTCTGAATTGGGGGTATTGGGTTTATCTCGATCAAACGCCTGAATACCTTCAAAAACTATAGTTCCCGGTAGTGTATTCTCTTCAATATCTACTATGTATGGTGTATTAAGAAATTCTGGTTTATTATCATTAACATCTTCTATATACACTGTTACAGAGAGATAACTGCTTTCCTCCAGTTTCTCATTTTTTCCCGCACATGCGATGCGAAATTTTAACAGATTTTTTGGCACATCTCTATCAACAAGATCTTCCAAAGATCTAGTTAAGGTCACAGCCACTGTGGTGGTGTTAACGTCGTGTATGGCAAAATATTTGTAATCTCCAGAACTATCTGATGATTGTAAGGCAACTTTTGAACGAGGGTACGCTTTTAGCGTCAGTATTTCTTTGCCTGTCTCGGCATCCTCACGCAGACGTATAAAACGTACACCTTCACTTTCAGCGGCACCACTATCGTGAAAGGCACAACCTGAATGACCTGTAAAAGCAAAAATAAATATTTGTTAGTAACTATTTAAGTAGGAAACTAATACAAAATTTTTACAGATATTTTATTTTATTTGAATCTTAAAATAAGCCAAATATATAAAAACCGTTGATATCTCCTAAGCTATACATACCCCAAAAAAAAACAAAATTAAAATAAGAAGTATTTTCCCCAAAAAATTGGTATGTACATGTGCTTGGCACATTTTTTGAAATTTTGAATCCTGATATTTTTTTTAAATTTTCGACCCCAAAGGGTAAACATTTTATATGAAAACTTTTTGTAACTTATGAACTAATGAAGATAAAATCATAATTTAATCTCCATTAAAATGGTCTAAAAAACATGAACATGTTTTTAGTAATTTTTTAAATTTTGTTCCACTTAGCGCTAAAAAAGGGTAAATAATTTATTGTGGTACTTATTTTTGGGATTTTTTAAAAATAATTTTAAGCATTGAATTTAATAAAAAAGGCATCATTATTATTAATATGAATCAACATTAAGGTTCGAAGTCAATTAAGTGGATAAAAAAACCTTTTTCTAATATTTGGTACTTCTCCCCTTCTTTGAAATTATGAGTAAACAATAATTAATCCTACGACTTTTGACCCAGATTGATATCGGAAGTCAGCAAAGTAGACAAAATTTGATTGTTTAAAATTTTTGGTACTTTTTGCATTTTTTTAAATAATAAGTCTTGAGATATGAAACTAAGGATAGATTGAGGTCAAAATTCAAAAATTAGAAAAAAGTACATTTTCAAACTTTTCGTACTTTTTGGATATTTTTGAATTATTATTGTTGATTAGTTAAGATCGGAAGTCAACAAAAAGGATTTTTTGTAAATTTTTAGTACTTTTTTTGAAATTGTAAGCCCCTAAATATGAAATTACCCACCTTTAACCCAGAATAAGCTTGAAAGTCGTTAAGTAAACAAAAAGTACTTTTAATATGAAATTAAGGCTATTGACTTAAAATAAAGTCGAAGAGTTTTTCAATTAAGATTGTGTAAAAAATCATGCAATTTTATTTGATTGTTTTGCATTTAACATTTAGTATTTTGTTAAATTTATATCTAAAACTTCCCTTACCAATTTTCGCACATAATTTTTTTAAAGTGTAAGAGAGTTATTCAAAGGAATATATATACGAAAGAATGAAACGCCAGTGTCCGTCAATTCATGATCTAGAACTCAACCCTGTGAAAGTTTGATAATTACTGCAGGATGTCTGATACTCTTCCCTTCTGCACTTCCTCTATTAATTTTGTGCCTAATATCATCGCCAAACGCAGCCCTTAAGAAAACAATGCTTTTATCTATCAGTCTCTATGGTAGTTTAACCTTAGTATCCCATATGTAGGCTCTATCCTTTACTCGATTCATCAGAAAAAGCTTCACACACCTTAAACAGGGTTTCGCAACCTTTTAAGTCCTCCCAGTTGTTTTTTTTTCCTTCTTTCCGTTTATTTTAAAAACTTTGCCTAGGTAACGCTCAATTGTTTTTTTTAAGGAATTTATCTTTTTAAACTCACCTGACCTATTGGTTTCATATACAAAAAAAAGCTTAAGGACACGTCACTTTATGGAACTATTCCAAGTTTCCTTCAATTAGCATGATCTTTCTTAATTAAACCAAAGAAATGTTTAAACAATAATGCTTAGCTTTCAGGTTTTATAAGAAGGAATTTTTAATTTATGCTTTTTACAGGAAGGTTATTTTTTGCTACATTTTAAAATAGCAAGAAATGAAAACGTTTAAATTTAAAAGTAGCCACTTAAATTCAAAAAAAATTTTTACATATATTTACTGGTGCATATTTTTTTGAATTATTTCTTAAATACTGAATATTAACCTTTTTTGGGACAATAGCCTTTGACATGGCAACCCTATAGAGAGCTAAAGCAAAGCAGAAGTAATTCATATTAGAGGCCAGCCCAAGACGACACTAAATAAGGCATCATCTCGAATTTTCAATTCATTTCATATACCTTACGTGTGCACACACAAAATTAAGTACTGCGTTGTATTGTTCGCCATCTCTTTTGTTTACTTAACTTTACTTAAATGAAAAATATATTCACAGTTAAGCACATTTAAGCAAACAACCACGGCACATCAATTCATCATGATCGCACACTTCCATTTAGATTCATCTCGAAACTTTACTGTTGGCGGGATGTTCCTGGTGTGATAGTTATAAAAAACGGGGGTTGATTTTGAATGTTCATATGTATGTAATGTAATGTAATTACGCATGAGTTTTATATTGATTTGCCTGCTTGTGTATATGTTTGCTTGTGCCCTGCAAAAAATCTTGGACCACATGGTCCGTTTTAGCTGAAATAGACTAGTTTCAACATGGTCCTTGTGTAATGCAGTCATGGACCATGTCATTGTCAAACAAGAACTTGTAGTTACTTAAGTGATATGCGTTCGTGTTTTAACGATTGCGTACCGAGTTGTCGTTGTTTGTAGGTAGGATAGAGTAGTTTTGAAACTAGTCCGACGTAATGCAAATCTGGGTTAAGTGGTCCGGCCCTAGGACATCATAATGTTAAAAAGACCATGTTTTTTACATGCATTTATTTGGGTTAGTTTTGGAGTAATCCTACTCCTTTATGGACTAGTCCATACACGCATGTATGGACTAGTCCTGTTTTCTGCAGGGTGTATGTACCCACTCAACATTGTGTGTATTATTATTTGTTAACATAACAACAACATAACTCTTAAGTCTTTGTTGTTGTTGCCACACCATAGGCACAGTAATTTTTTTTATCGACCACAGTCTCGACACGACTCTTTATTCTTAGCTACTCTACACTGCAGCACAAAAACCGTTTTAGCTACTCTACATTTCAGCACTTAAACCGTATAACCGCACAATAACACAAGAATTAGAAAATTATGCGGTTCTTGAATTAGCTTGAATAGGACTTGGTGCAGGTCTCTAATTCATGTGGGATTGAAACACGGTTTTGGTTAATTTGAATCAATCCATTTATTTACTTTATTATATTAGATTATCTTAAAATAGTTAATTTATAAAAAGAAGTTTAATATGTGCACATACTTATTTAATTTGAGTTCTGTTTCACGTCAATGACTCTGTTAAACTGTGTTCTGTCTTTTTATCGTTATGTCCGTTGTCTTTACTCTTCTACGTGCCGTCAAGGGTTCGCATACCCGACATGGGGGTAGGGTTTACCTGTCAAGTCCGTTGTTGTCCTAATCCCACATCCGGCCCTCCTGACGCTACGTTAGCCCTCTAACGTCTTTCCCAACGTTTCATCAGGTCTACTACCGTCGAAGTATTTCTAGGTCCCTCGAAGTTACCCACTCTCTGAACTTCGTACCGGTTATGAGGTAGCTTCTTCGTAACTTTGTACGGTCCAATGAACTTCGGTCTCAACTTCATTCCGGTGCCGAACTGGGTGCGCTTGATGGCGACCAACTCGTCGATGCCGTACACGGTTTCCGGGACTCTTTTACGGTTATATTCGATACGATTTTCTTTCTGTATATCGAGTATGTTTTGCTTAGCTTCTTCTCGTATTGCTTCTCTCTCTGTATTGGCGTTTTCAATTGCCAACTCATTCAATAATTCTTGAATATCTGCTACTTCTTCCTTCCTCATATCTAGTCCAGTTAATAGTTTGAAAGGTGCGAATTTGGTGCTTCTTGGTGGTGTGCTATTAATGGCCTGTTGGACTCGCCCTACGTGTTTGTACCACTGATCTGGTTTCTCAGTACACAATTTTGTCAGCATGGTAATCACGGTGCTATTCAACCTCTCCACTTGGCCATTTCCTCTAGGTACTCCGGTTGCTATAAGAAGGTGTTGTATTCCCTGTGACGTGCAGTATTCCTCGAATTGGTTTGACGTGAATGCACTGCCCCTGTCCGTTATGACTCTCAATGGGTTTCCGAATACTGTAGCCTGTTTCGTCAACCGATCCACAACCTCATTTGAGCCTGTACTCTTAGTGGGGTACAGCCAAACAAATTTGGAAAATGCGTCTACGACTACTAGTATGTGGTTGTATTGTTTTCGGGTAGACTCCATTGGTCCTATGTGGTCAAGATGGTATGTAGTTAGTGGCTTGTTGGCCTTGTCGATGGGATTAAGAAAACCTTCCTTGCGTCCCTTTTTCCCCTCGGAAACTAAACATTCCACGCAGCTCTTGACTATACGTTCAACTTTATCGGCCATGTTTGGGATGTAGTAAGTCTTTTGTAACAATTCCTGTGTTTTGCGAGCAGCAAAATGTCCCTGTCTATGCGCTATTTGAATTATTTCCCGTTCCATCGAATTAGGTACAACTATTAGTTCACTATTTGGGTCTTTGTGTAGTATGTCAAATTTCATAAAGTAATCATCGTAAGGTCCCGTTTCTAATACCTTCCTAACTGCCCTGATCCACTCATCGTGTATTTGCGCCTGTTTCAATCGGTGGTTTAATGAATCTTCGATCAGTAGGCATGTTAGCCGACTTAAGGCATCTACGTGCCGCATTTTTGAACCTGGTCTGTGCTCTATTTGATAATTGAATTCCTGTAAGAATAGCGCCCATCTGGAAACTCTGGGTGGTACATCCTGTTTGCGCATTGTTAGTGCAAATGCGTTGCAGTCCGTAACGATCTTTAACGGTATGCCCAGCACGAAAACTCTCCACCTTTTGAGTGCTTCTATCACGGCTAAAACTTCTAACTCGTACGAGTGATATTTTTGCTCGGCAATGGTGGTTTTCCTACTCATGTATTCCACCGGGTGAAACTGATGGTCTTCATCTTTTTGCAGTAATACTGCACCATATCCATATAGGCTTGCATCTGTGTGGATTTCTGTGGCAGCTTTGGGGTCGAAAATTTTTAAAACAGGAGGTTTAATCATAGAGTCCTTCAACTGTTGAAATGCTAACATTTCTTCGTCTCCCATTTTAAATTTAACGTCTTTGCGTAATAGGTTTGACAGCGGTCTAGCTATTGACGCGTAGCATGGGATAAATCGTCGTAAGTACGAGGTAAGTCCTAGAAATCTCTGTAATGCTTTTACGCTTGTTGGTAGTGGAAAATTTATAACTGCATGTGTCTTTTCGGTCGATGGCACAACTGTGGAATTCTGAAAAACATACCCTAAAAAGTTTATTTTCCTTTGCAAAAACTGGCATTTCTCCCATTTGATTTTTAGTCCGTTTGCCGCCGCGACCATGAGTACTTTTTCCAATTTATCGGCGCCTTCCTTTTCGTTTTCCGACGGTATGACTATGTCGTCCATGTAAATCACTAGCGTTCCATCATTAATCAGGTCACGAAAAACTGCAGCGATGTATCTGCAAAATACCGCAGGGGAGTTTGAAATTCCAAAAGGAACAAATTTGAACTGATATTGACCCTTATTGGTAACGAAAGCTGTGTATTTTTGTGATTCCGCTTCAATGGGAACATGAAAAAATCCGTTTCGCAAGTCGAGTGTCGTGTACACTTTAGCTCCTTTTAATCTTTGTATGACATCATCTATTAGTGCCATTGGAAAGTTATCCCTTATAATTTTTTCATTGAGCTTACGGTAGTCACAGCATAAACGTTTTGTTCCGTCTTTTTTCTGCACTAACACTACTGGGGCCGAATATTCTGATGTGCTATTTTCTATAATGCCACCCTCTAACCATTCCTTGACTTGGTTGTCAATAATGCTTTGATCCGAATGTGGTACTCGGCGAGGTCTATGTGCCACTGGGGTATCGTCTTTGAGAATAATTTTCATTTTCACTGGGAATATTTTTGGCTTTACTGGTCTATACGATGTTACCATTTTCCCAATTCGGTACTGTCCTTGCTTGTCAAGGTGTTCCATTTGTAGTTCATCTTTTGTGAATTCTCCCACCGAGGCCGAATAAGCTATATCTGCAAATTCGTCTTTTAGGTCAGGAATTAGATTGGTTTCTAATTTAGTACGTTCCGTGCCTGTTGCAGTGTCCGCTATGATTTCAGCTTCGTCCTCTTCAATCAATGACCACGCTGGGATCTTGTTACGAAACCGTGCGCCTTTTGAGTCTATCATAAGGTCAACTTTGGCCAAAACATCGTTTCCCACTACTGCTGAGTATAAAATATCGTTTTCCTTAACGACCTGAAAATTTATCTCTATCTCCACCCCACCTAGTTTCGTACTCGTTTTGAAGCTACCTAATGTTTTTATGGTTTTGCCACCTATGCCCGTTAATGACTTAAATTCCGTTTCAAGCTCCACGTCGCTTACGGCCATCAATGTGTCGTAACGAAGGACACTTATATCGCTTCCCGTATCAACTATCGCGGAAATATTTTTACCGAATATCTCTATGTCCGTAAAAATTCTTCGTGATGTTGAAGCAATATCGTCCGCTAGGGTGTGGACATTGTTGTTCCCATCTCTTCTGTTGCCTCTGCCGCCTTGTTGCTCATTTTGGACGTTCACTGTGCAGTTAAAAGATTTGTGGCCAAATCCCTTGCATTTGAAGCACTTAACCTCTGCTTTGCTACACTCGTTTGCCAAATGGCCCTTATCGCCACATTTAAAACATCGTTGCTCACTTCTAGATCCTCCATTTCGTTTCGTCTCTGATCCGCTCTGTTTTGAATTTAATGGTCCGTTTGGCTTTGAATTTGGTGGTCCGCTTTGCTTTGAATTTGATGATCCTTCGGCAGCTTTTATTTTCTCATATGTTTTGATTTTTCCCTTAAGGTCTTCTATGTTCCGAGCCTGGTACAGAATTGCTTTATTCGTTGTTGAGTCATTGATGCCTTGGATGAAGTAATCAATGATGCTTTCATCGTCCATGCCAATCGGATTTCCTATTTCCTGAAGGCTATATAAATATTCGCGGTATGTTTCATCGTGTTTTTTACGTCGATTTGACAGAACTTTGTGGATTTCTACGCACGACAGCTTTACGCCAAATTCTTTCGTTAGATATTCTTTCAGAGATATCCAGTCTTTTATGTCAGATTGGCTTCTCACAAAAATTCTTGCTGCCCCTTTTAGTAATTGTTTCGCGTATACGAATTTCCGCAAATCGTCCCATCCGACCGTGCACGCAACGTCTTCAAACTCTCGTAACCACTGCTCTACCCCCGGCAAACCGTCACCAGAAAAAGCCGAAACCGAGTCCTGTATATCGCGCAAGGAAAAAATGTTACCGCGCTCAATCAATACGCGATGTTCGCCCGAAGAAGCTTCCCCATACTCAGAATCTGCCTCATCCCTTTTCCCCACCTTCACGTGTTCCCTCAGTCGGTCCCTTAATTCAGTCTTTCCGCCAGTCCTGGGTAAATTCAACTCTGCTAATTTCGTTCTAAGTTCCTCTACTGTCAGTCCCATTATCTCATCGTTGTCCATGGTAAAGTAAGTTTAAATAGTATATAAGTAGTACACAAAATATATAATATATAGGTATGTATATGTAATGTAATAAAAAAAATTCAATTATAGTAATAAATTCAGATAATTTCAAAGTTAATATTGTTGTATATGTTTCACAAATACTTTAAAATTTATGTTTGCTCCTTTTTCTCCAAATATTTAATGTTTAAAAACAATATATTTAATCACAATGGAATTGTGCAAATTTTAATTGATTTAGATTAATAAAATTAATATTGTTGTATATGTTTCACAAATACTTTAAAATTTATGTTTGCTCCTTTTTCTCCAAATATTTAATGTTTAAAAACAATATATTTAATCACAATGGAATTGTGCAAATTTTAATTGATTTAGATTTTAATGAAAATTCTATTCAAACTAGTAATTTTTTTTTTCTCTTTTTCATCTAAATAAGTTATTTCTCAACGATGAATTCATCTATTCAAAACTCTATACAATAGTAACAATTTTTAATTGATTTTAAAATTTACTTTTCTTAAATAACATACATTGATGAATTCATCCATTTACAGCTCTGTCTTATTAACTTACACAAAACACTATTTGCGTTAATTTTCCTACACCTCATTTCTTCTATTTTTCATCTATATGTAACATCTATCATCTATGTATGTATATCATCTCATTATTTAAATTTGCTCACTGCACTGTTGTTAGGTTCTGCATGGCTTACGCAGTCTCCGCTTATCGTAGCAGAGCGACATCCATATACACGTCTTACAAAAATATTATTGCATACACATTTTTGTTGGCCTTGAATTTGATGATTCCTCTTTTTCTTTAAGCACTTCTTGCTTACATCAAATTTGTCTTGTTTTTTTTTCCACTCAGTTTTCAAGGTTAATTTTTCCCGCACAATTTTTATTTTACTAGGGTTTTGTTTAACACTCTATTTCGATTTACATATTTCATTAGAAAATAGTTTCTCTTATTACTGCATTTCTCTATATATTTTAGAAACAAAATTCCTTAACGTTAATTAGTCTTAGTTTTGTTGAACACACATTTTTTTAGTCTTTTTATTTTTTAGTTGAGCCCCCAAGTTGTGGGATTGAAACACGGTTTTGGTTAATTTGAATCAATCCATTTATTTACTTTATTATATTAGATTATCTTAAAATAGTTAATTTATAAAAAGAAGTTTAATATGTGCACATACTTATTTAATTTGAGTTCTGTTTCACGTCAATGACTCTGTTAAACTGTGTTCTGTCTTTTTATCGTTATGTCCGTTGTCTTTACTCTTCTACGTGCCGTCAAGGGTTCGCATACCCGACATGGGGGTAGGGTTTACCTGTCAAGTCCGTTGTTGTCCTAATCCCACATTCATATGGGGAAAAATTTAATGGGGTAAAAATCTAAAATTGAAACAAAACAATTTTCAAATATTATATAGGATTTGATCCAAATTTTCCTAGTCTTTTTACAAGGGAAAAAGAAAATCACAACAATTAAATAACGAAAAATGGTTTGTTGACTTTTTTGAAAGGACTCTTGAGTGCTTTGGTTTATTTAAAAAAATTCTCAATAAGTTCATTGAAGTTATTATATAAAGGCAAAAACTATTCATGAGTTTTTTTAAGAATTTGGTTGAAGTGTATTGACGATTAAGTGTAAGAACCAATGAAATGCATATATTCACACTTAACCTAAAACAAACCTTTTAAATAGAAATTGGAATATTTTGGAAACCCCTAAAACATAAAAACTCAAAGCTGACTATATTTTTTATCTAAAAAACTAAAAAAATATTAAAATTATAATTTAACCTTATTTTTATTTGCATTGAAAACTAATAATTACTTCCATAAAAATTCCACAAAAATTTCTCTTTTCTTTAGGTTTTTGCTAGAAAAATAAACAAAAATTTCACCCACTTTATCAAAATTTATCATGGTTTTGTGTAAGAAATATTTTTATGCTTTTTAGAAAAAAAAATTAACCAATTATGTTGCTTTTCTTACAAAACTAACAACAACATCATAAATTTAATTTAATCTCATGTAAAATATGCAACCAACAAGAAAAATGACACAAAAACAAACGGTAAAATAATAATATTGCAATTACTAAACACTACAACAAAAACAATAGAAAAATGTTGAAAGTGTAACTAATAAAAAAACTGCACGTCACAATAAAATTCAAAAAAAAAAATCAAATCAAGAGCTATTCTGAGAAAATTTTAGCACATCGTAAAATGAAAAAACATTGTTTAATACTGTACTTATATGTACAGTATCGGGTATTTTTCATGAAAATTAAAGATATGTTTAAGTTTTTTATAAACAAGTAAGAGCGCTGTATTTTTATGTGCCCTTTACATTGGTATTTTTGAATACCAAGTCATCTGATCTCGATAAGTTGTTTTCAAACTGCAAGTGTTATAATAAAAGTTAATTTTGGCCATTTAAAAGTCGATAGTTAATCTCGTTCATGAAATTGAAAACATTACAAATCTTAATTGCTTTAATGGCCGATGCTACTTTCCGGGCTCCTATTAAACAAATTTTTCTTTTTTAATACAAAAAGAAATATTTGCAAAAGGTTAGAAATACAGCGTATCAAAATTTTGATAAAAATTGTTAATTTGTATGGGGGCTACCGCTTCTCCTGCTTCTATTAGTTATTTATTTCCATTATGTTCGTATCATACTGGAACTACTTTGTAGCAAGTTTTAAAGCGATAGTTGTTACGAGTATATTTTTTCAGATTAAGTGCATAACAAATTTCATAAAGTGTGTTAAATTTTAGAGAGGATATTACTTCTCCTGCTCCTATTGGTTATTTTAGGGGTTTGTTTTTATCTCGGTCCCAAGTTAACCAATCTTCCTGATTTTAAAAATCATTGTCTCAGGGACATTTCTAATACATAGTTTAACGCCAAAACGATTTGCGTTCAACAGACACACAGACGGGCATGGCTGTATCGATCTAGAATAATTACATTTTATGGAGTCGCAAATGGATTATATAGAAATTACAAACAGAATGACAAACTGATATATACCCTTATCACTATGTGAAGGGTGTAAGAACTAACAGTAATAATTGGTTTTTTATTCACAAGTTCAAAAACAGTTTAGTGGTGTGAAAGATCGAACAATGACAAGTATTATGCCCATACAGATTTACCAAAGTCTGCAAGGATTTTTGAGTTTAAGCATTTTTGCCGTATCCAAAGTAAGAAAAACTTGATTTAATAGATATTTAATATTTAAATTAACTGTCCCACCAATTTATTCATAATTTGAAAAAAATAGAGTGATTTTTTTACAAAACAAGTAAGAGCGCTATATTCGGCTGCGCCGAATCTTATATATGCTTCACATTAGCGTTTCGAAGCCCCGAACTTTTTATAGCCTTCACATAGTGATAAATGTATATACATATCAGTTTGTCTTTCCGCTTGTAATTTTGCTATTATTCATTTGCGATCCCAAAAATTATGTATATACATATTTATATTTTGAATCCCTATAGATGGGGAGATCTATATAGTCATGTCCGTCTGTTGTCTGTTAAAGTCAAGATTTCAGAATCAAATTCAAGTACTACGATCCTGGTATTGGTGTCACACTTTTAGAAATATCCCTGAGACCACGGACCTAGATATAGGCGATTGCGTCATATTTCCCAGTTTTTTTGGACCAAACAAATATTACTAACTGGCAACGCTGTTAAGCAAACATATGGATGTGAATAAATAGGCATTAATTTTCTGTGTGTATGTTTGGACGTAGTTGTTTATGAAAAATTTAAGGACTGTTTTTATGAAAGGAGTTTGACAGTTATAGTTGACAATCGCTGTTAACACTCTTGCAAAGACAATAGATGTACATCGTATCATACCTGTATATTGTTTTTGCTTAGTTTGTTTTCTGTTTTTTTTAAGAGCCATAGTGTGTGTGCTTGTAAGATTGGTGTTAATCCCTTAACGTAGTGGTAGGGGTCAGATATATACCCCGTCTGTTCGTGTTGCGGCTGAAATCGATGGCGGATATCGCACAGATCCGTAAGTGGTATCTGCGGGAAAATCACAATTGAAATCCAGCAAAATTGTTCGAATTTGTACATAAAAGCCTTTACAACTGCCACGGAGAACATTTTTGTGAAACAAACTTACACTCCATCTCCAACCCCTAACAAGCTTGCCACACACAGTTGAATTTTTTTTAAGTTTTTTTCAATCACTCACACAACTGCTAGGGTGCTCCTAACAAATCAAATGTTGTACCGGCTCCAATTAATTTTTCCTCCCAAATATTTTAGTGGAAAAAACTTGTACTTTGTCTCCAGCAGCTAATAGGGTTGCCATATAATATTTAAAAAAAATTTTGGGAAAAACTCCTACAACTTCCCCGGATCACATTTAAAGGAATGAAATGTATTACAGTCCCCCATTATATTCCACTTCCAAACACATTTCTTGAATACACTTACCCCCTATCCCCACCACCTAAGGGGCTTCCATAAAAAGTTTGGGAAATTGTATTAAGTCCCCCCTGCAGCTTCCAGGGTGTCCGTGGATAGGCCAAATATAAGACTGACCTATAACTTATGTTTCCTTGAAAACATTTTCTTAGCAAATATTTACCCCCTATTGCCACTTCCTAGGGGGGTTGCCATACAAAATTTGAAAAAATTGTGTTAACCCCCTACAACTTACCCGTAGTCACCCTAAGAGGGTTAAAATACGCCACCGACCCCTATTTAAAAGCTAAAGTACTTTTATAAAAAAGGGATAAAAATAAAAAAAGTTTTGGGCTTGTAATGACCAATATAAAAATCCAAAAATAACCATTATTTTTATCATAAAAGAAATAATTATTTTCTTTTGACAAAAATAAGAATCAAAAAATAATTAGATTTTTTTTGACAAAAATTAATTATTTTTTTTCCTTTTTGCATAATTATAACGGTCCCTGGCTTTAGCATAATTGCCTCCTTTAAAACATTATGTCGTTTAATACACCTTGTTAAGACCTGTGTGTTGCAATAATGATTGGCTTCAAACTACGATAAAAATTTTCATTTGGAAGCAATTCATTCAATATTTGCAAACGGATGTAATTTTAATAAAACAAAAATGCATAAAAACCGACTTTAAATTAATTATGTCATGAGGGTGGGAAAAGTGAATAAAAAAATAAGAAAAACTAAAACAATAAGAAAAACACATGAACATACAAACATATAATTTTTATTTTTTTAACAACAGAAATTTATAAAAGAAGACATGAGAATGTTGTCTTTCCAAATACAAATACAGAAGAAGTTAAAGAAAAAACCTGGTCTGCAATTAATATGTAGATAGTTGCATTGTAAGCAACTAACAAATTCAATGTTTAAACAAAACAAGTGTTGCAATCGTCATCGAAATGTACATTAAATTTAAGAAGAAGCGCTGATGTTTTACGAATAAATAAGAGATAAAATAGTATGATTTAGGTAGAAGGCGGAGGTTTTTACTTTGTATGTGTGGGCTGTAGAAAGTTTTTTGTTTAAAAAATTATATTTTTTAATGCAAAAAATATTTTATTTTCTTTATTTGTATTTAAGCTAAGGAAAAAGTTACATTTTCTACAAAAATAAAAGTTTCGTGCGACGAATGCGATATTTTAAGCCAGATTTTCGCACGATATAAGAAAAAAAAACTGTTAAAAATTACATTGTTTTCACTTCGTTACAATTGATGGAAGGAGGAAAAAAAAAACATTTCGTTGTCTGTCTTTCACTTTTTAAGCGAAAATAAAATTAATTTGAAATATAAAATTTTAATCAAACGCATTTTCTTGATTTCATTATAGAAATGAATTCCTACATACAAATATACATACTTGAGCATAAAATGTTGGTTTAAATTAATTAATAAATTTATGATATTCTTTTCTTTTGTTAGAAAGACGAAAAAAGTACATTTTGGTTTTAAGGTAATTAATTCCCAAGCGGATTAAATCCACTTTCTTTTGTTAATTGTTAAATTCATAAGTACAAAAAAGACTTTTTTTAAGGCTTATTCCTTCATAAATATATTAAAATCCGGACGTTTAAAAAAACTTAAAAACATACTTCAATGTATTAAGTGCGTCACAAAATTACAATTCGTTTGAAAGTGGAGGCAAAGTGCAAAACGTTTCTGTTTTATTACATTCAATTCGTATATTGAACCGAATTTACCTCTGTGGCATACCTTTCAATGCCCTTTACATAAGTGATAAAGGTATATAAAAGTTTACCATTCCATTTGTAATTTCTTTGATATACATCTACGACCCATTAAAGTATATATTTTCTCAGTTCTTAGAGATAGGAAAGTCGATTTGACAATGTCCGTCTGTCTGTGTTATGGTTGAAATTAATTTTCAAATCCCCCCGATGCCGCTTAGACCCGTAGGTGGTACCAAATTATTACAAATATCTCCAAAACGATCGGTAGTGAAGTCGATCAAAATCGCCCTATAACTGACCGAGATATAAGCCAAAAACAAAGACTACCTCTGTTTATTTCTTTACAATTTGTACATAAAAACCTCGCCCCTACACGGGTGCAATGTAAGACCGACTCCCATTTTTTCCTCCCAAACATTTTTGTGGCTCAAACTTACCCCATATATCCAGCCCCTAACAGCGTTGCCATTCAAAATTTAAAAAAATTACAGAAGAAACCCCTACAAATTTCCTGGAGTTGCCCTTAGAGGAGTAAAATGTTTCAAAGACTCTAACTAGTTTTCCCTTCCAAACATATTCCTAAGACATACTTACCGCTTATCTCCATAGCATAAGGGGGCTCCATTACAGAGTTTGGAAAATTGTAATAAATCACCGCCTACAACTTCCAGGGTGCCCGTGGATAGGTCAAATGTGGGACTGACTTCAATTCATTTTTCCTTACAAACATTTTCCTAGAACATACTTATCTCCTATCAGCACCTGCTAAGGGGGTTTCTATACAAAATTGTAAAAAATAGGGTAAAACCCATACATGTTTGTGAAAGGTATATAATATAAAGGCATATAATATAATAATAAAGCGCTCGTATTTGTTTTTCATTCGATAGTATTTTTAAAAAATTTGAAATTTCTGAGGGTCTTTTGTTAGGCCAACAATTTCCAAAATTTTTAAAAAAATTTTTTTTTGTTTTTACGATTTTCTGCTTTTACCCGTATTTTTGCATGACTAATGTGGCAAGTCAGGCACAACTATAGAATGTTTGGGGATATATTGGTGACAATTTATTTAAATTTCAATCGTGCAAAATAAATATTGTTTTTGATAAATTAATATAATGCTTAGCTATAACCATCAGTGAATTTATTTTATTTGTTCTGAGTGCATTTTGTTGATATCTGTGTTACTCTTCTATTTCTTTAAAGCAAAATTAACGTATTTATGTTGATTGAATTAAATTGCCACTTATTGCTTGAGTTTAATGGATAAATTTCTTTATTTTGATTAAGAATTATTAGTTCCGTTTGCGTTTGGGTTCCGCCTAACAATAAATTTAGGATCGAGGTTCGGGTTTGGGTTAGGTTTCGTCAAGTTTTAATAATCATATACCAAGGTTAAGGGATATCCAAGCTGATCTCAACTTTTTGCTTCGACTAAAATATATGCCAACGTGTCAATAATGTAATTATGTATTTTATTATACCCTTCACATAGTGATAGGGTATATATCACTTTGTCATTCCGTTTGTAATTTCTTTATTATTCATTTGCGACCCCATAAAGTATATATATTCTGGATCCTTATAGATAGGGAAGTCGATTTAGCGATGTCCGTCTGTCCGTCTGTCCGTCTGTTGAAATCAAGTTTCCGGAGTCAAATAAAAAGATACAGACCAGTTAATGGTGTCAAACTATTAGAAATATCCTGGAGACAATCGCTATTTAAAATCAATAAAATCGGTTCACTATTGACCGAGATATAAGCGAAAACCCAGAGTAACCCATTTTTTTTAGGACAAAATCCGTGCATATATCCCTATATATCTCAGTAAGTATAGTCACTCTTGCCACAAAACTTGGCACGGATACTCCCAAAGAAGGGACCTAAATAATGGAAAAAATTTTTTCAGATAGGACCAGGGGAAGGGGTATTTTTTCTACAATTGCACAAATTTGGTGAAATATTTTATGCGCTATATCTCGTAAACTATAACAGCTATCGACTTAAAATGTTCTACAAAAAGTAATTGCACGCTAAGGGCTACGCCTTAAGGAAAAAATTTTTTGGGTGGGGGCAAAAAAAGGGGTAGCTCCCATACAAATCGACAATTATTATCAAATATTCGATACGCTATATCTCCGAAACTATAACAGATATCGAAATGAAATGTTCTACAAAAAGTAATTGGGCCATAAGGGCTACGCTTTAAAGAAAAATTTTTTTGAGTGGGGGCAAAAAAAGGGGTAGCTCCCATTCAAATCGACAATTACTATAAAATATTTGATACTCTATATCTCGGAAACTATAACAGATATCGAAATGAAATGTTCTACAAAAAGTAATTGGGCAAGAATGCCTACGCTTTAAAGAAAAAAATTTTCGAGTGGGGGCAAAAAAAGGGGTAGCTCCTATACAAATCGACAATTATTATCAAATATTCGATACGCTATATCTCGGAAACTATAACAGATATCGAAATGAAATTTTCTACAAAAAGTAATTGGGCCATAAGGGCTACGCTTTAAGGAAAAATTTTTTTGAGTGGGGGCAAAAAAAGGGGTAGCTCCCATTCAAATCGACAATTACTATAAAATATTCGATACGCTATATCTCGGAAACTATAACAGATATCGAAATGAAATGTTCTACAAAAAGTAATTGGGCAAGAATGCCTACGCTTTAAAGAAAAAAATTTTCGAGTGGGGGCAAAAAAAGGGGTAGCTCCCATACAAATCGACAATTATTATCAAATATTCGATACGCTATATCTCACTATAACAGATATCGAAATAAAATGTTCTACAAAAAGTAATTGGGCAAGAATGCCTACGCTTTAAAGAAAAAAATTTTCGAGTGGGGGCAAAAAAAAGGGTAGCTCCCATACAAATCGACAATTATTATCAAATATTCGATACGCTATATCTCGGAAACTATAACAGATATCGAAATGAAATGTTCTACAAAAAGTAATTGGGCAAGAATGCCTACGCTTTAAAGAAAAAAATTTTCGAGTGGGGGCAAAAAAAGGGGTAGCTCCCATACAAATCGACAATTATTATCAAATATTCGATACGCTATATCTCACTATAACAGATATCGAAATGAAATGTTCTACAAAAAGTAATTGGGCAAGAATGCCTACGCTTTAAAGAAAAAAATTTTCGAGTGGGGGCAAAAAAAAGGGTAGCTCCCATACAAATCGACAATTATTATCAAATATTCGATACGCTATATCTCGGAAACTATAACAGATATCGAAATGAAATGTTCTACAAAAAGTAATTGGGCCATAAGGGCTACGCTTTAAAGAAAAATTTTTTTGAGTGGGGGCAAAAAAAGGGGTAGCTCCCATTCAAATCGACAATTACTATAAAATATTCGATACGCTATATCTCGGAAACTATAACAGATATCGAAATGAAATGTTCTACAAAAAGTAATTGGGCAAGAATGCCTACGCTTTAAAGAAAAAAATTTTCGAGTGGGGGCAAAAAAAGGGGTAGCTCCCATTCAAATCGACAATTACTATAAAATATTCGATACGCTATATCTCGGAAACTATAACAGATATCGAAATGAAATGTTCTACAAAAAGTAATTGGGCAAGAATGCCTACGCTTTAAAGAAAAAAATTTTCGAGTGGGGGCAAAAAAAGGGGTAGCTCCCATACAAATCGACAATTATTATAAAATATTCGATAAGCTATATCTCGGAAACTATAACAGATATCGAAATGAAATGTTTTACAAAAAGTTATTGGGCAAGAAGGCCTACGCTTTAGAGAAAAAATTTTTTGAGTGGGGGCAAAAAAAGGGGTAGCTCCCATACAAGTTAACAATTTTTATGAAATATTCGATACGCTATATCTCGGAAACTATAACAGATATCGAAATGAAATGTTCTACAAAAAGTAATTGGGCAAGAAAGCCTACGCCTTAAAGAAAAATTTTTTTGAGTGGGGGCAAAAAAAGGGGTAGCTCCCAAACAAATTAATAATTATTATAAAATATTCAATACGCTTTATCTGGGAAACTATAAAAGATATCGAAATAAAATGTTCTACAAAAAGTAATAAGGCAAGAATGCCTACGCTTTAAAGAAAAAAATTTTCGACTGGGGGCAAAAAAAGGGGTAGCTCCCATACAAATCGACAATTATTATAAAATATTCGATAAGCTATATCTCGGAAACTATAACAGATATCGAAATGAAATGCTCCACAAAAAGTAATTGAACAATAAGGCCTACGCTTCAAAGACAAATATTTTTGAGTGTGGGCAGAAAAAGGGGTAGCATACATATTAACAATTTTTGTTAAATTTTCGATATGCTATATCTCAGAAACTATAACATATATCGAAATCAAATGTTCTACAAAAAGTAATTGGCATTAAGGGCTACGCTCTGAAGAAAAAGATTTTCGGATGGGGGGTGAAGAAGGGGTAGCTCTCATACAAATTAACAATTTTTATAAAATTTTCGATACGCTACTTCTGGAAAACTATTACAGCTATCGACTTCGAATATTCTACAAAAAGTAATAATCAAATAATTCATACATTTTGGTGAAAAAGTTGGTGAAGAGCAGGGGGACTAGAACATTTAATAAGTTTTATTAACCTTTAAATATGAATAATGTCGAAAACTTTAAAAACTCTCGACCTCAAATCTTCTTCATCTATTTCTATTATTCATACGAACGTTAAAATTTTGTTATTTTTTCTATGGGCTTTAAAACTCGCACAAGGTTTTTTATTATATTATTTGCAGTACAAAATTACTCGGCTGGGTATATTTAAAGACCAATGTGAAGGGTATATAAGATTCGGCACAGCCGAATAAAGCGCTCTTACTTGTTTTTAAGTTGAGGTTTGTTGGTGATAACATGTAGTACTGTGGTGAAAACCACCTTATATCTCAGTGATTATAAATGCATCAGAATGTGAAAAAAACGCAATCTAAGTAAAAGTTCTTTATTTCCCTCTCGCTCATAAAGAAGAAAGAGTTCCCGTTTGCCTTTCTTCAAAATAATGTAAGGTATGTATAAACTTGCTCTTTCAAATAAAAATGCTATCAATTAACATTAATTGACAAATCTTAAATTTTGCATAGTAAAATAAAATAATAATAATTATCTTCAAGTTAATTTATAAGGTTTGTTATTGGGTTATCATTGTTAATATTTATTCAATTGGTTTTTACGCCAAAATCATGAATAGACTTTCCAAGAGATTTTCAAATATATTCCGTACAATTTTCTGTTTATGTTTGAAAAATTTAATAAACTCTTGAGACTTTTTAACAAACAAATAATAAAAAAAAGTACTTTTAAGACCCAAGGCACCGTTATTTCTTATTTTTTGTTTTCAAAAATTTATTTCCGTTGTAAACTATTGCAATTAATAAATTATTGTAATGTTAAAGTTTAATTCAATTAAATATAAATTTTTTGTACGAGGTTTTTTAATTTTGTTTGTGTCGTGTTGGGTAATAGAAGGTATCAATCTACCCATTTTTCTCTATTTGGCTCATGTGTATCGCCTTAGGGTTCTTTAATAGTGTTTAATCCCTAACTTATTAGCAAATTAAGATATACTAACATAGTTAATATTAATATTTACAAAATGTTTTTTTAATTTTATATCTATCTATATCTTCACCATATCTACGTCTTCATGTTTAAACTAAAAATATTTGAAATTTTAATTGCAGAACCATATTATTACCATACATATATTAAAATTTAAAAATTATCTTAATTTTGTAACATGTGGCAATGTTAGCTGATTTGCAAGACTACGTAATTAACCAAAAATTCCAAATCGAGCTTTTAACATATTTGAGTATATTTTGTTAAAAGGCTCATGACAGTTAACTGTTTTATTGATACAAACAAAACTTGAAATATAATACAAAAAAAGCATCTTTTAAATTTAGGAAATGTTTTTACTTATCCCGTAAAATTTTGCAAATTGTAGTTACGTGGTTTTGCATTTAAGCTGACGAAAAGTGTTCATTTGGTAAAGAACAAAGAAATTTTATTTTATCTATTGACACGTACATTATTGATTACATATTTTTGGTCCACATCGTATATCGTGAAATACTTTTCTAAATTTTCTTATTAATTGCAATTCATATTTAATCTAGTCTAAGCTTTAAACCAATATTCCCGTAACCTCTTTTTATTGCATTCTCTTAACATTAATAGAGTTTTCTTTTTATTATTTTTAACTAGTGCATCCATGTTTCAAAACTTAAAACATAAACATCAAAATAAAATTAGCTGTCTAATAAATTTGTCTATGAAGCTGATGATGTATAATATAATAAATTGATTAGCAAATGATCCCAATTTTAAGGTGATCACATGCTGCTATAAACAAGTTAAAGAACTGTTAAAAGTTATGCTAAAATAATTTATTTTTTAGTGCTTGCAGCATTTATGCATAATTGTGTGTTTAAAACTATGAAAATAAAACTTGTTAAAATATTTATTAACAATTTGTATTAAAAAAAAAATAAGTAGTGGTAGTTTCTTTTGTAAGGAAAAATATTGACGTTTTCCTTTACAAGACTACAAGAGAACAAAAATAAAAGGCTGCTTGCAACTGTGTTGAGTGATTTCATACAATAAGCTTCCTTATCTTTATTAGATGAAAAAGAATATTCCAAAAAATAGGGAATTAATATATTTTAAAATACAATCCCGCTTTGTTCTATCATTTAATTAAGCTTTGTTAATTTTTTTCATTTTCTGATGTATTAATTTTATTTTTATTTAATATTTTCTATTTTATATATTTTTATTATTTTATTTATTTAATTTTATTGTTTATTATTTTTATTTTATTTTATTTTTTTGATTTTATTTTATTTTATTTTATTTTATTTTATTTTATTTTATTTTATTTTATTTTATTTTTGTTTATTTTATTTTATTTAATTTTATTTTATTTTGTTTTATTTATTTTATTTGATTTTATTTTATTTTATTTTATTTTATTTTATTTTATTTTATTTTATTTTATTTTATTTTATTTTATTTTATTTTATTTTATTTTATTTTGTTTTATTTTATTTTATTTTATTTTATTTTTTTTATTTCATTTTATTTTATTTTATTTTATTTTATGTATTTTATTTAATTTTCCTTTATTTTATTTTTATTTATTTTATTTTACTTTCTTTTATTTTATTTTATTTTATTTTATTTTATTTTATTTTATTTTATTTTTTTTATTTTGTTTTGTTTTATTTTATTTTATTTTATATTATTTTATTTTATTTTATTTAATTTTATTTTATTTTATTTTAAATTATTTTATTTTATTTTATTTTATTTTATTTTATTTTATTTTATTTTATGTATTTTATTTAATTTTACTTTATTTTATTTTTATTTATTTTATTTTACTTTCTTTTATTTTATTTTAT
This sequence comes from Melanophora roralis, assembly GCA_963583895.1. NCBI lineage: Eukaryota > Metazoa > Arthropoda > Insecta > Diptera > Rhinophoridae > Melanophora > Melanophora roralis. Next base: position 61,979,038 of record OY757187.1, on the reverse strand, counting down.
TTTATTTTATTTTATTTTATTTTATTTTATTTTATTTTATTTTATTTTATTTTATTTTATTTTATTTTATTTTATTTTATTTTATTTTATTTTATTTTATTTTATTTTATTTTGTTTTATTTTATTTTATTTTATTTTATTTTATTTTATTTTATTTTATTTTATTTTATTTTATTTTATTTTATTTTATTTTATTTTATTTTATTTTATTTTATTTTATTTTATTTTATTTTATTTTATTTTATTTTATTTTATTTTATTTTATTTTATTTTATTTTATTTTATTTTATTTTATTTTATTTTATTTTATTTTATTTTATTTTATTTTATTTTATTTTATTTTGTTTTATTTTATTTTATTTTATTTTATTTTATTTTATTTTATTTTATTTTTTTTATTTTTTCCTTTTATTTTTGTTTTATAATATTATTTTTTTCAATATAAACTTTATTTAATTTTGTATCAGATCAACAAGCACACGGTATAATTAAAGGTTGATGTTATGCATTTACTTTGAAAAATTCTTCATGTGGCGTGGAAAGCATCAGATCCTATTCCGTATTTCGAGATTTTTTAATTTGTTGTGGAGGATTGTACTATAGAATAAAATCGTTCAGGAAAAGGCCTTTCGTTGTTTAAAAAAAAAATACATATCCTCGCAGTCCAATTTGCCATAACAATTTAAAGATTGTTAAAAAGAGTGTCATAGGATTTTCCTTACATCTCCGTCAAATATTTCTGATAGTTTGACAACATCAAAAGATTCGTAAGGCTTAAGATAATTTGAAACTACAAACGAAATGATAATATATATTTCTTTGCAATTTTCGCTTAAAGAAGTGTCGCATATAAAAAACTGATCATTAATATATATATAATCAACATAAATCCAACCTTAATAACCTCTTTTGAATATTCAATTATATATTGGGAAATGTTTTTTAAAGAACTTCCTAAACATTAAACATAACAACATTTTTGCACTTTTTCTGATAATGCAACAAATAGAGTATTAACTATAATGAATTCAAAATAAAAAACAGTTTTTATTGATAAATTTGTTAAAATATTCTTAAAAAAACTAAAAACTAATTTTCAAAAATTATCTTACAACAAGCATTTATTTGCTCACAACTAGTTTTTTAATGAATACTTTCACAAATATTTATTTTGAAAATGCATTAACAGTCTCCTGATTTAATATTTGCTTTTAAATTATTGAAAATGTAATAAAAATCAGGAAGATTTGTTTTTTGTTACCAATATTACAACTAAAGGCTTTAATTACTCATAAATATATGCATTTGCTTTGAAACCACTAAATCCCGACAAAAGACAGCTAAAAATGCCTTAAAACATGTTATTTACTTCATTTTAGCCAAGACTGAATGTGCAATTGCAATTTGAAAACAATTTTAACGCAGACAGATTGCAGTAAAAAATATTTTATTTTAAACATTTATGACTGTATGTACGAGTATAATTATCTGTATGATTTAGTACAAGAAAAACCAGAAGCGGCAACAATCTCATCATAATCCCAAATCAAAAGTTTGGAGATAAAAAAAGCTAAAAATTGAAAAGCATTTGGTAAACAGTGGTTTGTCACAAGTGAAAATGAAAAAAGAAATAAACTGTTGTTTTTTAATTTATTGCTTAAAAATTATTAAATAATTAAATACAGGTGAGTTAATTAACTTCGTTGTTGATTTTGTTTAAATAAAAATAAATATTATGATATAACATGCTATAAGATTTGCAAAACAAACTTTAATTTTAATTTATTTGAAAATGTTTTTTTTTTATTAATCAATGTGTGTTTAAAAAATTACGAACTAAATCAATAATGAACAATAGAGTTTGCTGCTAAACAAACACTTATTTGTTATTCAAATTTAAGGTATTGAAGTGTTGAATGGAAAAATAGAGAAGAAAGATTTACAAGGTCTATAGCGTCAACAAGGTCATCATCATTTGTTTTTACGCAAAATTAAAACGTTGTCATAACAGGTACAACTTTGAAACCTTTCTATGAAGTTTTATTTGTTTTTTTATTTTTACTTCATGAAAGTTCGATTAATTTAAGGATTTACAACTGCCAAAAACCATAAAGAAACTGGTCATAAATACAAGTGGCTTATTATTGATAGTTGCAATTTTAAAATAGAATATTAAACAGATAAACAAAATTGCTTAAAATAGGAAAATGAAAATAGAATATAATCGAAAGCAATTCGAATGACAGGATGATAAAAAAATATATTTGTAAGTTAAATTTAAATAGATCTTGTGTCACTCCATGGATCGCCAAATACAAAATAAACAAAAGTATTAAAATATAGAACAAGAATAAGAGAATAGAGAGTTGCATGTGGGTTTAGTTCGGTCTATGCAATGTAGAATATGAATATAATTCTAGTATTCAAATTTTAGTAAAAGTTTGCAGTAACAAATAGAAAGAGAGATGACGGGCAATTTAAACTGGTTTCGAAAAGGCATTATTCTCATCTAATATTAAAACTACCTAGATTTTAAAATGTCAATATTTTAAAATAAAAAACTTGGAAAAATATTTAGGTTTTTTTTATATTAAAGAAGTAACTTACTCGTTACCAGAAATATATGTGTATAGAGTAATCAATTATTAAGAAGTAATTAATTAAGTGGCATGCCTTGTATAAAATAATGTTAGTAATCTAGTTAAAAAGGCATTTCCTTAAATATGTTCAATTCCACGCTGGATTTCTTTTTAAGACAATTTTTTGTTTTGGCTTAAGTTCTTTTATAAAAATCTTTTTATTGTGGAAAAATTAATTTTAATTAGTGATAATTGAAAAATTGATTCACAGTTACTGAATTTTAACAAAAAAAAAAAAAAAAATATCATTTACCAATTACTAAAACTTAAGGGCTCTTAAAGATATTTAGAACACACAAAAACTTCGCATTTGTACAAGACATGAATAGCACAAAAAGTAATTGCTGGTGACCGGTTTAAAAATCACGCATCACAGAACTGGGTGCAAAAGAAATTAAAAGAAAAATTTAAAGTAACGGCCCCTATATATATATACGTACATCTGTACACACATACTTACATATTCACATGTATACAAAGTAGCTTAAGCAAAATCCTAAGCAATAATACAGCCATCTAGCCTTGACCTCAATTTCAATGCCAAGTCCCCAAAAAAAATAAGTATAACTGACACATTTGCTGCCCTCTATATGTCTTGTATCCTTTTGCTTATTTATTTTAATTTAAATATGAAAAAATAATAATAATAACATTTATAATTTTTTTTTAATTGCCATAAAGCCACTTCTACCCTCTGGGGTTAAAAAACATGAATGAAGCCAGTTAAAAAAGAGCTGAGTGGCTTAGCAAACGATACATATTTATCCAGACATTAAAATTTATCCAAATGTACTACATGGATTTGAGTCAATTTGAGATCAAAAATTACTAATATCGTTAGCTGAAATGAAACACAACTTAACGCACAAAAAACCTAAACCGAATTTTTTTATTTTCTAAGTGATATTTTATTAAAAAGGCACATGTCAATAATTTTTTTTGTTAAAAACAAAACTGAAAGCAGAATGAAAGAAAAAAGGCAACAATTAACTAGACCTGCCCTTGTAATTAAGAAAATGCTTTTGTTGGTTTTTTCCTGTAAAATTTAAAGAAATATACACTGAAAAAATTATTACTGTAAAATCAACTGGAAATCTACTTAAAATAACTGGATATTCATTTAAAAACCGTCCAACAAGATATTCATTAAAATTAACAAAATATTTCATTTAAATTCAGGCATCAAAAAATTAACTGACATTTTCGTCTAAAATTAACTAGATTTTCTGTTATTTGCAGCAAAACACAAAGTATCAGAAAACAACATTAAATATTATTAAAAAATAACTGACAAAATTAACTTCAACTGAAAATCAGTATTTTTGTTTAGCTAGAGCTTTGTATAACCCTTCAAATCAGTTAAAAAAAATATTGTATTCAAATTTAACTGTTTTTTCATTTTAAAGCAACTTTACGGAATACTTCCTAAATAACTTACAGTCAGTTACTGTAATAATTTCTTAAGTGTATATAAAAGCTTTTATCTTAAAGATACCAATGTTTTGATCTTGTAGTCATAAGCCTTCAGCATCCCTTTTAAAGTTGTACCCTTCAGATCTTAGTTGGTATAACTTTAGTTCACTGCCCTATTGTCAGAATATTGAAGCTATTAAACTTTTGTCAAGGAAGTATTTTGATGTCTCAATTAAAGCCGTTTCAAAAAAAAATATTTTTTTGGCCTAATGCGACATTTTTTATCGAATCTTTTAGAACGAATTGCATGATTTTATCTCGTCAACACAAATTTTTTTGCGTCAAAAGAAACGGGGCTAAAGTATCCCCTTCAAGTACTTATCCACTATATCTTAAATTATACAACAAGAAATAAAGAAGAAATTGGTATCAAAGTTGTATGTTAATAAACATGTGACTGAGTTTTATTGAACTTATAATAAATTTGGCTTAATTTCATATTTTATTTAGTTAAGTCATTCCTAACTAATAGTCTAATAAAACTTCGTTGCCAAGCTTTTTTTGGAAATAGAAAAGGAAAAAAATTTAAATTTTGATTTATTCATTTTTGTAATATTGGGGAAGCGATAACCTCTTTTTAAATAAAAAAGAGCCATTATTGATCGCACCTCCTGAAATAGGTGTTTGCCCGAAAATTAAATTAATTCTACTTTCTGCGTATACTTTGTTCAAACGGTGGTACATTATATAAGATAAATTATAGCGTAGGGTAAAATATAGTTGGTTTAATAGACAATTAATTTCTTTCTTGATTTTTATACACGATATTGGTTAGGATATAGCAAAATTCCAATTTTTTTTTGGGCTAATTCCTTCTTAACATTGGAAAAGGTAACTATAAGTAGCTCAAATTTCAAGTCTCTAGGTTTACACATTTACGCTGTACGATGTTGGATCAGTAAAAATTTTAATAGATTTTCTGTTTTTAGTATCAATAACAAATTTATAAAATTTCTTGTCCTTTAATTTTCCGTTTAATGGTTAAAAATATTCCAGTTTGTATTGATTTAATATTTAAAGGTATTCAAAAGTGTCAGCTTCTTGCTAAGCATATTATTATTTTACAGTAAAACTATTTCATAACCTTGGAATTGTTTAAACGTTTCTGTTTTTTTTTTAAAGTGCCGTTAATTTTCGATTTTTTTTTGAAAACCTTTATAAATTTTTCACATATTTGCTTAAAGTATTCTTAAAAATTTCTATTAATATAAAACTAAAGTTAAGGTCTTGTTTTATTAATGCATTTAAATAAATTTCCCATTTATTCAAGCCCAAAGAATATAATAATATTCTTAATAAGAAAATTCTAGCATACAGCTGGAATGACTCTACTGTGAGACCAGTACATACATAGATAAATAATAAAATATGAAAAAATGAGGTTATTTAACGGATTATTTTAAACAAGCTTAGACACACAAACATACACACACACAATACACACGCTTAACACATAATGAAAACAAAAGACTTAAACGACAAACATGTTTATAAAAAAACACACAAAATAATGGACAAGCAACACACACGCACATCTAACGGGCAGCTTAAAACGCGAGTTTGAGCAATACAATATTTTTGTGGAGCTGAATGAACAACACGGATGAAGCAACACATGGTTAGTGAGTGCACAACATAATAACAAAATTACTTTTCTTTAATAAATTTATTTAACAATTATGACAGCAGTTAAATACTAAAGTTGCAGCATTTCAACAAATGCTTGAACTTGCCTTTAACAGTTTGCAGCATCATCATTAGTTGCAATAAAATCAATAAAATGCATAAAAAGCCCCGTAAATTGTGTGCCATTAAATCCACAAACAGAAGATGCAAAAACATTTTCTTTTTCACTTTACAATTGAAAAGTTGTAATCTGTAAATGAAATTTAACGTTGCGTTTGGTGCGTTGCATTAAAAATGCAACCATTCGTCAGACCGCAAGATTTAAGGTCATTGAGCTCAATTGTTATTGTTGTTGCTTTTGTAGGCTTCAGCAGCTGGTGTTTCTTGTTGTTAATCCTTTAAAAGGCAAAGTGGGTTAATAAACTTGACCCACACACACTTATGATGCAGTAAGCGTTACTTTTCTTTAAGAGACTTAAGTTACACTTGTTTTAAGGTTTTTATTTTTTTTTTACAATCTTCAAGCTAATTATTATAAATTTTTCTTAATTTCAATTATATTTAATTTTACTTATTTAACACTTTATTTGAATTAAAATAATATTTTTGTGTGTTATATTTTTGTATTTATTTTTAAACTCCTTTTCATTTGTTATTTTCTTTATTTACCGCTTAACACTTGCAACACAAATCGCATTCAAACCTCTACTGCTGTCTGACTATAGTTGCAAAGCTGTTTCAAGCGCAAGTTTTAGTTTTTCGTCTAAACAATAAACCCAGCTAACTTGTTAATGCCATAAAAATATATTTAAACAATATAAACTAACAAGTATTTAAGATAAGATACCCAGTGGGGAAAATGTGGGTTAGTTTTTATGAAAAGAAATTTTATTGCACTTTTTTTTTAATAAAAACTATTAATTTTTTCTGTAGGCTCGGTGCAAAAGTTTTAAATTTCATAGATATGTTTTGGCATTTTATATGATATTTACAATAGAATTTTGTGAAAGCATCACTCCTATATTCAAAATATCGGCTTGAAAAATTTAAAAAATATGTCTCAAAGAAGATCATCTTAAAATTAATGAAGAAAAAATTTTAATTGCCCATGTGGCACCTAAAAAACATGTCTACTAATTCCATCAGACTATATTTGAAATACGATTTACCAAATGTGAAGAAATATGCTTCTAGAAGACTTGTTTTCTTTTTTATTATTCCTCAGAAAAAACTGCTTTTTCTGCACATTAGTATGTTATTCTCGGTTACAAAAAGCCTTTGTTATTGTTTAAAGAGAAAAAAGTACACAATTTGTTTTCAAACAAGATACTTAATTATAAAGATATCTTCGTTTTTAAAACATACATACATACATACAATGTTTTTCTACCAAATAAGCACAAAGTTGATATTTTTTTTATATTAAAAGAAATAAGCTTTTTTGTAAAAATTTGCATGTTTTTAAGCTGCCGGGTGCTGCAGTAGTTGCCACACTGGCTGGATGACAGGAGAAAAATTATTAAAAACACAAAAATTGATATGATACAAAAATAAAATAATAAATATTTGTTGGCTAAATAACAGAAAACCAAATAGAGTATAAATTTAGATCTATTTTGTTTACGTATATCATACGCGACAAATTTAAAGGTTCAATAGTAAAACTAATATTTTTTTTGCATTTCATTGGTTCTTACACCAAACCGTTGAAGCTTTTTAACAAACTTAACCTACAATAAACCATATAAACATACTAAGTAAATTTGGATCAAGTCCTGAATAATATTTGAGAATGGTTGTAATAAGAAATGGTTTTGTTTTCAGTAGCCCTTATTATATATTAAGTTATAATCAGTGCTTATTTAAATGCATAAGGGAAAAAGAAAAGCAAAACAGTTAACAGCGAAAAATTGTTTGTTGATTTTAAAGAAACTTTTGAATGTTTTGGTTTGTTTAAGGTAATTCTCAAAAAGTTTATTGAAACTTTTTTATAAAGGCAGAAAACATTCATGAGGTTTTTCAAGAATTTGGTTGAAATCTTGTGACGATTTGGTCTCAAAACCAATGACATGCATATAGATAGACTTAGCCTACAAATAACTAAGAAAATTTAAATAAAATCCAAAATAATATTCGGAATAGCACTTGTTGGAACGACTCCTTTTTTTCTAACTATTGTTTTTTTTTACCAGGAAAACGCTTTTCTCAAATGCAGTTTAAAAAAGTATTGTATCACTTTTTTGGATACTATCTTTTGTTTATGACTAAATTTTTGTAAAAAAATACAATAGAGAAGAATACTTAGGCCTTAATATAAGAAGCGTACAGTAAGCCGACCACTGCCTGCAGAACTTAAGGCTCTTCTTTGAGGTGTCCTCGTTTTAAGCCCAACCTAACCTAACCTAATAAAGCCTAACCTAACCTTCCCTTAACCTAACCTAACCTTACCTAACCTAACCTTACCTAACCTAACCTAACCTAACCTAACCTAACCTAACCTAAACTAACTTAACCTCAGACTTCAATAGCATAAAAAACTATTTCAAATATTTTTTATGAAAAAAACTTCCTTTTTTCATCTAAACTGACTATTTTTTAAAACTACACTCTAAGTTTTTGATAATTTTTACTGAATAACGTTCGCTTACAAAAAATAATTACTGGATACCAGAAGTTGAGAGCGTAAAGTGACAGTTATTTTATTGAGTATTTTAAAATTATTTACTGGATATTTTTCTGCTAGCAAAAACGATCAGTAAAGAAACATATGTTTTCTTATGTAAACAAAAAAAAAAAAAACAAAATTACAAAATTTTTTCTGAAAGTAAGTTTTTAAAAACAAATAGTATTTTATAAGTTACTGAACTTTACTAGAAACGTAAACGAATGAACCTATTATTGTTATTATTTTTACTACATTTTATATAGGTTATATAACCATATAAAAAAGTATAATAAATATTAAGTACAAATCAAGTACAAATCGGGTACAAAAAATCAGTTGTTACTCTCTCACTCTCGCTTTTTGTTAAACGTCAAAGTTAATCCATTTACATTCCCATTTTTATAAATATAATTCGAAAATAATGTAACGATGTTTGGAAACAACCTATTACTTATAGTATTATTTTTGCCCCAATTTATTTTTGCTCAAATTAAAAACGTTGCGCAACTAAATCTTTTTAAAAAACATGTTACAAATTGCATGTTGTTCACATAAAGTTATTTATATTTAACTTTCATCTTCTTCAAAAACAAAACATTATTTTCATTCAACTTAAAATTTAATTAGCAATTTCTTAAGAACTTTCTCTTAAAACATTAATTTAGCTTTAAGGTAATTATTATGATAATTTTTTTTATTCATAATTTAACTTATCCATAGCATGTGTGAGAATAAAAATTTTTTTTTTATTTTTTTAATTTTGCTAAGTGCACATCAAATGCTTTACATACAATTTGATATTCTTGTATTAAGCAAAATAAAAAAGATATTTTTTTATTTCAAAAGTGTACCAAACTCACCAAAACAATTTTGTCAGTTTTACACACACGCAATCAGTTTCAATTTCAAACTCATGGATGCGTGCTATAGCTTTAAAAGATTTATACTTTTTGTTAAGTTGATAAATAAAAATAAAAAGTAAAAAAACAATAAAAGCGAAGAGGAATTTATTTTGAAAACCCTTGCCTAAGACATACGTCTAAGAATAGGTTTGTCATTTCGTTCGTTAAGTTCATAATATTTATTAAATGTCATGTCCGCTAGTTAAAAACAAAAGAAAACACTTTGTATTAAGTACCACCATATAGACAAATTGTATCCAGGTTGAGGAGACTTTCCTGAAATGGTTTTACCTAGTTTTAAAGTCAACACCTACTACAGGAGGCACAGTGAATGATCGTGCAATCTTTACAAAATTTGGTTGGCTAATTTCTTTTTTAAAAATGGTAAACTTTTGATTGTTTAACACAGGATTATATTTAACGTTTAGTGGCATAAGATGATAAATATACTCAAAATTTTGTGGAAAGAGAGAAATGTTAAAAGC